>JAUTXW010004591.1:0-600000 GCA_030620095.1 Kuschelorhynchus macadamiae | reverse complement strand
GCGTAAATCACCTGGGAACTTACCAATACAAGCGAACGGCCGCCACCCATTGTTTGGAGAGCTATGTTGATAGCAGGTTCTCGGGTACGCCTTTGGAAATTAAAAGGGGCGCCATCTAGCTGACTATGACTCAATTATAAGAAATTTATATTGATATTTAAACGCTTTATAAAGTGGTTGGAGGAAATTTCCTATAAAACACTGTATAAAGTGCAGTCTGTCAATTTAAATAATGTTCTTTTGTCTTTCTTTTTTATGCTTCCTTTGTTTCCGTTTTTTTTAAGGTTTATATAAAAAAGTTAAAACAACATGACATTAGGTTAAGATGAATTCAATTATAAAAGTTAGAGATAAGTATCATCAAATACCCTCACGGGAATTCGAAACGCCTCAGACAAAATTGTAGTAATATTTGTAAAACTATATTTTCTGATTCCTACAAGCGGTTTAAATAAACTTTTTTTTATTTTAAAGGTACATTGTTAGATTTTATAATTGGTGAGGATGTTTGACATAGAACACCTTTAACGTCAGTATACAGGGTAATTCAAACACACATGTTTTTTACCCAAAATTTAACTAAATTTCTGAGCTAAACAGCAAATCCCAAAATTATGCTTATCACGTCAAATGATAGCCTCAGTTTTACTTTAAAACATATTTTTTAAAAATCTTTGCCAACCTATTCCGTTTTTAAATTACCAAGGTTTTTGTACACTTCTGGATTCGTGATACTACCATATTGGTGAAAAAGTGATACAACAATGTTTACCATTAAAATACATTTAGTAGCAAAATTAACCTCAACTAAAACACTATTTCTAAAACCGAAAGTAAAGTAAAAAACTATAGACAAGTAGGTAGTACAGGTACTACTCTCTGGTGGGTCTTCCGTGAACTCTTATAATCTCCCGACATCTTCTGGGCATACTTGATATAACATCGTCTATTAACTCTTGAGGAATTAAATCCCATTGTTCAAAAATTGCTTTAACAAATTCATCAACAATTCTAAGAGTGCTCGAGCATACAAACGCCGCTTTAAAGCATCCCATATGTGTTCTATTGGATTACAATCCGGAGAGCGGGAGGGCCAAACCATTATATTGATGATTTTCGAAAAATTCGTTAACTATTCCTACTCTATGTGGTCTGGCATTATCGTCCACGTAAATAAAATTGTTGCCAAATCTGTCAGCTATTTGCGGTAGGTTCTCCAAACTCTCTAAATAACGAATGTATTTACAGAGAGATTAATAAGAACTGTTAAGTGTGTTCGACCACCTGTAAATATTCCTCCCCACACTTTTACAGAACAACCTCCAAAACGGAATTGTCCATTGGGAATTTAAATGAGCTTTTTGTAGAAATAGTTACATTTTGTGTTACCTGGACAAGAGTTTTAATTTTTGTGGACGTAATAGTCCTCTCGGAAAGTGCTTAACGTACAGGGTGGTCCACTTAAGATGCTCCTATACTTTATCTCAATAAATAAGACGCTGAGAAAAAAAAGGTAAATACAAAAAGTATTTGACCCTAAGTATATTTTTTATTTATAATATTTTTATGTATATAGGGTGTTCCATTGTGCCAGGACAGTAACCAGCTTTTTTCTTTTTAATGAAATGGTATGACTATTTTTAGAAATTCTAATTCTACGCTTGATTTTAAGTATTTTTTGTCATCATAGCATACAAAATTTTGAGTAGTTTTTGAGAAAAATTAACTTTTCTAATTTTTTTCGGAAAAACAGGTTTTTGGAAAAATGTGATTTTTTCACACCTGAAGACTAAAATTGTGAATTTTGGTTATGGATGCATGGGAGTGGTTAATATTTAACACTCTGACCTATCAAGAGCGAAAATCCATTATACAGGGTGGTCACAAATGACCATAAAAAAAATGTTTTTGTAACTAACAAAACTTAATTTTTTTAAATAGCACTTTTATCGTGTTTAGGATATAATTCTGCATCATTCCTTATACAGTTTATATTCCAAAAATTAGTAGTTTAGAAGTTATGACCAATTTTCTATAATAATTCGGGTATTTTTGTCAAAAATCTAATTAAACCTAAATAATATCCTATTCTCAGTCTTTTTTTAACACTATAATTAAATTTAACATTAAATCAACAAGGAATGCAAGAAAGAAAGTAACTAATTACTTATTACAAAACATTTTCGACATAACCCCCGTCTTTGGCAATACACTATTTGACCGTTAATTCAAACAATTTCTAAGAGGCACTACGTGATATGGAGCACTATCTTGTTGATAAACAAGCCCTTCTTTAATATCGTTCGGCAAATTGTCAATTAACGAAAATATTTCGTTCTCCAACAAATTTAAATACCTCTCACCATTCAGAACCAAGTCATAAAATACTGGACCTATTATTCGATCACGGATAATACCACACCACACATAAACACTTCTCCGACCCTGTTTTTTCATTTCTTTTACACGATGTTCATTTGAGTTACACCAGTAATGAGTATTGTTTCGGTTGAACATGCCGGCCGTATTGAAAATTGCCTCATCGGTAAATAAAATATTTTTAAAAATGTCAGTTTCAAAATGGTGGTCTATCATGAGAAAACAATAAAAAAGCCTTGTTTGAAAGTCCTGTTGGGATAACTCCTGAACTGGTAAAAATTTGAACGGATGGTAGTTATTATCAGTTAAAGTCCTTTGAACACTAGTCTTACTAATTCCCGGTAGATCTCGGGATGCATCTCTTTGCGAATTTTCGTAGTTTTTTCAAAATACAGGAGAATTTCAAATTGCTTTTCTTTTGTTAGGACGATTTTTGGGCGCCGTTTTTTTTATTGTTTACCACTCCACGTTCAAGATCACGAACAATTCGTGAAAAAATACGTTTCGTGGGTACCCGTCTTGCAGGATACAACAACCGATACTCCCGCTGGGCTAGTGCTTGACTCTTATTATTTTTTATGTAACATTCATGAAGATTTAGACGCTCTTGGACACTGTATAAAGCCACTTTTCTTTTAAAAAGAGTTAGAGACAACTAAATGTCAAACAAAAACTGTGTATTTATTGGTGTCCAATTTTTCTAGTTTTGTTTTTCCATGGATATAAATATCTTATATAATTAAGACGCGTATAGAAATGCTATCATTGCGAAAATTAAAATTGTAACCGTAATATTATACTACTTGTATTGCCAAAGACGGGGGTTATGTCGAAAATGTTTTGTAATAAGTAATTAGTTACTTTCTTTCTTGCATTCCTTGTTGATTTAATGTTAAATTTAATAATAATGTTAAAAAAAACTTATAATAGGATATTATTTAGGTTTAGTTAGATTTTTAACAAAAATACCTGAATTATTATAGAAAATTTTTCATAACTTCTAAACTACTAATTTTTGGAATATAAACTATATATATGGAATGATGCAGAATTAAATCCTAAACATAATAAAAGTGCTAAATACAGGGTGTTCCATTTAAAAAAAATAATTTTTTTTTTAGTTACAAAAACATTTTTTATGGTCATTTGTGACCACCCTGTATAATGGATTTTCGCTCTTGATAGGTCAGAGTATTAAATATTAACACACCCATGGATCCATAACCAAAATTTACAACATTTTTCCAAAAACCTGTTTTTCCGAAAAAAAAATAAAAAAGTTAATTTTTCTTAAAAACTACTCAAAATGCTGGTATGCTATGATGACAAAAAATACTCAAAATCAAGCGTAGAATTAGAATTTCTAAAAATATTTATACCATTTCATTAAAAAGAAAAAAGTTGGTTACTGTCCTGGCACAATGGAACACCCTGTTATATAAAAATATTATAAATAAAAAATATTCTTACGGTCAAATACTTTTTGTATTTAACTTTTTTTTCTCAGTGTCTTATTTATTGAGATAAAGTATAGGAGCATCTTAAGTGGACCACCCTGTACAATGTATCTGTCTGTCCTAGGGGATGTTTTTTTTACAGCACCTTCTCCATGGTTATATTGCACTGAACCAGTAAATTGAAATCTGCGCCATGCTCTTGATAAAACACTTTGTTTAATTTGCAATCTTTTAGCCATAATTCTTTTTTATAAGCCACTTTCTAGCATACCGATTGCTCGCACAAGTTCATTGGAATTATATCTGGACATTTTGACAATATTTTAAAGCATTTTTAAGTAACAAACTCACAAAATAAAACCTTGAATAAACTATTAAACATGTTGGGTGACAGATGACAATTGATGCGTTTTTGTTTCAAAGCCTCCTTTACTTATTTTAAGAATGTACAACAAAAAAATCATACAGTTATGTAGGTGTTTAGAAAAACCTTTATAGTTTAAAAACGGTACAAGTCAGCAAATATTTTTAAAAAGCGCGTTTTGAAGCAAAATTGGCATCATTTAACATGATAAGCATAATTTTGGGATTTGCTGTTTAACTCAGAAATGTAGTTAAATTTTGAGTAAAAAAGGCATGTGTTTAAATCACCCTGTATATTGACGTTAATTGTGCTGTATATCAAACATCCTGTCCAAGAAAAAAGTACAAAATAATGTACCTTTAAAACAAAAAAAAAAGTTTATTTAAATCGCTAGATAGAATCAGAAGATATCATATTACAAATATTACTAAAATTTTGTCGAGTCGTCGTTTCAAATTTCCATGAGTGAATATCACTAAGAATATGGTAGAGAAATTCTAACGTTACTACCATTATATCAAGTTGTGAACATCTGGCGAAATGTTATGGTCCAAATATGTAGATATAAAAGTTAAATTTAAAGGCGCACAGGGAAGTCAAAAGTTAATGATTTCTTCTTTTAGCACACTGCTACAAGAAAAAAGAATGTTATAAAAGTGTAAAAGTATTCGCAGGGACTGTTTTACAAAAAAAAAGGTTACTCATTTTCTGTTACTCTTACTTTATGTAAATTTTATAAATATGAGATTAAAACTAAAATCCTCTTGGTCTTACAGAAAGGTACTACCATCTCGGAAGAAAACTATAATATATAGAATTCTTGGTAAATTGTTTCCCAAAAATTACACCATAATTTGAAACTATAGCTTGGAAACCATAGACTAAAACCCTACAAACAATGGCTTGTCCTAAAATAAATTCGACACAAAGTGTGGAAAGACAAGTTATTTAGAATAAAAACTATTCAGCAAAATTACCTTACCTCTAGTCATCTAGAGCGCTCCTTTGATGTCACAGATCGCCCACAAAAGGAATTTCCAGGCATCTAGAGTAGCTCCTTGAGGAACTGACAGTCAGGAAAGTTCAGGACACCATTTTGTTTATTAAAGATATTTGCGAATTAGCTCACAGCAAGAAACTATTCTTAAAAAATCGACTTACCATGTGATTGGTCAAACGTCAAACCAAACAAAGACAAGACCAAAATTCAGGGCCGGACGATGTCCATATATAGGCCCTAGGACTTTAAGTGGGAACTGCACGCACTAATATGGATCATTTGCAAGCCTTCCGCCGCGCCGCTGCAATATTATGTTAAAACTATAAGAGATATGTATTAGCTTCATTGTGATTTTAATAGGGAAATATGTATATTTGGGCGCTAAAGATTTTTGTGAAGAAATCAAATCTAGAGATATAAAATAAAAGTAGAGTTGTCCATTTTCGACTATTTTTTGACCACTTTTTGACGCACATGCCTTCGCATATAATATTTTTTTCCACAAAATGGCTCTTTACCGCCTTACTTTGATCCTTTGTCTACGTAACTACAAAATTTGAAATGGTAAATCGTACTCATGTCTTTGTATTTCTGCAGTGCGTGAATCCTTTTGAACCCATTTTTAACCGAAATGTAATTTAAATTACCTTACATAACACATTTTTTTGAGGTTGGAGGTTTTTTTTAATGCGTAGGTACCTTTTCATCTTACTTTCAACTCGACTAGACCTTCCCACTGGTTTTTCACTTTTTGCGTGCAGTTCTCCCTCAAGGGCACTGCACTGCATACTATTTCTAGAACTTTCGATCAAAAATCAGTCCATTATGACACTTATATATCACCAGATGCATGTTGCACCTCTAAAGAGAACCAAGAAAAGGGGAGAGAGTATCACCAATCATCTAGTTTTTGACATTCTCCCTCCACAATCCTCCGCAGGTTCAGAAAGAACTTGTGCCAACCTAACGCCATAAAATAGAGTAATTACAGTCATGTTTACTGCTGTTGCCACTAGTAAAATGAAGTTTAGAACCCGGCTATATTCAGTATTCCCGTATAGAGCTGGCAATTGCCCCTGAGCAGAGTCGAAATTATGACCAGCGAAGTGAAAACTAGATATTTTTAAAGTTGGCTTGATGTCTAAGAGACAAGAGACCATAGTGATCAAACTTATGCAACAGAACATGATTCTTTGATCTTAATTTAGAGAAGCTGAACATTCTGTACAAAATATATTACGATGAATTATCAATAAAACGTTAACACCTGTATTCACTAAAGATGTTTTGGATCAGGTCTAACTTGACAGTTAAAGGTTTAAGATGTAATTTTTAACAACTGAACAAATAATTTTTCTAAATGTCATGGCAATAATGGCAACTAGACCTGATCTAACTCTTAAACCGTTTTAGTGAGTACGGGGGTTAAGGTTGGTTTATCACAACTTCATAAGTCTTAATAAGTTGTAACATCAAATTTTGTTCTGAACTATAATGTGTAATATTATTACTAATGAGCTTAAAACAATGAAATTTGCTGCATCATCTCATGAACATATAAAGGTACCACACAGGGTAGGAGCTTATCACAAAGACCTATTAAATGGAAACCGTACCCTTACAGATTAAAATTAGGTAATTTATTTTATAATAATAATTTTTTTAACATTTCACTAATGCATTTTTACCACAAACCCTTAGTTTTTGACGAAGATTTAAAATCAATCGGGTAAGTAGTTTTTAGCCACGCCGCAAACTGATAGGCGGACAAACTGACAGTCAGACCAATGGAATTGAGAATTGGACGCTAAAACCCAAAGGTACGTAAAACCTGACATTTTTTCACCGCCATCTTGAGTTCGAACCACAATGGTATCAACGCATATCACAATTAATTGTTACACAAAATTTGAAATCAATCAATCAATAAAGTAGTTTTTCAGACTCAATTTTTAAATATTTTATTTAACCGCCATCTTGAATTCGTACCAAAATGTTACCAGTTAATTACTACGTAATATTTGGTTTGTGTCCAAAATTTCAGATACATTCGGTGAGTAGTTTTTTAGAAATTTCTTTTTTACATTTAACTAGGCCGCCATTTTGTTTGAACATATTGGATTTTTACCAAAATATTACCAGGTCATTCCCATATAAATTTTAATTTTTGGCCAAACTTTAAAGTCAATCGGGAAAGTAGTCTTTCAGCTATGCCGAGAACAAACAGACCGACAGACAACTAATGTTGTTGTTGTAATTTAAACAATCAGTACAACTCGGATAGTGACGGAGGCTGAGGTTTACGAAAGTAGATTTGCTAATGACATGACAGAGTCTAATGTTCCCGGAACCAGTTCATCCTAACAATCTCCAAACCCTATGGAAATTGAGCTTGATAACTTAGATTGGGACTCATCATCAGAAGATCTTCCGTTGGCAAATTGATTCTTCTTCTTCCTGGTGCCGTATCCGTTCAGCGAACGTTGGCAATCATCATCTCCATGGTTACCCTGTTCACAGCTGCCCGGAACAATTCAATTGATGTCATTCCAAACCACTGCCTAAGATTTTTCAGCCAAGAGGTGCGCCTTCTACCTGGTCCTCTTCTTCCCTTAATTTTGCCTTGCATGATGAGCTGTAATAAAGCATATTTCTCTCCTCGCATGATGTGGCCAAAATAGGAGAGCTTCCTTTTCTTGATAGTTTTCAGTACTTCTGTTGACTGAAGGTCCATTCTTCTTAGTACCTCTTCATTGGTGATATGATCTACCCAACTAATTTTAAGGATGCGGCAGTACAACCACATTTCAAACGCTTCAACTCTTCAGCAAGTAGCCTCCGTTAGTGTCCAAGATTCAACACCTTACAGCAACACCGAACACACATAACAGCTTACAATTCTTCTCCGCAGTTGGAGGCTGAGAGAATTGGTGCTTAACACTGACCTCATTCAAAGAAAGACTGATCTTGCTTTCTCTATTTTCTGACGAATTTCTCTTGAATGGTCCCAGTCATCATTTAACAAGCATCGTAAGTATGCAATATGGCCTACTCTCTGTATCGTCTTGTTATTAATGACTAATTGTTGACTGACATGATTATTTTTACTATTAATCATGTATTTGGTTTTTGACGCATTCAAGTTGAGACCGTATTCACTACCATGTTCTGCCAATCGTTCCAATAGTGCTTGCATACCCTCAAAGGTGTCTGCCAAAAGAATGGTGTCATCAGCGTATCGGATATTGTTGATGTGTTCTCCATTCACAGAAATGCCTTCTGAAAGATCTTCAATTGCATCGGCAAAGAGTTCCTCCGAATACACATTGAATAACAGGGGTGATAACACACAACCCTGACGGACTCCTGGTCGAATGTTTATCTCATCCATCAGTCCATCCTCTATTCTCACTGCAGCCTTCTGTTTCCAGTACAGGTTTTCAATTATTCTGATGTCACTCTCATCTATTCCTGTCCTTTTCAGAATATCGATCATTTTATCGTGTTTAACCTTGTCAAACGCTTTCTCAAAGTCCACAAAACATGTATATACATCACAATTCGTGTCCCTACAGCGTTGTATTAGAACCTGCACTGCGAAAAGTGCCTCCCTCGTCCCCAATCTATTTCTAAATCCAAATTGAATGTTACTGATACGGACTTCAAGTTTTCTGTAAATGCGCTCATGTATAATTTTCAGGAATAATTTCAGTGAATGACTCATTAAACTGATGGTTCTGTATTCTTCACATTTCCGCGCCGTTGGTTTTTTGGGTAGGACAATAAAGGTCGACGTGAGCCACTCCTCCGGCAGATTTCCGGACTCATAAATGACTCCGAAAAGTTTGAGTAGATGGTCCATGCCATCTCCATTAAACCGCCTCAGCACTTCTACCGGTATTTCGTCTGGGCCACAGGCTTTTCCGTTCTTCATTCTTGCCATTGCTTTTTCCACTTCATGCTTTGTTATAGGTCGTCCTAGGAGAGGTTGTGTTTCTTCACGATTTGCATTTCTGACATCGTCAAAGAGTTTACTTACGTACTCCTTCCAGACACTGAGTTTTTCTTCTGTGCTGTTCACCAAGTTACCAGAGTCGTCTGTTAATACTGATAGATTTGTTCGATAACCAAGGCCAGTGGTTGTTTTTATTTTCTTGTGAAGAGCGAAAGTATCGTGCTTCCGTTTCAAGTTTTCAATCTCCATGCATTCTTTGGTATATTCTTCTTTAGCCCTTCTTATTTCTCTTCGGATTTCCTTGTGTTTCTCCTTACATCCTTCAGTATCTTTATTCTTGAATTGTCTTCTTTCTTCCATCATTTCGAGTATTTCTATCTCTTCTTCAACTTCTGATTTCCCTCTCTTTTAAGGTATGTTTTGGTCACGCTTTGTGTGATACGTTTGATGTTCTCCCATTTTTCTTGTGAAGTTTCATGTTCTCCATTGTTGCAATCTCGAACATGATTAGCCAGATCTTGAGCAACTTAATGTTTCGTTTCAGGTTCAAGTAGTTTTCTAAAGTCCATTCGTGGTGTTCTGCGTTGTGACTTATTGACCCTTAGACGAAGGTTTATTACGGCTGCTAAGAGGACGTGGTCACTTGGTACGTCTGCTCCGAATATGTTTTAACTGATGTTATACTATTACGGAATCTTTTCTTTATTATGATATAATCTATTTGATTCCGTATAATTCTATCTGGTTTATCTCCTAGGGCTTTCCACGTGTAGAGTCGTCTAGGAGGCAATTTAAAATAGGTGTTCATCACTGTCATGTAAGTCTCTTGGCAGAATTGGACAATTCTATCCCCTCTATCAATCCTTACACCCAAGCCAAACTCTCCAACAACGTCCATGTCTTTTCTTTCTCCCACTTTGCCGTTGAAGTCTCCCATCACTATTGTCACATCCTGAGACTTCGTTTGATCAACTGCTTTTTGTAGAAAGCATATATATAGAACATCTCCGCCTCGGCATCTGTGTGTTCAGAGTGCGGGGTATAGACCTGGATTAAGTTAAGCTTAAAGGGTCTGGTATCTATCTGCAAAACTGCAACCCGATCTGATATAGGCAGGAAATTTATTATAGATCTTTCCACATTCTTGTCCACTATAAAGCCAACTCCGTTGAAATGTTGGGCAGTATCTTGTCCAGAGTAATATACTGAGTATTGATCTACATAGCACTTTCCAGTTCTTGGCCATCTCATTTCGTTAATACTTAACACCGATACACCGTTTCTTTCCATCTCCTGTATCGTGTTATGCGTCTTTCCAGCTTCGTACATGCTGCGAACATTCCATGTTCCGATTTTCATCATCATAGCTAGCCGAGAGATTCTTCGCACCCCTCCCCCATTTAAGGGGGGCCCGGGATTAGGGGTCATTGTTCGATTTCTAGCCATGGTGATGTTGATTTTTCCTGGGGAATTAATAGTACAGTAGGTTCCCGTTGCTTTCTGTACCGCTGCAAATTGATTACCAAAAGGGAATAACTCTCCTTCAAAACAGATAGCTCGACAGATATTAACTGTTAGAGACGGAGACTTTGTCATTTGCACATTCATGTATGATGACATAGTTGAAGTGTGCTGTATGTATAAAAGAAATGATTTTTGTTTTCCTTGATATTGAAGATGCAAACAATATTAAAATGTCAAATACAGTGAAAAACTAAACTATGAAAACTAAACGATGTTTGTTGTTTTTGCAAAAGCTTATTTTGTGCCTTTCCTCAAGTTCTAGGCCATTTTTGTTAGTTTTGAATTACACAATAATGTAGTTTATGTTTTGTAATGTAACGGACATATTTAAGTACAAAAAATATGTTTTATTAGTCTACAGAAAAAATATTTTTCACCCGAAGTCAGGCAAGCTATATTTAACTTCGGACAGTGTTAATCAATCGTTTTAAGCATAAATACGGACATTTTTTTACTACCACCATTCTGGTGGTACTTTTCTGTGTGTTCTAAGTAAAAATGGCAGTGAAAACAAAAACTAACAGAAAATTACAAAATATATTAATAGATCAATAAAGTTAAATCTGGAAATATATACAATGATATGATGAATTTTTAAATAAACGGTATCGATATATTCAGAAAAATGAAATGGTTAATGAAAAAAAAACAACAATTTCTCCTAATTAATTACGGTAAAAAATTACATATATGACAAATTAACGGATTTGCCAAAATGTCGTTCGAGAAATTGATGTAGGGGAGTGTAAGGCAAAATGACATGGCAGGCAAAATGATATACGACCGTATTTCACGGCGAATCCGAATAAATTTGACAACGCTGTGTGCTTATTTCTAAATCTTACACCTGCTCTGCCACTACCAGTAATGTTACAACTCTCGAAGGGATCAGTAGTGCCGGTCATCAATTTTTGTTTACTGAAACTGTCGATATCGACTTTAAAGATTAAGGTATGTGTTTCCTTATGTGTGTTTTTTTTGTCAAATATATTTTTAAATCATTTCGTTTAAAGGTGGTATTATAATCACTATACTGTTGTGTTTATTATACTAAAGTGAATTTGCAAAACTATTTAGTTTAAATATTTTTAAACAAAAAAATTCAAAAAATAGTACCCAAAGGCAAAACGACGCAGGCCTGCGAAAGGCAAAATAACATACTATGTCATTTTACCTTTTGATGCATCTAGGGATTTTTTATGTTTTTATTTATTATTTTAGGATGGTGTCTAACTACAACAGAAAGACCGATCGCCAATCGTGGTCAACAGCCGATATGCAAAAAGCGATTGAGGCGATCAGGGAAAACAGAATGGGGTGGTTAAGAGCCTCCAAGGTATTCAATGTTCCTCAAGTAACCTTGAGAAGACATTATCAGAATAAGAATATTCACGCTCGAGAAGGCAAAAAGAAGTTAGGAAGATTTAAGAGGTCCTTGAGCAATGAAATGGAAAAAGCTTTATTAGAACACATCCTTGACTTAGAGTCAAAATTCTTTGGTTTGACGCAAATCGAACTTCGCACTGTTGCATACGAGCCTGCTGAACGCAGTGGTACGCCGCACCAATTCAATAAAGACAAAAAAATGGCTAGCAGAAGATGGTTCCGCGCCTTTGTATCAAGAAACCCAACTGTATCCCTACGAGTACCAGAGGCAACGTCAGCAGCGCGAGCCCGAGCATTCAACAAAGAAAATGTAGCAAATTTTTTTCATAAGTTGGAACACACAATCCAGAAAGAAAATATTAATCCGACTATGATATACAATATGGATGAGACGGGTATAACCAATGTCCAAAAAGCACAAAAAATTATTGCTCAAAGGGAAAAGAAACAAGTGGGTTCGGTAACAAGCGGAGAACGGGGATTCCATACCACAGCTGTCGTTTGTGTTAGTAATTCTGGTAACTACATTCCTCCAGCGCTTATTTTTCCGACCAAAAAGATGAATCCGAAATTATACGATGGAGCACCACCAGGAACACTTAAATTATGTTTATTACATAATAATAATTGCCTATATGATAAAACCACTATTTTTTAAATGGATTAAGCACTTTGTGGAAAACGTAAGACCAACTACCGACAACAAAGCCCTCCTGATTTTGGATGGACATGCAAGCCACAAAGATTACAGTGCCTTACAGTTTGCAAAAGACAAAAATGTAGTGTTTTTTTGTTTGCCATCACATTGCACCCACAGACTACAACCGTTAGATGTGTCATTTTTTGGTCCACTGGGTACCTACTATGATCAAGAAGTAACCAGTTGGTTGAAGGTTAATCCGGGAAGAACTGTTTCAATGTTCCACATTTCTTCATTGTTTGAAAAGGTTTACAATAAAGCAGCCACTGTTGGGAATGCCGTTAGTGGATTTAGAGCTACCGGTATTTGTCCGCTAAATCCAAACATTTTCCCCGACCACCTCTTCGCACCTAGTTTGGTTATATCAGTCGAATAAATAAACGGCGATGAGAATGATGGCAACATTAGAAATACTCAACCGTGGTGCTCGAAGGATACTGACTCTCCCAGCAAACCTGGTATTGACAATGATCCCGAAGTAAGAAATACATCGATAAATGATATTTTAGAAGAAATTCACCCCAAACCTGTTTCCAAGAAAGCTATCAAAAATTCAAGGAAGAACCTACAACTGTTTTAACTATTTCGCCTTTTGTAAACGAATTACAGGAAGCTGAGATTAAAAAAAGGGAGAAAGAAGCTAGAAAAAGTAACAGAGCGCGAGTACCAAGGCAAGTGTTTGATTATCCAGATGACGAGCCTGAACCTTTCGTAAGTGGATCTGACGACGACGATGATGCTGCGAGCCTCTGTTGTAACGAGCTTTACAGTAGATCCAGGTCCAAGGAACAATGGATAAAAGTCCAAACTTGTAAAATGTGGGCATATACTGATTGTGCCGGTGTATCTAGAAAGGTGAAGCAGTTTATTTGTGATGCATGCAAAAACTAGAGTAAGCAAAATTTTCTTACTCTTATTAAACACACTTGTGTTTTCTGACAAGCGTTATTTTATTTTTTTTGAGTTTATTTTTTTTTGTCTATTTTTTTTAAGATTATTAAATCTTAAACTAAACCAACTAATAATTATTTATAACTTTGTCCAAAGAATTTTACCAAAATCATTTCGTTCTTTGTGAGTTTATTTGTTTTTTTTTTTACCTAAATAAACTTTTTTGGTTAGTTAAATGTTTGTTAAACTTTACATGTTTGCAATACATTTTTGTAACAAATATATTGTGTTGTTATTTTTACCAATAAATGTAATTTTTTGAGTGTATGTCATTTTGCCTACACGTGTATGTCGTTTTGCCTACACTCCGGTGGGCAAAATGACACGTTCAGGCTTATGATTCCAATGCTCAATTTTTAGTATAAATGTAAATTTTGAGCTATAAACTATTTTGAACAAACTCTAAGGGACTAAAGAAATTTCCGGTACGAAAGAAAATGTTTCAACTTTCCTTGAAACCAATATATCATGTCAGAAACAAAACATATGTCCTTTTGCCTTACACTCCCCTAGCCGCTAAAATTTTCGCTAAATTGACGCATCATCCAAATTCACGCGTCCAACAAATAAGTTATTTTATTACTTCAATTTATTAATGAGATATAAATGCTAATCAAAATGCTGTCAATCAAATCAGCACTAAAAAATCAATAAAGTGTATCCTTTCAATATTTCCAAATGTGAGAGCCAATGCGACTTTTAAACATTAAGCAAGTATGAATTATTTCCGAATTTTAAATTGAACATCGAATTTGCAATGAACTAGACATTGTTAAAAAAAAATCGAATCATAAAATCGAAAACCAGTCGAATCCAAAAATGGCTATATAAACCAAAACTAACAAAAACTATTTATAAACCAATAAAATGAAATCGTTTAAAATTTATGATGCTATGCATTTTTAATTAATTAATTAAATAGCGCGTTAAAATATTTTGCAGTAATCAATTATTAAAAGTCTGAATAGTAAGTGTTTTTTATCAGTTTCATTTAATAATGACGAGAGATGTTTGCTAGTCAAAACGTTGACAATCAGATTAGCGCTAGGGGATACAGGAAAAAGTATCCTTTTAAAATGTTGGTATAAAATGTGCAAAACAGGAAGAAATCGACATTTAAAGTATAAGAAAACTAAAGCAAATATGAACTATTTGAGTTTTTTTTGTATTAATATTATCCCGTTTATACCATCTGCGATTTCTAAACGTAGCTATTGCTTCTCGAAAAATATAAGTAAATGAACTGATACATTATTTGAAAATTCAAGAATGGAAAGAATTGTATTTATAAAAGAATAAATATTCGGAGTACAGGTTTTACTTACTTGGAAATGTGTGCTCAAGCGAGCAGAAATTGAAATCCCGCTCATATTATTCGTGGAAAAATATTACAAACAGTAGAGAGCTTTGGAAAATCGCTCGCACTTTGTTATGAAAGTCGTTTTGTTGGCAGATGAAATACGTATTTTATTGCTCTATTTTAAATATAGAGAAACTACATATAGAACCTGTTACAAGCAAAGGTCAAACTTTCTCTTTAGAACAGCAGTGGCGTTCATATAATATTGGCAACAAAGCATTGTCTCTCCTATACAATATGTCCCAGATTCGGTTTAGTACACTTAGCTACTAGGTTGTTTATATTAACAAATCTTTAAATCCCTTCTTAGCTATTTCGGTCCTGTGTGCTACCGATTCATCAACATACCCTTCAGCGACCGTTGATGACTTCCAAGCTCCATGTTTCCTTAGTGTCATCAAGTTTCCCCCAGATTTAACTAAAAGTGTAGCAGACGATCTTCGAAATGAATGACCTGTATATGATTTAGCATTTTCAAGTTGAAGAAAATTAGCTACTGTTTCAGGTACCTTAGAAATCTGGTTTTTATCCCAGAACCTGGTTGATATATTTTCCGTTGCGATATGCATAAAACAGGCGGCGATCTTTTGCTGCTAGTGGACGAAGGACTGTTTATATTATTCTTTATTTGTGTATATTTTTCCAAAATCGTAAAGCTTGTTCCATCCCCGTTTCAGAAATGTAATGCATTCGAAAACAATACTGCATTTCGATAAAAAAAATAAATAATATCAATTTTGTTTAATTACTATATCTGCCTTCAACTTCATTACATTTATTTAATGTATTTATCAATTAGTTGAAACTGTGAATAAATCTTCGGGTATATTTTTTATTCCATTTCGAATATTGAATTTCAACTTATCCAGTCTTGAATTATAAGTGTGGTCTTTTACGTACCTCAAAAGAGAAAAAATTGAAATGGTCCAGTCTGGAGAGAGAGGAGGCCATGATATAAAACCCTCTCTTGCAAACCATCGGTTCCCAAAATATAGCCTCATATTCTGGAGTTTCTATTAAATTTCCATTATTTTTTTTCAAAATTTTCTATAGTTCGAGACAGTTCTTCCCTATGGGAAAACTGACTTTGTAATTTATATGGTTTGCGTTTTAGATTGTGGTCTCGTGATGTCTTTACCGTGTTGACTAGGTTCTCATAACTCATTTATTAATATACATGTTTATCTGTATACCTGTGTACGTTTTTTCAAAAAATTAACCGTTTTTTTTTAATATTTTAATATTTAAGAGGCGGTTTCATCCCCTTGAACTTTGTTTTTTGAAAAATTTCTTTTTATCAAGTCTCCACATCCTACAATCATTCTGTATGCCAGAATTCAGCTTTTTACGTCAAGGGGTTTGAGCAGAGTCGTGCTTAATCAGTGGCACGATTTTTTTGAACACCCGGTATAAATTTTAAAAAATTTTTAAAATATTTAAAATAATTAAATAAAATACACAAGTTTAAGCATTTTTCTGAAAAGCCAAACGTTTTTTAAATAAAAATATTGAAATATTTAAGAGGGGGTTGTACCCTTGAAATTTGAGTTTTCGAAAATCCCTTTTTATTGAACCTCTACATACTACAATCAACCTATATGTTAAAATCCAACTTTTTACGTCAAGAGGTTTGAGCAGAATCTTAATTAATCGGTGACCCGATTTTTTGAAATACCCTGTATAATTTTTAGAAATTTTAAGATATGTAAAATTTTCAAATAAAACTTCCAAGAAATCAACCGTTTTTTAAATATAAATTATTGTGATATTTAAGGGGCGGTTTCATCCCCTTGAAATTTGAATTTTGAAAAATCCGTTCTTATCGAACCTCTTCATCCTACTATCAATCTGCATGCCAAAACGTAGCTTTTTATTTCAAGCAATTTAAGCAGAATTTTGATTAATCAGTCACTCGATTTTTTGAAACACCCTGTATAAATTTGCAATACAAAAAACAGTGTTGTCTTGTCTTGGTCAGCAGACGATGCTTTCAAAAAAAAAACATATAAATTGGTGCAGAACAGCTCTCTCAGGAACTTGCTGAAAGAATTGGTTTAGTGGTTTAAATATACATATAGATTATGATTATCGAATGTGGCATAGGTAGAAACTGGTAAAATTTTGGTACGAATCCAATGTGATGAAACAAAATGGCGCACAATAAAAGCTGAAAAGACAGTATATGTATATGTGTTACTAAATTACTGTGTGAGAAATTTAAATTGGGTGACATTTCACTATTCCTAGGAAAAAGAAAGATTTATAATTAGGAAAGTTCCCAGTAAAGGAAATTTGAGAGATTTTTAATAAAACATCTTAAATGAATTGATAATACACCCAAAAGAGACAGACAAACAAATTTTATAAGGACATACAATCTCACTTGCCGGGCGTAGTTAAAACTACATAAATCAGAAAAAGGTACAACATTTTGGTCGTCATGAAAACCTTGTTTATTGGTTTAACTTAACAGATTAATATATTTAGCAAATAATATTTAAATTTAATATCATTTAATACATAAATCACTAAAATAATCCCATGAAATGGCTATAAGAGCAAATACTCTCTGGAAGAATCTACACCCCAATGTTTACGTTTTCGATCGAATAAACTTCGCGGTGACAACCGTAAAATATACCTTCGTCAGTTTCTCTGTTAATAAAAAGAGGTTTTCAGATGCAAAGGAAGTCTTTCACCATAAGGTAATTACAAAACTTCCAAAACAAAAGCAATTTCCACCCTCGGATCTCTTATATATCATCTGAAGAGAACGGGAAAGTCAGCCTTTCTTTTCCAAGTTATTGATAGAACGACAGCGGTGAAAAATTTCTGCGAAAAACTAATTTAATTTTTCACGGATGGGATAATTATTTGCAGTATTTTGACACATCAGAGGCCAACTGGGGTGACTCTAAAGTGGTCAAAATCGGATTAACTAACTAATAGATGCTCAGGGTAAAAATATGTCACTAGGTCAAATGATATAACAAAGCAAGTGAAACTTATCGGAAACTCAAAAAAAATTGAAAATATTCCAATAGTCGTAAGCTTTTTATGGTAACACTAAGTTATGTAGCCCTCAGAAGTAACCCAATTTATCACTCTGTTAATCGCGGATACTTTAAAAGAACATGACAACAAAGGGGTAGTTTTAGATCTATGCAAATAGAACTGCGTGTTGCAGGAAATTAGTATAAACAGCGAAAAAAGGTTATAAAAAAATCGGTACCGGAATTTCTCTAGTTATGATTTTTTTTTCCATTTGTTGGATAGATAGACCCATTTCATTTCAGTACATAGTCACAGTATATATTTGTTACACATACTGTCTTTTAATTTTTGTTTGTTCCATCATATTGGATTCCTACCAATATTTTACCATTTTAACCCCAAATAATAGACATCTCTAACATAAAAACAAAAGGATCGTCAACGAAAACCATTTAGAAACTTAATATCTGGAAAATGTCTGCGGATCAACGACTGATAATATAGGTTTCATAGAGGATATAGAATCTATATATGTGTCCTTATTACCACGGCATCCCCATATGACCCTTAATTTTTGGTCAAAATTTGAAGTGAATCGGGTAAGTAGTATTTCAGGTATGTCTCGAACTGACAGACAGGCCGACAGACAGACCGACGGAATTGATAAAACATGTTTTTTGGCATCTAGGGACGCTATACCTGATATACCCAGGAATTGAACCCGAGCCTCCGGCGTGACACAGCAGGAAGAATGTATAAACTTTTTGTTGGATCTGCTGGTAGAGTGGTGGTCAGTATCTCGGTGTGTCATGCCGGAGGCTCGGGTTCAATTCTTGGGTATATCAATAACCTTTTTTTTATATTTTTTATTTATATATTTTTTTGTCTTTTATTTGATTCAACTTTTATCTGCGCGTGTCAATACCTTAGTTTCTTCTCAGTGTGTATTTCAACATGTGACATTATAGTTGTTTGATTTGTTCTTGTGATTTTAGTTAATGTCGAGAGTTTGTTTGAATTTTGTATATTTATAGTGATAGTTTTTGATTGTTATATTAATTGTAGGTCTGATGATGCCTGAAAAGGCGAAACACGTGTAACCGCATTATACTCTTTTTAACTGAGACCGAGACTTTGTGTCTTATTTCTAGTTTAGTCATTTAAACATATTTTTCAGCTTTTTCTAGCAACACTTAGTAATTCTCAAAAGCGATTAACGTATTTAGATGAAAAGAGAACAACTACGGATACTCTAAAGAAGATTTGGAAAGATTCGTGGAAGATTTTAGCAAAACTATAGGAATTGATAATTTCAAGGAACTTCTGTCAAATCTAACCGCTGTACATTTACACTACTGCCGCGGAAAGATGACACAAAAGTTCTTCTACCACAGGAATTTAAACACATAACTTGTATAAGATCTATACATTCACAAATCAACGCAATTAGTAATAAAAAAATCTTTCCGTTTATTTTTCAATAAGAAATATAACATGGGATTCTATTCACCCAAAAAAGGCAAGTGTGTATTTTCTAAATCACGGGAAAAGAAAGTGCGATTGTTGAAATGAATTTGCATCTTACTGAGAAGAAGATTTGTCATCAAGTACTTGTCAAAAATCAAAATCGTGCAACAATGGATTCATTTTTTTGCATGGCCAATTTCGACCTACAAAATATACGTTTTATACAACCGTCAGAAAAATCAATTTTCTGCACCGATATCCATGCGGAAAATGGGTTTTCCTCACGAAATATTACAAAATTAATTTATTAATTAACCGTCTTTGATACATATCTCAAAGTGTGTAGCAGGCTTAATGCATTTCGTTTTGGTTAGCTACCAGTTTTCCAGGTTACTAAGGACGCTTAAAGTCAATTGTCAGAAATCAACAAACTGATATTTCCACATATTTATTTGCCATTAATTGCTTTTATATTTGCGTACCTATTTTCCGTAATTTTGCATTATTAGAATGAATTTAAGTGAATTTGATAATCTGGCCATGCAAGACGGGGTTCCAGAATATATTGTGCACACAGCAAAAGAAGTAGATTTGGATTTGCTTCCAGAAAAATCCAAAGTCAGATATTTTCAGGAATACAAAAAGTTCATCAAATGGTGCGCCAACAAGAAAATCAAAAACATTAGTAAAGAAGAGGATCTTATAAGGGAACTTTACAACCACTTCAGGTACATAACAGCAATATTGAATACGTAGAGTCGGTTAAATTCCTGGGTTTAAATATAAATAGCAACCTAAAATGGTCTAATCATATTTACACCTTAACTAAAAAACTTTCTACCGCCTGCTTCGCCATTCGATCAGTTTCAAAAGAACTAGACGTTCCTTCTGCCAGACTTACTTATTTCTCTTTATTTGAATCCCACTTCCGCTATGGCCTTCCCTTTTGGGGCTGCTGTACCACCGAGCAATTTCGTAGTATTTTTATGCTTCAAAAGAGAGCCATTCGTTATTTTTTTGGTCTAAATAATAGAGCTCACTGTCAATACTATTTCAAAAAACATGAAATATTAACACTTCCTGCATTATTTATTTTGGAAACGGTATGTTTGCTGAGAAAACATATAAACACCCTCCCAGAAAGGCCACAACATGTATACCCTACCAGAAACTCTAGGCATGATATTTATCTTCCCATTCCTTCCACAGAATTAATAAAAAAATCAATTATTTACAACGCCATAAAACTTTACAACAATCTGCCAGTACATTTAAAATCTATCCCTATGCTTGCACAATTTCGAAAAAACACCAAAGCATACCTCATTGAGAGACCATTTTACAGCGTTAATGATTTTTTTTTTCAGTGAGTAAGTCTCTTTAAATTGTCACTAAACTCGCTTGTTTACTTAAATCTTTTGTGAGTCATGTCCTAACTCATAGCATAGAATTTTGTAAATCATTATATAGGGAAAAGAACTGTCGAACATTCACTTAAAACTTAATTATTTTTGTTAGGTATTGGATTAAAAACAATTTAATTCTTTTTGTATACTACATTCTACACTAGTTCAATATACCTTCTGTTTAACATCACAATTATTTGTTTAACAATAATAACATAGAGTTTAAGGTCGCATAGTTGCAATTTTGATTTCAATGTCATCGAAATTATTCACCTCGTACATGTGTGTTTGTTTACTTTTATAAGGTTATCATGATTCATTTACTGTTTGCAATGTTATGCTATATTCTAACGTGTGTTTTATGATTTGGTAAATTGATAATTTACATTTTTAAAAAAAAAAAGCACTGACCTGTCGAAATTATTTTCGATTAATGTTTTGATATGTCTTATTTTTAGGTATATTTTGCTTTGTCCATAAAATTGTAGAATTTTTCTGCGGCAATAAAGCATACCTTTGTTTGTTTGTTTGTTCTAGTTTACTTTCAAGAAAATGTAACCTTCTACAATATGGTCCACATACTCAATGATAAAATCTATGCTAAAAATTAAGAAAAACGTTGATAGAAGGCATTTTAAATTCATTACTTAAATAAAAAAAATGGTAGGTTTTAGAACAAAAAAGTCTAAAATTTTAAATCACGAACGCGTTGAAAATTTTTTTAGCATTGCGCCTGACGATACTAATTTACTAATCAAAGTTGCAACACTAATTGGAATCGCTGGAGCCTACAGGCGTGAAGAATTAACTCGTCTGTTGTGTGAAAACAAGAAGATTTGTTTCCAAGGGCGTGCGGTGAAATTTTAAGAAAAGGAAGCAATTTTTACAAACTTACCTATTTATAATGTAATTCGATTCTTCGATCATTTTTTGCAAATTCGTCAATGACGTCATCATAAAAACTTCGATGCTCCGACATATTTTGTAGAAGTTTATTTTCAATGGACAACAGCGATGTATGCGAAAGTCTCTCCTGCCCCGTTGAATTTCTCACAAAATTTGTTATACGTTTACGTGTTGAAAAATTGTGTTCTACTGATGAACTTGTGGCAGGTATTGTCAATACTAATTCACACAATTTCTACACTTCGGTGTAGGCATCTTCCAGCTCCTTATCATCAGTTTCGTAAATCACTTTTAGTTCAAATCGCACACTCGGTCGAAGAACTGCCCATAATGAAGAAGAAGAGATTTAAACGCATCTTCTGGAAAAGTTTTTCCTTCAAATGCATCACAATTGCAGAGCTCAAGGAATTTAAAATCATTCAAACCGTTAAATCTATAGTTTATTTGTTGCTGAATTTGATCAATTATTTCATAGAAAAGGCATGATGTTTAAACATCTCCCACCTTGTCTGTTCGAAGACGCTTGGCTTGTTTAGGCAAAAAGCAATATCATTTGTTTTAGTTTGTAATATATTAAAAACATTGTCCGAGAATGGAAATATTTCTGAAGATATGTTTATCAAATAATTAAAATTAAAATTTCGTTTCAAACAGTCCAAAAACCCCCTCGAACTATTTATTGCTTCTGAGTCCCACGTTTCATTTTTTTCTGTTATATTCTCAAATAGATCAATCAGTGATTCACGATTTTCAGACACTGTTAACACAAGTCTTCCATTATAGTTCCACCTAGTAGGAGCTACTTTGGGCAATCGTTTGTGGACAATGGAGTCCAAAGCTTGTGCACGTTTTGTGCGTGACATTTGTGCCTGAAGAGGATAAGTCAGTCATGATTGGCTCTGACAGGGAGGCCATAGCAGCTTGTAGGTCATTGGCACTGGAGGGTTCTAAATTAAGCATGGAGAAAACTGCAAGGAAAGATGATTTTTTGCAGTTTGATCCAATGACTCCACCAAGAGTGCGGCTGTCCCAAGATTCGGATAAAGCAAATGGTCGCTATATATTAGCCAGATTAAGGGATCCTTCCTTACTAAAGACCTTAAGGCTATTTCTTGCTTATCTACACGACCAGCCATCTAGTGTGTGTTTTGAGGGGCATACAAGTACTAGCATTAAATTATTGCTAGCTTCAGAAGGCCTTCCCAGTGACAAGGACTCCCTGCGCAAGTTGTATTATCGCTTCCACGATGCCTATGGGATTGGTTCATCTGAAGTGGACTCAGACCTTGCAGCGTATAGATCTTTCTACTCCTCGGAAAAAATTTTACGGCTCCAAAAAATTCGTGAAAGTACTGGTAAATATTATTCTAGTGGTTCACCATCAAAAAGTAAAAATTTTTAGTCAATATGACGCGAAAAGAGGATCTAGCACCCTCTAGAAAATTGACCAATAGTAATTTTAATCTTTTTTTTTCTTAATATTCAGTCCTTAAGACATAAAACAGGCGAATTATATCTTTTGTTAGAAGAGCTAAATTTTCCAGAAGTCATTGCCATCACTGAGCACTGGCTAAATATCAATCAACCTGTTTTTATTAAAAACTATACCACAATTGCCAGATTTAATAGAACTAATTTAACTCATGGAGGCACCATGATAATGTCTTTAAACAACGATTTTTCCGAAATATCAAAGTATAATCATTTATTATCTGAAAAAGTATTTGAATTTTCTATCGTTTATCACAATACTTATGACCTTTATATTATTTATATTTATAGAACACCTGATGCTGATGTGCAATTATTCTGCCATAACCTTCTAAGTTTGCTCGAGTCCCTTCCTGTAAAAAGCAAATTAATCTTATGTGGCGATTTCAATATTAACTTTTCCAGTGTGTGTGCTGCTCAGGAATGTCTTCAGTCCATCTTTGAGTCATTAGGAATTGCCATGCACGTCAACTCACCAACCAGAATTACTAAGACAAGTGCCAGTACTATAGATTACGTTGTGTCTTCTTTCGATCCTAGCTCCGTCGAATGTAATGTCTTAAGTCCAGGTTTCTCCGATCATGAAGCAATTTTCACAAAATTTTCAATTATATCCAAAGCCAAAAATTCCTCTAGACAAGTAGGCCGTATTTTTTCGGTTAGAAATTTCATTAATTTCAAACACCTATGTCAAATAACTGACTGGGACTCTCACACTTATGATGTCGACACTGAATTTTCTCGTTTTATAAAAACTCTAACTAATATAGCTTCTGAATCTTTTCCTCTTAGGCCTATCAAAAATAAAAGAAGTAAACCCTGGTCCACTAAAGGTTTACGTATATCTTCTAAGAACATGCGGTCACTATCTCATTTAAAGAAATTTTCGGACAGTGTCTTTTTTCATAATTATGTAAAATCATACAGAAAAATTTATCATAAGACTATTAAAGCCGCCAAAGATATTTATTACAATAATAGACTTTCTAACGCCAAAAATGTAGCTAAAGAAACCTGGTCTATCGTAAATGATTTAAGAAACAAAACTCCTTTATCCAACACTATCCTTACCTCTCCTGAGGACCTAAACAATTATTTTGTAAATGTAGCCAAAGATTTGACTAAATCCGTATCTCAATCTAATGACCCAATTTCATATCTCTCTAATCATAGGGTAAACCTGCACAGTTTCTTCTTTTCACCAGTAGTTTTATCAGAACTTCGTAGTACAATTAATGATATCAAAAATAAATCTTCCTCGGGAACTGATGAGCTTACTTTAAAAATGTATTCAAGTCTGCCGGAGTGCACTCTAGAGCATCTGACTGCTTTGATAAATATGTCTTTCCAAAATGGTACTTTTCCAAGCTGCCTTAAAACTGCAATAATCATACCTCTTCACAAAGGAGGTGTTTCAGAAGAAGCTTCGAACTATCGCCCAATTGCACTTCTCCCTACGCTATCTAAGATCATCGAAAGACTGGTTAAAAAAAGGCTTTTATCATTTCTGTCTAGATATGAAATACTTACAAAACATCAATTTGGATTTTTAAGTAACAAATGCACAAGCGATGTCATGTTTTCCCTTCTTAATAGAGTTTACTCCAGCCTAAACAACCATCACGCTACGGCAACAATTTTCTGCGATTTTTCCAAAGCTTTCGATTGTGTGAATCATAATATATTAACTAACAAGCTGCAGTACTATGGTTTTAGAGGGGCTCCTCTCGATTGGTTTAAGTCATATCTTAGCAACAGAAATCAAGTTGTGAAAATTGACAACAGGATGTCTTCTTGTAGGCCAATGGAATATGGAGTGCCTCAAGGCTCGGTACTAGGCCCTATCTTGTTTCTTCTGTTCATAAACGACATGGCTAATTTAAACATTAGTGGAAAAATATGTCTCTTTGCGGACGATACCAGCTTTACGTGGAGCCACCCAGATGTCACGGACCTACATAGGATTGTATCTAATGATCTAATCACCATTAAATCCTGGTGCGATTCTAATCTCCTATGTTTGAACATCTCTAAAACGAAAGTCTTGTCTTATAAAAACACGCTGCAACCTTTTGATCTTAATGGCACCACTATTGATGTCGTAAACTCTGTAAAATTTCTAGGGCTTCTTGTAGATGATTCTTTAAAATGGGATCCACATATCGACGCTTTATCAAGGAAGTTGGGTTCTGCTTGCTTTGCGTTAAGATCTGTTTCCGAGGAGCTTAGCTTTTCTATCTCTAGAACTGTTTATTTTGCTCTTGTTGAGTCGCACCTCAGATATGCTATTCCATTCTGGGGTACATGTTGTGCGACTCAATTTGATCGAATTTTTTATACTACAAAAAAGAGCTGTTCGTTACCTACTGAGACTTAACAGTAGAACTCACTGCCGAGATTTCTTTAAAAGATATAAAATACTAACCCTTCCTTGCTTATTCATTTTGGAATCGGTTTGCTTAATTCGTAAGCATGCACCTGCTCTATTAGAGAGACCTTCTCACAACTACCCTCTCAGAAATACTGAGCACGATCTCTATCTTCCAACCCCACACTCAGAGTTAATTAAAAGATCAGTAATCTACAATGCAAAAAAAATGCATAATCACCTGCCATTTAACATCAAATCCATAATATCTCTGACTTCATTTCGCAAGGCTTTGAAATCATTCTTACTGGAAAGCGCCTTCTACACCGTGAACGAGTTTTACAACACATAAATTTATCCTTATGAACCCCTAGTGTGATAGTTGCCATTACCAACCATTTTTACCGAATTTTGTATATGCATTTTTTTAATTGTTTCGTACTTTTTTATTTTTTATTTTTTACTTTGCTTTTTTATTTTTTTTACATTATATTTATGAAAATGTTTATAACATAGTACGACTGACAAAGTACATTTCTAATGTATTTCTTTTAGGATTCTATAATATTAATATTCTAAATTCTTGATTTAAATATTATTTTTCTATAATATTTATGATGTTTTTGTTTTGTTTTGTTTGCTAATTTTGATGTTTGTAAACTATTTTGCAGCTTTGTCCACAAAATTGTAAAATTTTTTTTGACAATAAAGCATTTATTTATTTATTTGTTGACTTGGGAAAAACAACCATACCACTTAAAGTAACGAAAAATACTTTACACTCTTTAATGTGATTGATGGACTGGGATAAAACTAAATTTAATTTATGAGCAAAAAAATTGACAAAAACAGCACTTGGGAAAGTTTCTCGAACTTTAGCTTGCAGTCCTGGCATCACTGCAGCTCCATCATAGCTTTGAGCAACACATTTTTTCTCTCCATTAATTTCTTCAGTAATGTTATAAACTACGGTATATAATGCATCTGCTGAACGATCGGACACATTCTTAAAACCTAAAATTGGCTCTTGAATACTTCCGTCTTTCTTAACTTAGCGTATTACAATCGATAATTGGCTAAAATTAGTAATATCAATTGTTTCGTCCAGAACAATAGCAATGAACCGCGCCTCGCCAATCTCCCGCTTAATTCTTTTTAGAATTAAAAACTAGACTGCTCTAAATGATTTTTTAAACAATCATCATATTTAGCCATTAAACTAAGTAAATCTTGAAAATTTCCTTTATTTGAAGAAACCCTTGTTTCGTTATGACCTCTAAATCCCAATTCGTGCGATCCGAGGAAATAAACATCGATAAGTCTATTTAATATTTGCCTATTTTTATCGATTAGTTCATTGTGTTGGCGGTGACTAATTCTGGTTTTGCCGAAGACTTTTTCTTTAATGACGGCCTGCAATGCGCTTTGGACATAATGTGTCTTTTTACAGCTTTATGGAAATTGTCTAAATCGGAAAAACCAGTTTTATTCCAGAGATCTTTTTCATTTTCAAAAATTAAACATGGCCAACAAAATAATTTACTTATATTTTCACACCCTGTTAGCCATTTAAATTGTTCGTATTGTTTTTCCGGATAAAAATGTCTAATACAGTTTTTCATTTTTGTGGTTAAATTTTTCATAGGCGGTTTTGCCCTTCCTTTGGAAATTATCAGAGCAGTTTAATGTTGAAAATCCCTTTATTATTAAGACACACACCACACATTTACACACACTCTTCTTACTAAATTCTCCAACCGACAGCCGAAGTTGACGGTATTTGCATATCCACGTCCATATTATTGTCTTCCATATCGCACCATGCACGACGCGACGTACGTATTACACAACACACGGATAGCCTTTCAAACAAAGAACCTACTCCAACGATAGCTTCCGCCACCACTTAAAGCACGCGACTGAAATGCAAAAATTGCAAAGAGCCGGTGGAAAGTTCAATAACCTCTGGCTCGATTCACAGGAAATCAAGCATACAGGACTTGGAAGCTAGCGGCCCGCATAGGTTCTATTCGATATTCTATTGTGGCTGGGTCGGAGTCAAGGCTGCATTTATTATGGGCTTGATCATTTAGATAATATTTTAGCATTTTTAATACAAACTAAATTAATAGTTCCCTATTTCAAAAATTACATTTTAGAAGATGTTTTGTAATTTTTTTTTGTGAAACACTGCTTCCCATGCTTCCATGGGCTGCACGCCCCTGTTTTTCTCTGGCGAAAATACCATACAGCAAGACTCACCAGAGTAAAACTTTGTCATATCTGATGAAGAAAATCTTAATTTAATCTAGAAGTATACGTCTCTGTGTCTCAAAAGTACAACGCATTAAAGGTTATTTTTCAATTCCAAAAAGGTAACTCAAACTGTTGGCATTAATAAGTTTGATAAGATGCTATCGGTCGTGGCTGCTTTTTTGAGACTTCCAAATCCAGAGACATTTATTGGACACTGTTAGAGATGCTCTTCGGTTACTATGTTTCCGACGCTGGAGTAGATATTACTAATTTCAGACGTCTCGGGGATGGTAATCGACAAAATTCGCAGAAAGAATAAGCGCATCCCCAACCAAATTCAATGTTCTACAAAAAAAATTCCAAGTAATGCTGCCAATAATGGACCAGTAAATCAGCACCAATATGACAAGTTAAGAAGAAAAAGTGTCAACATTTTTGCCAGCACCAAAAAGGCTAACTATCAAAACGCTCTCAGTTTAATTAATAATGCCTATAATTGTCAATTTTCTGTTACCTACTATTTTAATTACAACAAGGAATATTTTTTTAAACAGTTTTCTAAAGCTCTATGTAGTTATTACCTTTTTCCAAATAATTATTAACTTTTAAATATATGATAGTTTTTTTGTTGTAGTTTAATATAAACTATTAAATCATTACGAATTATACACTTATTTCCGCACATCTGTAGAAAAACTATTGCAGCTAACACACGTGCGAAATAAATTCATTTTCCGCACTTTAGTTAAATAGGTATATTAGTTCTTATTGAAATAGCACGCTTTTCTATTAGTTTCGTAAAAACTCTTTATATAATGATAGAAACTATTTATAAAATGAAACATCCTATGAATTTGGAAGAAAAAGTTTACTCTTTTCTAGAGGCGAAGAAGAAACTAAATGGGAAGCCAATTAAATATGCTCAATAATAATAAAAAAATTTGCAAAGCATTCAGTCGAAGAGCTGGTAAACATTTCTGGATATGTATTTGAGGCACCGTGAAAATGTGTATATCGTTTCTTCAGTAATGTCCGAATACAAAATCGAAGACCTGATTAGAGGATTGTGAGGCATAGCCAACCTAGTGAAGTATACAAGCACTGATTCTGTGTAGGGTTTTTCTAAACTTTACTTACAAATGCACATTAAATTATTATATTCACCTTATAGTAGGAAAGCTGTAAATATTTTTGAGGCACCCTGAAAATTTGGTTATATAAAAATAAAATGTTTCTCTTGCATTTTTTTTAATCAACATCAGTATCTCTTTCTCTCTCTCTCTCTATCTCTCTCCCTTTCTCTCACTCTCTTTGTCTCTATGCTAAGGCCTATAAAACTTCTGCAAAACGCCACCAGGTAACTACGATTTTACTCGCTAGCTTCAAAGCTTTAAAACCCCGATTTTCTTTAGCCAACTACTGGAAAACTACTAAATGTTTTTTTGAAAATCATGTTTCGAAATAACTGATAGAATTTTTTGTTTTCGAAATTTATAGCGCTCTCTCCTTTCCAGACCCAGTAATGCTTTAACAAAAGTATTGTAAAACATTGGTTATTAGGGCTGATTTACTTCGTATCACGTTGTGCATTTTCATTACTATCACGTTTTACCTATAAATCTATTACATTGCGAATAGCGATTTGGTATGCCCCAATTGTTAAGCTGATTAAGAATTTCGATCGCTTAACAATATTAGCAGATAACCGTTGCGAACCTTCTTTAGACCGAGAGAATGAACAGTTTCAGCGTATCGTATAATTATGTTACACAACTATTATTATAAACTTATGTCTTCGAAGTTCTGAACGTGTTCTACATATGCAGATATAATTTTTTTTATTAACTCCACATTCCGATTTTTTTTAACTCAGAACAGTATGTATAGATGAAAGGTTCTTGGAAGTTTGGTTCATAAAATAATTAAACTTTAGTGGTTTAATTCAGTTTTTATTTATATATATATATATATATATATATATATATATATATATATATATATATATAGATATACAGTGATATAAAGTCCGTTCCCCCCTACTAATTTTTGAGCCAACTCGTATATCGCAACGAAATTTAGAGGGCTTAAATAGGAGATGAATAGCAATTTTTTTTATGAAAAAATGATAGCTAAAAGTTATAAAATGGCGGCTACGCGCCATCTTGAATTAATACTTTAAATACAACACCCCGCATATTATTCCATTTTCAAAATCTGCACATTATTGTTAGCATTTTTATCTAATACACTTTATTCCTAAATGTAATTGTTTTCGAAATAATGACGTTTAAAAATTGGAAATCCGGTTTAAAATGAAGTAATGGTTTTAGTCACTTTCGATAAAAAATTCTGCTAACTAAATTTTTTAATTAATTTGTAGTTAAATTTTTTAATGAATTAGACTAATAAGAGGCGTAAAGACCGTATTTTAAGGATAAACAGTACCACTTACCGGAAAATCTTGAAGGTTACGAATTTGTTCTGTAAATTCACAAGGAAAACAAATTAGTTGGTAAAAAAATATTTTATTTATTTTTGAATAACATCCTAAATTTTGACAATAAAGTGCCCTATTATGAATAGCTTCTCTCACGTTGATGAAAGTCTGTTCATCTATTTCTTCCCATGCTTCTCTTATTCTGCGTTCCAACTCTTCTATTGTTTGATATTCAGTGGCGTAGATTTTTAACTTCAGATATCACCAAAGGAAAAAATCTAGGGGGGTAAGATCCGGAGATCTTGGTGGCCATTCTGTACTTCCCCTGTGACCTATTCATCGCCCAGGAAAGTTTGTATCGAGAAACTCTCTAGCCATGCGATAGAAATGGGTAGGTGCTCCGTCCTGCTGAAATATGATTTCACGATTTTCAAACTCTTCCTGATTGTTTAATACAATTTGTCTTATTCGAGGTTCAATTTCAGTTTCTAAAAAATTTCTGTAAAGATCTCCTGTAAGATTGCCTCTGATGAAAATCGGTCCAACAACGTGGTTGCCCAAAATCCCCGCCCAAACATTAACTTTTTCAGGAAACTGAGTATGCCCTTCTCTAAAAATATGCGGATTAGTATCGCTCCAGTATCGTACGTTCTGTTTGTTGACTTTTCCATTAAGGAAAAACGTGCATTCATCTGAGAAACATACGCGTTTTAGGAAGGATCGTTCTCCTTCAATATTTCTTGTTAACCACTCACAAAATTCAACCCTCCGGTCTGGATCATCCTCTGTGAGAGCATGCAGGATTTTCGTTTTATAGGGATGAAATTTTTCATTTTTTAGGACTCTTTGGACACTTTTCGAACTTACTTCGCAGGATTCAGCAACTGCAGACGTCGACTGAGTAGGATTAATTACCATTTCAGCAACAATTTCAATTTTTTTTTTCTTCTGAAAGAGGTGGTCTTCCTGATCTTAGAGCATCTTTCATCGTACCAGTTGCTTGGAGCTTATTTAAAAGTTTGCGCAAATATGACCGCGAAATAGGGTTTTCGGGAAACCTATCGTTAAACATACGGACTGCTAGATGAAAATTTCTTCCAGCTTCTCCAAAAATCAAAACTGCTTCAAATTTATCGTGTAAACTGCGAGCCATGGTCACACTTTTCATAAAATAATTAAGATGCTCAACGGACTATTTGACAGTTAGTTATCAAGATGTTACCGCGACAACGATTTTGTTTCCAACGCAAACTTGATCGTATTTTTGACTGAATTTGAAATGACCAAAATGTCAATTTTCAAACGTCATTATTTCGAAAGCAATTACATTTAGGAATAAAGTATATTGAAGAAAAATGTTAAGAATAATGAGCAGATTTTGAAAATGGAATAATATGCGGGGTGTTGTATTTAAAATATTAATTCAAGATGGCGCGTAGCCGCCACTTTATAACTTTTAGCTATCATTTTTTCATAAAAAAATAGCTTTTCATCTCCTATCAGGGCCCTCTAAATTTCGTTGCGATATACGAGTTGGCTCAAAAATTAGTAGGGGGGAACGGACTTTAGACGGTCACTGTATATATATATATATATATATATATATATATATATATATATATATATATATATATGTTTTCATATATATATATATATCACAGCATATATATATATATATATATATATATATATATATAGATTAGCGAGCCCCGTGTAAGACAAAGGCATATATATATATATATATATATATAAATACATTTTTTTTAATTTTTTTATTGGGTTAGGGTTCTTATATAAAAGAACAAAACAAGTTATGTTACCAATTGAGGTTTATACAGAATTTCGATATAATTAATCAAAAATTAAAATCTATGAGGACCAGGAAGATTTTTCTACTAGAATGCAGAAGAAATAACCTTATTCCAAATCATATTTATAATAATTTTAAGAATATTATTGATAGTTTTCAAACAGAGTATGGAAAAATTATTCAAGAGGTAAATTTTTAAAACTAATTCTAGAAAATAAACTTAGACAAAGTTTTTCATACATTAGATTGTTTAATAAAACCAAAAGATTGAATTTAAACAAATTGGAAAATTTAAAACTTGACACTTGAAACAAAAGACAACGAGATTAAAAATGTAGCTAACTACAATAGAAATTAAACGTTTTTTAGCCTTAGGATTCAAATTACGTCTTCCCCCGGAAATTGGGCACCTATTTGGTTTTATTATCATTAGTAATTTTAGTATTTTTTGACTTTTAATAATAAAAATGCGGATTAGGTTAGGTTAGGATCGCTTTTGCTTGCTGTAAAGAAAGTGCGTCGTAGCGCGCCAATAAAATTCGGAGTCTACATTAAAACAAGGTCTTTTTTTTTAACGAAACCTATACTGTTGGGTGGATATGTCCCAGCCCAGGTTCGACGATAATATCATCATTAAAGCCATATAACCACATGCTAAAATCATATCTGAAATATGCGCGCACTCTAAAGTGACGTGATTGACGAAAGAGATTGAGGTTCCTGTGATTCATATCGGGTTAGGTTAGCACCAGGTTTGTTAACAAAACCATCGTTAAAGTGTTAGAAATAATATTTGTTGTATATTTGAAGAAAACCAAGTAAGTTTGACAACAGTGCATATAATTTACTTTCTATATTGGGTCAAAAACTTCATAGTTGACAGTTTTAGCATTGGAAAACTGTTGTTGATTATTTAAGGAAGTGTTTGTGATTTTTTTAATAAAAAAATGCTTCATCTACGCTTTTGTTTTAACATAAATATAGTAAATTTTAGGTAAGCTTCATACCAAAACCAAAAAAGGTAAAATATCGAGATGTATTACATCGTACCAGACCCATATATATATATATATATATATATATATATATATATATATATATATATATATATATATATATATATATATATATATATATATATATATATATATATATATATATATATATATATATATATATATATATATATATATATATATATATATATATATATATATATATATATATATATATATATATATATATATATATACATATACAAAGTGTCCGGAAATTGTTAATAATTGCAAAAAAAAACTGCAAACATTTGTTGGATATTTCAAAAATATAATAATCGCAAACAAAATTTTACATACCTAAGGATCTGCCTAAAACAAATAAAATTAAGAACAAGCACAAGCGTTAGATATTTAGGCAGTTTAGCTACAATAAAAGCTAAGGAAATCATAGCAAATATTGAAAATGACAACCATTCATAGCTACACATCCAGCTAAATGCTTTCCCATCGATAATCGTACACGTTCAAGTATTCGAGGTTTGTTACGAATTTCTTGACAACGCTTCATCACCCGTTGTTCAAAATGTGCTGCATTTTCAATTGGCACGGAATAAACCAACTCTTTTAAATATGCCAAAGAAAATAGTCTGACGGATTTAAGTCTGAAGAACGGGGCGGCCAAGCAATAAGTCTACCCCGTCCTATCCATCGTTCACCATAAAGTTGATTCAAATATTGTCGCACTTGAATGCTGAAATGGGGTACGGCCTCAACCTCCATAAACCAATGTTGTAGTCTAAATTCGTAGGGCAAATCATCAAGTAACTCAGGTAGATTATTTTGTAAAAAATATAATTATGAAGTACCATTTAGAGGTTGCAGCAAAACATACGGTCCTATAATTATGTTCCCTAAAATCCCCGCCCAAACATTAATAGAAAATCTATCTTGAAATTTAACTTCAAAATAGACGTGAGGATTTTCCTCTGCCCAGACATGGTTCTTATGGAAGTTTATTATACCTTCGTAACGTGTAAAACCTGCTTCGACGTTGAAAAAACTTTTTTAAGGAAATGGGCGCCTTGTCGGCGTTTAATTCGCCTCTATTCACAAAACTCCAATCTCGGTTGTAAATCCTGGGGCTTTAGCGCTTGCACACGTTGTAAGTGGTATGGTGGAAGAACCTATTTTTTTAGAATTTCCCTAACATTACTACAGCGGGTGGCTTAAAGCTAGTTTTCTAGTACTGATTCCCAGATTACCTGCAACCTCCTCTAAAACCCGTTCTTCTTCTACAGTACGGGTAGCACGAGTACTTCCACAATCTGCTCTTTGTGGTGAAAAGGTACCATTTTCTCTAAGCCGTTGATGTAAACTGCTGAATATTTGTTTATCGGGAAGCTGACGATTTGGAAATGCTTGGTGATATAGTCTACGAGCTTCACGAGCGCAACCATTCGCTTTTCCATACATGAAGTGCATGTCTGCCATCTCAGAAAGTGTGTATTCTGGCATTTTTGAAAACTAACAAAATTGATTTTTGCATGTAAATTTATTTTAAATTAATTACACACACGAGGATTATTTGAATTTGTTTATTATCTGTGAGGATCTAACAGAGTTTTAACAAGAACATGCCACATATTTGCTGATAGATAACAACAAACAAACAAACAAACAAAAGTATGCTTTATTGCCGCAGAAAAATTTTACAATTTTATGGACAAAGCAAAATATACCTAAAAATAAGACATATCAAAACATTAATCGAAAATAATTTCGACAGGTCAGTGCTTTTTTTAAAAATGTAAATTATCAATTTACCAAATCGTAAAACACACGTTAGAATATAACATAACATTGCAAACAGTAAATGAATCATGATAACCTTATAAAAGTAAACAAACACACATGTACGAGGTGAATAATTTCGATGACATTGAAATCAAAATTGCAACTATGCGACCTTAAACTCTATGTTATTATAGTTATACAAATAATTGTGATGTTAAACAGAAGGTATATTGAACTAGTGTAGAATGTAGTATACAAAAAGAATTAAATTGTTTTTAATCCAATACCTAACAAAAATAATTAAGTTTTAAGTGAATGTTCGACAGTTCTTTTCCCTATATAATGATTTTCAAAATTCTATGCGACGAGTTAGGACATGACTCACAAAAGATTTAAGTAAACAAGCGAGTTTAGTGACAATTTAAAGAGACTTACTCACTGAAAAAAAAATCATTAACGCTGTAAAATGGTCTCTCAATGAGGTATGCTTTGGTGTTTTTTCGAAATTGTGCAAGCATAGGGATAGATTTTAAATGTACTGGCAGATTGTTGTAAAGTTTTATGGCGTTGTAAATAATTGATTTCTTTATTAATTCTGTGGAAGGAATGGGAAGATAAATATCATGCCTAGAGTTTCTGGTAGGGTATACATGTTGTGGCCTTTCTGGGTGGGTGTTTATATGTTTTCTCAGCAAACATACCGTTTCCAAAATAAATAATGCAGGAAGTGTTAATATTTCATGTTTTTTGAAATAGTATTGGCAGTGAGCTCTATTATTTAGACCAAACAAATAACGAATGGCTCTCTTTTGAAGCATAAAAATACTACGAAATTGCTCGGTGGTACAGCAGCCCCAAAAGGGAAGGCCATAGCGGAGGTGGGATTCAAATATAGAGAAATAAGTAAGTCTGGCAGAAGGAACGTCTAGTTCTTTTGAAACTGATCGAATGGCGAAGCAGGCGGTAGAAAGTTTTTTAGTTAAGGTGTCAATATGATTAGACCATTTTAGGTTGTTATTTATATTTAAACCCAGGAATTTAACCGACTCTACGTATTCAATATTGCTGTTATGTATTTGAAGTGGTTGTAAAGTTCCCTTATAAGATAACGCCACCATTTTATCGACGTTAAAACAAAGCATATTGGAATCGGACCAAGCCTTAATTATAACCAAGTCTTTGGAGATACTAGAGTGTAAAGACGTTGTATCAAAATCACTCCATGTTATGCTTGTGTCAACAGCAAAAAGGGAAATTCTTCCATTAATTTTAAGGTTCGTGATATCATTAATATGTAACAAAAAAAGAATAGGTCCCAAGACTGAACCTTGAGGGACTCCACTTGTAATCAACTTACAATCAGAATCGGAACCATTAGCCCTTACAAGTTGTTGCCTTTTCCCAAGATAAGATTTGAACCAATTTAAGGAAGTACCACGAATTCCATAAAAATTTAGTTTGTTTATCAGAATTTCATGACTAACACAATCAAAGGCTTTCGCATAGTCACAAAAAACTGAGGCAGTTGGGTGGTTGTTATTGAGAGATAAGTAGACGCCTCTAAGCAACGTGAACATGGCGTCACTGGTGCACTTGTTGGGTAAAAATCCGAACTGTTCCGGGGATATTATCTGATGTTTCAGGAGAAATGGCATAAGACGATTCTTCAGTAGCCTATCGATGATTTTTGATGGCACTGGTAGTAGTGCAATTGGGCGATAATTGCAAGAGTTAGTTTTTTCGCCGCCTTTATGAAGTGGAATAATTATAGCTGTTTTAAGGCAATCAGGGAATACACCTTTTATAAAGGACCCATTTATTAATGTTGTAAGGGCCTCTATGACTGGGAGTGGCAAGTTCAGGAATATTCTAATTGATAGGCCATCAGTGCTACACGAAGATTTACTTTTGATATTATTTATTACCTTCAATAGTTCAGTGTTGCTAACGGGACTTAAGAAAAAGCTATCAGCTAAATTTTTTGAAGGAGGGAGAAACGAAAGAGGGTCCAAACTTGGCGAGATACTAGAGGTAACATTTTTGCTTACATTAATAAAATAATCATTTAGCCCCTGGCAAGATCTGAGTCACAGGGTTTGATTTGTTTCTGAGGTTATTGATGATGGACCAGGTTTCTTTTGAAACGTTATTAGAGTTTGTTAGACGTTTTCGGTAGTGTAATTTTTTTGCTGACTTAATAAGAGTAGTGTAGATCCTCCTATAATTAGAGATATAGTCGAGAATAAGAAAGGAGTCGGTGAATTTTTTTATATATGAGAGCGAGCGCATATTTTTAGCAGAAATTCGTATTCCTTTCGTGGTCCACGGTTTATGCCGCTTAGGTTTGATATTCTTTAGCGGGAAGGCCTTGTTAAAAGCACTTAAAGTTTTATTTAAAAAAGTTCTGAAGTTTGTGTTGACATTATCAGATTCAAAATTCCAATTGGTGTTAAAGCAAATATTATGAAATACTGAGAAATTTGCGGCCGAGAAAATTCTGCCCCGATGGCGAGATCTTGGTAAGGACCAAATAGGTAAACTAAACCTGGAAATTACCGCCTCGTGATCGGAAAGACTTGAGTTATAGACCTGTGATTGCACCTCTGATGGAGAAAAATCAGACGCCATGTAATCGATGATAGAAGAAGAGTTTTTTGAAATTCTAGTTGGCGAGGATACATGCATTGAAAGACCGAAAGAGTCGAATATAGAAATTAGATATTTCTGGACGGCACAAACAGTAGCTAGATAAACAGAAACCGTCACCGAACAGCGTTAAACAAATGTTGGAAAACTATAAAAATTTTGGAAACGTCAAGGCAAAAATGGCATGTTCTTGTTAAAACTCTGTTAAGTTCCCCATAGATAATAAAAAAAATTCAAATAATCCTCGTGTGTGTAATTTAATCGCCATTAGTTTAATAATTATTATAATTACTATAACAGATAAATAATATCTTAGTAGGTAACTGTCAAACGACAACAAATTACGTTTCTATAGTAACCAATTGGTTTTGTTCTCGCCAGGCCCCCCGTCATGGCCAACTAACAAGAAAACTTAGAAGCCGTCTGGTAGTATTAGAATAAAAAATGTTTAATCGTCAATAACTCAAAAACTACACATTTTTGGAATCGACAACTTTATACAAAGTCACTCTTGTTTTAAGTGTTAAATAAGATAAAATTATAAAAATTGGTGGTTTTTTGATCACCCTATATTTATTTATTATAAAAATATCAGCACAGGCCACTAAAGTGTACCCTTTTGGACAAGGAAGCCAACCGCAAATAAATAATAGATACTTCGATAAGCAGATATTTATAGTTAGCCTAGACCTGCAAACATTTTTTACATAAAATTCAAAATATCTCAAAAACAGTTGAACTTAGGTATATGATATTATACATGAAATATACCTAGAATTTTTCGAGGAATCCAAAAATTCGATTATATACAGGGTGTTTCATTTAAAATAATAAAGTTGACGTCTACTTCCGGTATAACCGAAAATATCCCCAACTTGAAAATATTTTGCGCGAATTGCCCCCATCTACTTTAGTTCTGTGCGTCTGGGTAGGTTATTTATGATACACCAGATTGTCAATTTAGTTTCATATTTTCTGTTACTGGGAATTACTTAAAATACACTATAATCATACAGTTTTTATTGTATTAATTTCAACTTGACCTACCGACTAATTGCACGTTTTTGATGTACACTTATTTACTATCAGATTAATTTTTGGATTGATTCCTTAACGGTAAAACAGGTGTGTTGCTTTTCTCGTCAGTAATGGAATAATGGAGATGAAATTAAAATAAAATTACCAGAGTCGAAAGCTTAAATCAATATTCAGTTACACAGCAAACAAAGATATGTTTAAACTGCAATATAGGTCTATTTGTAATGCCATTGGTCTGTTGCAAATATACCACCGAATACAGTGCAAACAAGCCGGCTTAGTTTATCCTGATACTTGCAACGCTGATGACAATTTGTATCTTTATTAAAGATATTTTCTTTATATTGTTTAGAAAGCACAATTTATGGTAGTTTATATTTCTGTTCTAACACAGCCATATATTTATATACTATTTATATCCCAGATACCAATAGATCCGCCAAAAATAATATTAGTTTGTCATATTTCTCCTAAACTGAATATTGTTAAACCTAGAAGATTGAAAACCTTTTTGAAAAAGAATTTTTATAATAATCTTTTATAATAACTTAATTGCATTTAGGCAATTAAAGGACCAACTAAGGATGTACAAAAAGACCTGAAAAGACAAGCCGGTCAAGGAGGCTGAGAAAAAACGCCTTTTTTCATGTCTTTGGATATTTGAGCAAAAAAGTTTTATAGCAAAAAAGGTCCTCCTTAAGTGTTTTTAAGAGACTCATCACTGCAATGAAAACTCCATTAAAATGTAGACATACCTATAAATTAGGTAGATTTCCCTGAGACCTTCTATCTGAAAATAATACATATGTGTTCAAAAATAAATGTAAAAGAAACAAGTATATCATTATAGAGATATTCCTTGAAGGAGAACTTTTTCGCTCATTTCTGCTGGTCTCTTAGTTCGGAGATCCTGCCCCGTATATCCGCTGCTTTACCAATTTTTATTTATATATATATTTTTTAATTTAAATTTAATATGAATATGTATTTTCAAAATTATAATAAAGATAACGATTTAAGTGAATAACATATAAATACAAGATATTTATATTAATAAATATAGTCAGTCTAGAAAGTATAGGGAAAAATAAAACGAAGTTATAACTCTTAAAAAGTAATTTTAATAATAAAAAAAATCATAGAATTAATAACAAGTAGGTGTAATTATTTGCTAATGCAATGTAAATATTTCGTGACCCATTCATAAAGAGCCGAAATCAGTTTGGTTGCATATTAGGGAGTAGCGGTGTCCCATGCATGTAAAACTGACGTAATTCATTTTTATTTGGAAGTGCTATTGGTTCCACCTCAATTTTTATTAGTCCTCATATGTTTTCGCAGGGGCGTGCAGTCCATGGAAGCAAGGGAAACTGTTTTTCCCAAAAAAAATTACACATCTTCTAAAATGTAATTTTTGAAATAAGAAACCATTAATTTAGTTTAATGTGGTCTTGACTCCGACCCAGCCACAATAGAAAATCGAATAGAACCTATGCGGGCCGCTAGCTTCTCTACCGCCAAATCCTGTATGCTTGATTTCCTGTGAATCGAGCCAGACGTTATTGAACTTTCCACCGGCTGTTTGCAATTTTTGCATTTCATTCGCGGGCTTTAAGTGGGGGCGGAAGCTATCGTTGGAGTAGACCAGAATTGAACACACCCTTAATAAACAGTTGAAAATTACTCACCGCCAACACAATGAACTAGTCGATAAAAATAGGCAAATATTTAAAAGACTTATCGATGTTGTTTGTTTTCTAGGACAGCACGAATTGGGATTTAGAGGTCATTATATACCGTAGTTTATAACGTTACTAAAGAAATTAATGGAGAGACAAAATTAGTTGTTCAAAGCTATGATGGAGCTGCAGTGATGCCAGGACAATTAGGGGGTCTGCAAGCTAAAGTTCGAGAAACTTTCCCAAGTGCTGTGTTTGTCCATTTTTTTGCTCATAAATTAAATTTAGTTTTATCCCAGTCCGTCAATCACATTAAAGAGTGTAAAGTATTTTTCGTTACTTTAAGTGGCATGGCTGCTTTTTTTTCCAAGTCAACAAAACGTACACAAGCTTAGGACTCCATTGTCCACAAACGATTGCCCAAAGTAGCTCCTACTAGGTGGAACTATAGCGGAAGACTTGTGTTAACAGTATCTGAAAATCGTGAATCACTTATTGAACTATTTGAGAATATAATAGGAAATAATGAAACGTGGGACTCAGAAGCAATAAATAGTTCGAGGGGGTTTTCGGACTGTTTGAAACGAGATTTCAATTTTAGTTATTTGTTGAACATATTTTCACAAATATTTCCATTCTCGGACAATGTTTTGTGATGAAATGATATTGCTTTTTGCCTAAAAAAAGTGGTTGATTTTAAGTCCATGTTTAGCCAAAAAAGAGATGACTGTTCTATTTTGGGAGAAAACGATGATGCTAAATGTAGAGCCACAAGCCAAGCGTTTTCGAACAGACAAGGTGGGAGATTTAAACATCATACAGACGCCTCTTTTATGAAATAATCGATCAAATTCTGCAACAAATAAATTATAGATTTAACGGTTTAAATGATTTTAAATTCCTTAAGCTCTGCAATTTTGATGCATTTAAAGGAAAAACTTTTCCGGAAGATGCGTTTAAATCTCTTCTTCTTCATTATGGCCAGTTCTTCGACCGAGTGTTACTGCGATCTGAACTAAAAGTGATTTACGAAACTGATGACATTAGCGCAAAAAAAAATGACGCCAAGGAACTAATGCAATTTTTAAAAGACAAGGAGCTGGAAGATGCCCATGCCGAAGTGTCGAAATTGTGTGAATTAGTATTGACAATACCTGCCACAAGTTCATCAGTAGAACGCAATTTTTCAACACTTAAACATATAAAAATTTCGTGAGAAATTCAACGGGGCAGGAGAGGCTTTCGCATACATCGCTGTTGTTCATTGAAAACAAACTTCTCCAAAATATGTCGGAGCCTCAGCGTTTTTATGATGAATGTAGGTGGTTATGGTGAAATAGGTAAGTTTTAAAATAAAACCTTAAAATTTCGCCACACGCCCCTGTGTTTTCGATAGGACTGTAATCCGGCAAAGCTGCTGGCTATGAAATTAAATCCATTTGCTGCTCTTGCATCCCAGTTCTTGGATGCACTGATGTATGGCATCTTGCGTTTTGCTGTTGAAATCACCATCCATCGTAGTATAGACTTAACCGTTTTAAAAAGAAATCCATGTAAAATTTGACAATATTTTAAGCTATCTACGGATTCTGGGTGTTGCATCCCGCATAGATATTTCTCGTTAACCATTAATTTCACAGGAAATTTTGAAATCTGCAATCTGGTTTTGATAAAACCGTTCACGTCCTATTTGGAAATAACTTTCATCGGAAATAAGACAGATTTCAAAATAATCCCCTTGGAAACCGTGGCAAAAAATTCTATCATTCTCTGTATATATGCAGCAATTTTTTCAGTTTCCTCGGAATGTAACCTCGTCTTTTCACCGACTTACGTACCTACTCTATCTGGACATATTCCCCGTTGATTTCTAAAACGTAAATAAAAACGCGGGATATAAAAATTATACAGGGTTATTCACGCAACCCGTTCATTAAAAGTTTTTGATGATGCCATTTAGATAAAAATTTCAAATTTTGGGATTAAGGTAAGGTCAAGGGGTACTTCTTTCTTGAAATATTTTCAACTTCTTGTCACTTCCGGTTTAACCGGAAGTTGGTATCAACTTGCTTATTTTAAATGGAACACCCCGTATTTTATGATATTTTTGAATTCTACGGAGAATTTTAATGCTATTTTATGTAGCCCTATATATATACCTAGGTTCAAGCCTTCTTAAGATACTTGACCTTGAACCAAAAATGAGCCTTCGGGGTACCAAATTTTAATTTTGTTTTGAAGTTTTGAAGATATAATCTTCATATTTTGCAGACGATCGGTAAATAATCTTAGGTTTCTAATTTGTGAATTTGTCTATTTTTATACCGGGTGTCCTAAATTCAGCGGCAAATATTCACATTTTCAAAGCCGCTAAAGTCTGTTTTTTTAAATGGGACACCCTATAACTTTATGCACTATCAAATGTAGAATTTAATTTTCTATCGAACTCTATTAAGGTTCCCTATACCGATTCGTAACCATTTTCGAAATAATCAGGTTTTTATTAAACTATCATATGTATTGCTAAATGCTTACACCTTCCCGTAGTAAGCCATGGAAAAACAATTGTTGTGCTTTTCTATTCAACATGACAGCTGATTTGAAACTTTTAAATTAAAATAAAATAACACTCAAAAGCTGATATTCTCAATTTATTTTATATTCGCGGAGAATGTTACAAAATATTGGAGAGAACGTGCCATGTTTTTAATGAAAAACATCCTCATTTATCGCCAATGATCAAGAGAAAATTGAAGAGAATTGAAACGAAATTTTTTCGTTTCGGTAAAGTTAAAGTTATAAAAAATGTAATAAATTGTTTACATTATTTTTAACCATATCTACTAAGTTCGAGACTGTTCTAAACTTGTTTTAGTGAACTTTAAAATTATAGTAATCTAACAATTAACAATAAATAAATAAAATAATAAAATTGAATTATAACAAATGTTCTATATGCTGTCCGTTCATTTGAAGACACACTTTAATTATTCTTTGTACAGTTGCTGTGGCCCGTTGAATTTGTCCGTTTTCTAATTCGACAAAAGCTGTTCGTATCCTGTCCAGTAAATCTTGTTGGTTGTTTACTGGGGAAGCTTAGACTTTAATTTTAAATCCCCATAAATAAAAGTCTAGGAGGCGATCGCGGGGGCCATCTCCAAGGGTCATTGGACCAATCCAGCGATCTTCAAAAATTCGAGATAATTAGAGATAAACTGCAGCGGAATTATGTGCTGGTGCCCCATCTAATTGATACCAATAATTTTGCAGCTCACCAATAGGAATTTTATCTATAAATTCAGAAACCGTCCCTCGTAGAATTTCCAAATACTTATCATTGTTTAAATTGTCTTCACAAAAACAATACCGAACCTGATCATTTAATACTATACCGAAAACATTGAAGCTAAACCTCTCTTGAGAACGCGTTTCGCGTAAAGCGTGTGGATTTTCTGCTGCCCAGAAATGTTCGTTTCTTATATTTGTTATTCCTTCTCTAGAAAATTTCGCTTCATCGGACCAAAATATTTTTGAACGGAATTGAGGGTCCCCTCGAATTTTCAAAAACATGAATTCGCAAAATTCTACTCGTCGGACGTCATCACCCGGTCTCAAGGCTTGCACGTTTTGGAAGGAATAAGGGTGCATATGATGTTCGCTCAAGAATCTTTGGACAGATGAAGAAGAAATTCCCAAATCGTTTTCTGCAGACGGTATTGAACTTTGCGGGTTTGCGTGGAAATAAGCTAATGTGTTTATTACGTTATCCTCGGCATTTGTCACTGGTTTCGGAACATTTTTTGTAACTTTAACCTTGCCAAAATGCAAAAAGTTCATTTCAATCCTCTTGAATTTTGACTTGTTTATTGGCGGCAAATCAGGGTGGCGTTCATTAAACACACGACACGTTCTCTCCAAAATTTTATAACATTCTCCATGAATATAAAATAGATTGAGAATACCAGCGTTTGAGTATTCTTCCATTTCGATTTAGAAGATTTAGTTTATCACTGACAGCATTCGATAAATAACGTATACTAATCATCTGTCATATTGAATATTGGATCTCAATTGTTTTTCCGTGGCTCACCATTGGAACATGTAAACATTTAAGCAAAAACATACGATATTTTTATAAAACCCAATTATTTCAAAAATGGTTACGAATAGGTATAGGGAACCTTAATACAGTTCTATAGAAAATAAAATTCTACATTTGATAGTGTATAAAGTTATAGGGTGTCCCATTTAAAAAAACAGACTTTAGCGGCTTTGAAAATGTGAATGTTTGCCGCTGAATTTAGGACATCCTGTATAAAAATAGACAAATTCAATAAAAAAAATATAAACCTAAGATTATTTACCGATCGTTTGCAAAATATGAAGATTATATCTTGAAAACTTACAAAAATATGAGATTTTAAAATTTGGTACCCCGAAGACTCATTTTCGGTTCAAGGTCAAATATTTTAAGAACGCTTGAACCTAGATATAGGACATGCTACATAAAATAGCATTAAGATTCTCCGTAGAATCCAAAAATATCATTGGTCATCATCAGGTGTTCCATTTAAAATAACCAAGTTGATACCAACTTCCGGTTAAACCGGAAGTGACAGGAAGTTGAAAATATTTCAAAAAAGAAGTACCCCTTGACCTTACCTTAATCCCAAAATTTGAAATTTTTATCTAAATGGCATCATCAAAAACTTTTAATAAACGGGTCGCGTGAATCACCCTGTATATGTGTCCTGAAGATGTAACAATAAAGTTACGAAACGTCGACAATTTAAAAATAGACTTTTGGCTTTCTTTACCGGATTCTAACTTCAAATAGTACACCACTCTAACATAACAGCAAGAGGACTGTTAACGAAAACCATTTAGAAACTTATTATCTGGGAAATACGAGGGGAAATATATGCAATCCAACAGAGTAGGTAAAAACAGATAATACGGATTTTAGGCAGGATACAGGTTGTATGTGTACTGAGGATGCCAATAAAGTTGGGAAACATCGACAATTTATAAAAGACCTTTTTTTTACTGGATCTTAATCCCAAATAGTTCAACAAATTTTTTTTAACATATTACAAGGTCATCCCCATATGACCCTTAATTTTTGGTCAAAGTCAATCGGGCAGGTAGTATTTAAGATATTTCGCGAACTGGTTCATACAGACAGACCGACGCGACGGAACTGATTAAACATATTTTTTCACGGTTACAAAAACATTATCTGTCCGTCATTTTGTTCCTTCAACTTGAATTAGTAACACAGTTTTATTAATTTATCCCTATACCACAATTAGTTATGGCTCACAATTTGAAATCAAATCATTAAGCAGTTTTTTCGGACTGAATTTTTAAAATGTTTGATTACGCCGCCATTTTGTTCCGCCATCTTGGATTCATACCAAAATGCTACCAATTGATTCCAACATAATACTTGATATTTTTACAAAATTGTATGAGTAAATACTTCTTTTTTAATATTTTACTAGCCCCCATTTTGTTTCACCATATTGGATTTTTACCATAATGTTACCAGGTCATTAGGGTGGAGCGAAAATCGCAAAAAAAAAACTTTTTTTTTGTATCGCCTTTGTAATAGTTGGGAAAAGTTGCGTTTTTAGTATCTGTTTATAAATATTTTTTGGAATTTGCGATTAAAAATTTTTTTGAGGGTCCGCCGAAGCTTTGAAGTTCTATTTTTTTCTTAAAAACACGGTGTATCTGTTTTTTTATTTTTAATCATATGACAAAAAATTATAACTCATAATAGGAAAAAAAGGACTCTCCGAACGTCCCCTAACAACGTAAAATTTTCGTTGACGCAAAAAAATTATATTTTGAGGGTCCGCCATAACCTCGAAATATACGAAAAATAAAGAAATTACTGTAATATTTCAATATTTTTACTTTATAATTTTCTAGCAGTTCTTCGCTTATTTTGTTTAATTGGTAAATAATTATAATTAAACAAAATAACCCAGAGCCCACCACGTGGAGGTGACTGCTATTCGAGCTCCACCCCCCCCTCCCTCCCTCCTTCCTTCCTTCCTCCCTCCCTCCTTCCTTCCTTCCTCCCAAGGCTAAACTTCAAATTTTTGTTATTTTTTTTACATTTTATAATCTTTTTTAGTTTCAAACTTCGGCATTAAATTTTGAGACGTTAATTTAGCTCTTATGTAACCATCTCTTTGGTTTTGGCCACAAACAGAAGTAGATGCTTCTGTGACAAGTTTAATGCTCCTCTCGACCGCCTGGGAATGGCAGGGAAATCTGACTATATCGATAATGTCTCCTGTTTTGATTGCTTCCTCGAAAGTAACATTTGAAATTTTCGAAAGAATGGGTTGCTCAGTAATTGCTGTATCCTGCCAGTTGATAATTTCAATATACCCAAGAGCATTAAAATTAAGTTCTGGAATTTTGAAAGCTCTGATATTTACTCTTTCGGATTTCGGAGAGGTTTGTCGTACCTTTAAAATCCTACGTATAGCAAGTTCTCTAATGTGCTGTCTCGAATCTTTCAGCATACCCAGAAGAATACTTTCTGGATGAGCGAAAAAAGCGTTTCTCTGGATTACTGGATCTATTATTTTCTGGCATGAGTTGTCCAAATATCGAGAATAGTTCATTAATTTCCATAAATTCCGCGCACCATCAAAACATGAACTGTTCTGTTTAATTGTAAACCAAACAGGAGCATATACTTTCACCACATATGTAGCCAGTGTCACCAGAGCATCAGAGGGACCAACGGTTGCAACATATAGTCGTAGTATTCGACTTGCAGTAGTCAACCAGCGAGCGTGAGCCATTTTCCCTGGAGTTTTGTTAGCTAAGTCGACTGACCAGTTCTCACCCACAATAGCACGGCATAGCTCTAAAAGATAGCCCTGATCTGAACTTAGATCATTCAAATTGACAGCAAAAAAATCAAATTCGCTTTTAATTGGGGAGAATTTCACCAGTGGAAGAGTTTCACAAGTCTGTAGCAAAGTACCAATGGGTCCAGAAAAACTTTTAGGGCCTGAAGTTAATCCATCCAAGTTTTGAAAAAGATGCCGCAGCGGAAGTTCATTTCCGTGCAATTGGCACACAAACCATTGAAGCAGTCTTCCCAAATGAATTTCCATCAAACGAATAATTCCACCTTTAGGCCCAGTATTCGTTGGCGTGCCGTCACATCCCACAGCTGCCAGCTGCGATAAATCGAACTCTTTATTTAAATACTCTAGTATACTTATTGCACTGTTACTAGCATTACCAGATTCGGGAGATACGTGACCTATGTATTTAGATTCTGGTTCCTCGATAAGTACTATATGTTCTTCTACGATAGATCGTTTATAAAATTTTCTACCTATTTTCTCATTTTTCAAGGTTTTATCTTTCCTTCCGTCGAAATATACGGACTGAAGGCTAAGAACTGATTCTACTTTCTGTAACGAAGTTCTGAGTTTTTTTCGTTCCCTTCTTATTTTATGTCTGTCTATAACACTAGACTTCTCTTCTTTCGAGATAATTCCCATGTCTGTTAATACAGCCGTTGATATTTTTGCTGCTGAGCGATCTGAAATTGATGTTCTGTCACATTCTCTTGCAAGAGTAGATAACACCGTTCTCATTTGTGATTTCTTTTTATGACTTGAAGTTGTTGGTATCATAGATTCTTTTTCTGGTTGGTAAGTAGTATCTTGTTTATCATTCTTAGAGTCCCAATCCTCTACTAAGATATTTTCTGTCTCCTTTACAGCTTCTATTTTGTCCGTTTGTTTTTCACTCTTGCTAGATTTCATTTTCCGTTCTTCTCTTCTAGTTAATGTATGTGTCATTTTCTTATCAACATTACTTATAGCCATCTTTCGTGTTGTTCTTTGGTCGGTTAGAAATGTTTGTTCTATCTTTGGAACCTTGTGACTTTTTTGACAAGCACAGATAGTAAAATCTACACATTTACATGCAGCAATATCAAATAATTTTTTTGTTGCTTCATTTACAAAAAGGTCTATTTTGATCTGAAATGATTGCTTTCGGTGACTAGATTTTTTAAGGTTCATATATTTCTTGTGATAGTCTTTTAGAATTTTCATGGCTCTATTAGTACTTACTATAGGAATTGATGCTCTTTTCCATATATCTTCAACTTTATGAACTACTATTTGCGAGATTTCATGAACCGTTGCCTCTTTAGAATTTGCATGAGGCATGCGTTTATCCCGTACGTCAATACAACATTTCATTACATCATAAAATGTTGGCAAAACACGATTGTTAAAGTCACTTCCTTGTCCAAATGTAGGACATAATGTTTTAGCTCTAGTTTTTGCAGCACTTGCTATCTTGTTAATTAAAACACACTTAAGTTTATATAATTATACAGTTTTATAGATATCACTATCACTTTTCAACTTAAAGATAACAATTATTATTCTAATACTCAAATAAATACGGCGCGAATCCTTTAACAGAAATGAAACGAACTGCATTTACACTTCAATGACTGCCACAAGACAACTGAATCTAAAATGTATTTAATTTCGTGCGCAATCTAAGCTCGGGTCATGTTCGGTTCGGGTTCGGCTTTGCGCCGAAGATGCAGCGCGTACCGTTTGTTTACGGATAAGGGCGCCTTTGAACTTTGAACGTAAGAAAATATGTAAAAATGTCTCATATTTAGATCTGTGGCGGACCCTCAAGACATTTTTCAACTTAGGCCAATTTGTGCAGTATTATTTATTTATGTATAAGGTACTCACCTAGTACTATTATGGCATTCAAAACATTTTAAAACTTACTTTAAATTTTCATTAAAAAAATGATGTTTTTTCATTTTTTTTCAATGCAATGGTTGGCGGCGGACCCTCTAAACATTGTTTGATCCCAAAAATTAATTTCATTTCATTATCAGAGACCCTGTACGCAACTTTCTTGCACTATTACGAATAAAAAATCGGGAAAAAATGTTTTCGCTCCACCCTACAGGTCATCCCCACAACACCTTTAATTTTGACCAAAATTTAAAGTCAATCAGGTAAGTAGTGTTCTAGTTACGCCTCGAATAGACAGACCGACCGAATTGACAAAACATATTTTTCGTCATCTTAGGGACCTGGAAACGATCTGGAAAAATCTCGGAGGGGGATTTTTTCACAATTACAATACTTCCCTTTCACGAGCGAAGTAAAAAATTGTTTTCCACGTCCCAGGGTTCAATACAGAAAATTCAGTTAGTGAGCTGTTTAGAAAAACATTTTTTTTATGAAATACTAGAATTTGTTTTGTTTGCCTTATTTATATCTGTACAAAAATAAACACAAAACTTTAAATAGCTGGTTCAAAAGATCAATTAATTTGCTGTAACAATACTAAGGACGGATGTTCGGCTACCTTTTTCTCGTGTTAAAATTCACCATATGCCATAAATTTTGTTAAAAGGGTACCCTGGGCTGCATCCAAGTAAATCTTCTTTGGTTCAGATCACTTTAATCACTTATGTGTTTATAGTTTAGGAAATTTGATTTATTTTTACGCGGAATGACATTTATTTTACATTCATTTTGTAACTAAATTTTATATTAGGTGTAAGTCGTGTCGATTTGATTCGTTTCTGCCACTGCGTACAGAACGCGCTAGCGAAAGGCGAAGCATCTTCGCGGTATATTTAAAATATTTGTTAGAAAGAAAAAGAAGTTTATGTTTGTAAAGAGTGTTCCCGTATATTTTTCCACCCACCTAGAGAGTTTATTTGAATAGATACGGAAATGTCGTAAATACAAAAGTGGTTGGGTTTTTTATGAAAATTTAGAATATATCAAAAGTGCGAAAATATTATTGGAAACGTCAAATTTTGACAGGTTGACAGTTTTTTTAAATGAAACACCCTGTATATTAATTCATATTCTTGAAGATCTTTTTTTTTTCTAATTTCAAATATATATACTTTTAATCTATTCTGTCAATTAGTTTTGGATATATAAGCGTTTAAACATTAAAGAAATGGTAAGGTCATTTGTGCTAAAACATAGTGAGCCATGGTCAAGACAATTGCAATGAACGACGCCTTTTTGACGTTTACCGGTCAGAAGTATCTATTTACGAGAATTTTTAATATCTAATACGTTGGACGATGGGTTATTCGGAAGGAGACAAACTCGACATGATAGAATTATTTTATTTACAGATAGACCAACACCGACTTGTAGGACAATATTAAACATCGCTGAACAATTAAATGAAAGAAAATGTGAAAAGTTAGAATAGTGGAAAGAAACGCTGAAAGAAATTTTGAAGGTAATTTTAAAACTTTTGTATTAAAATAATTTATTTATCTCATTTATTCTTGTTTTATAAAATCCTGAGCGCCCAATTCCCGATGCAGCCACCTTTTTTAACAAATCATGGCATAAAATCCACTCAGTTCTAAAACATTATAAATATAAGCCATATAAGTTTTTACCTACTCAAGAATTAACCGATCAAAATAAAATAGACCGATTACACTTCTGCCAAGAAATAGAAAGACGTGTTATGATGAACCAACTAAATCTGTCAAACATAATTTTCACTGACGAGGCAACATTTACCACTGGAGGTATGTTTAACTGGAAAAATAAGCATTTTTGGTCAAAAGAAAACCCGCGAGCTCTTCAGGCGTTCAAATTTTAGGTAAAAAGATCCCTACATGTCTGGTGTGGCTTTCTTAACAATCATGTTATTGGACTTATATTTTTAAATGGAAATTTAACCGAGTTATTAGAAAACGAAATCGAGGGGCACTTAGATCAACTACCGATTAATTCATATCTTATATATTGATATGGCAACAAGATGGTGCCCCTCCTCATAATGTCCAGCCGGTCTCCAATTTTTTAAATGACAGGTATCCATTTTGGATTAGAAGACATGGACCATTAAGATGGTCAGCAAAGAGTCCGGATCTCTCTCCATTAGACATATTTTTGTAGGGTTATCTGAAAAACAAGATATTCTACAACAGGCCAAGAACCATCCAAGCTTTAGAGCAAGATATAGTCCAAACAATCGACGATTTAAACACCCAATCACCTCATTTTATCTACGCATCCATACACAGAAAATTTAGAAGAAATATTCAGATATGCATTATAAATCAAGGAGGCTATATAGAAAACCAAAACTTAGTTCTTTAAGCTAATATTACTATTTACCTACTTTATATTATTGATTTTTTATGGTATTGTTTCTTTCCACTATTCTAACCTTTCGCTTAAGTGTTTTTCTTTTTAATTGTTTAACGATGTTTAATATTGTCCTACAAGTCGGTGTTCGTCTATCTGGAAACCGTCTATGATATTCGTTACGAGCTATCGATGCATTTTTATCATATAAATAAAATAATTCTAGCATGTCGAGTTTCTACTCTTTTGAATAACCCATCGTCCAACGTATTAGATAATAAAAATGCTCGTAAATAGATACTTCTGACCGGTAAACGTCAAAAAGGCATCGTTCATTGCAATTGTCTTGACCATGGCTCACTATGTTTTAGCGCAAATTACCTTAACATTTTTTTAATGTTTGAACGGTTAGATATCCAAAACTAATTGACAGAACATATTAAAAGTATATATATTTGAAATTAGAAAAAAAAAGATCTTCAAGAATATGATTTAATATACAAGGTGTTTCATTTAAAAAACTGACAACCTGTAAAAATTTGACATTTCCAATAATATTTTCGCACTAGTGACATAATATTCTAAATCTTCATAAAAAACCCAAAAAATTTTGTATTTACATTTCCGTATCTATTCAAATAACCTCTCTAGGTGGGTGGAAAAATGTACGGAAAAACCCTGTACATAGAAAATTAGTGTAATTTTAATGTTTTAATTTTATATTTTAAATCCTATATATTTTAAATAATAAGCTCTTATTTAAACTTAAATTAACTGTATATTGAACAAAATCTAAGACATTGTCTACATTTTCACGTTATGGATGTACTTCAGAAACTGCTTACGGAGTATTAGCTGTACGAAAACCATTGTTTTCTAACTTGATACGAAAGCTTTCCCGGCTCGCGTTTCTTGTCGCATAGTATTAAAATGACCGGCTTTTAAAATTGTAAGTCAATGAAACTTGTTCGCTTACAACCGACAATTATTATTAGATATCTTTAGAATCCACACTATATTTGACATCTCCCTGGGAAGGAACATGCTCCAATTCCAAAAAGCATATCAAAAACCTTTATCGGTATTTCGGAGATAAGCTTGCACCATTCAGGTAAATTACGGACCTCTCGACTTACAGCCCTATCTCGTGATAAGCTGGAATTTCTGAGAAGACGGCTTTGTGTGTCAGTTTAAACTGATATGACAGTTCTGTTTCTCTGTTATATTTCGTCGTGACTGCTCCCGCGACAACTTTGATCGTTCGAGTGTGTTGTTGCTTAATGGAAACCAGGTTCGCAAAATGCACTTACGTCTTTGACACTGACTTGGACTTTGATGAGTTTTTTTTTAAACCGGGATTTTTTTCATTTTCACAAAAACACTCACATCAACTCACTCAAACCACTGTCCCTCTCAAAAGGTGCACAACTACATTTCCTAGTTTTTATTGACGACTGCTGCTATCTTCACGTTGCTCGTATGAGTGATAATTGCAAATTTAATATTTCATTTCACCTTCTACAGGACTTAACAGGACCTTAACCCCGCCGCTGAAATACACTCTACAACGTTATACACATATATCCTGAAACATACTTACATTCTAAACATGATTGTTAGTTTCGTCAAAATAATTCTCAAATCATATATTTGCCCATTAAATTTATGCCGCTTGGTAATATTAAAAGCCAACTACTGACGTGTCAAAGACGTAAGTGCATTTTGCGAACCTGGTTTCCATTAGGCAACACACTCGAACGATCAAAGTTGTCGCGGGAGCAGTCACGACGAAATATAACAGAGAAACAGAACTGTCATATCAGTTTAAACCGACACACAAAGCCGTCTTCTCAGAAATTCCTGCCTATCACAAGATAGGGCTGTAAGTCTAGAGGTCCGTAATTTACCTGAATGGTGCAAGCTTATCTCTATCGAAATACCGATAAAGGTTTTTAATATGCCTTTTGGAATTGGGGCATGTTCCTTCCCACGGAGATGACAAATATAGTGCGGATTCTAAAGATATCTAATAATAATTGTCGGTTGTAAGCGAACAAGTTTCAGTGACTTGCAATTTTAAAAGCCGATCATTTTAATACTATGCGACAAGAAACGCGAGCTGGGAAATCTTTCGTATTATGTTAGAAAACAATGGTTTTCGTACAGCTAATATCCCTTAAGCAGTTTCTGAAAGAGAGCTATAACGGGAAAATGTGGGCAATGTCTTAAATATAAATAAGGCAAACAAAACAAATTCTAGTATTTCATAAAAAAATGTTTTTCTAAACAGCTCACTAACTGAATTTTCTGTGTTGAACCTTGGACGTGGAAAACAATTTTTACTTCCCTCGTAAAAGGGAGTTTTTTACAGGAACAGTTTTTAGAGCACTGATTCTCTTTAAAATTGCGAAAAATCGAAATTTATATGTATAAGTATCAGATTACCTTTCTGATCCTTTTTCCACCCATACTGCAAAGGGTCTAATTTATTACCAGTCAATTTTTGAATCTGAAAAGCACAATTTAACACGTTAACAAAAATTCGTCGTATCTTTACAAATACGTGAACAGATGTTGTTGTGCAAACTCTTTAGTTGGAGGCAAAATAGCTAAATTAATCAAAGCCTTATGTTGATGCAATTCCATTTATAAAGTGTATAGCAGATGGTTAATATCTTTAATATGGCTTGGACAGTGATACAGCTTTCAAAAGATTATTTAATCCTGAATGAAAGAAGTCATCTTTGTTAGCATTATTACCTGAAAATATGTCAAAAAATATCGACAAAGATCGTTAACTACCTTTAGTAGTGACAGACATATTTTTTTTTTTTGATTTATTAAATAAAAAGGATGTAGTATCACAGCCTGATGTGGCATTTAAAACAATATGAGCCTTTCCGTATAAGTATGTCAGATATCTCTGATATTTTGTCAACTTTTGCTGCTTTCCCCAGACGAAGTAGGGATATATTCTTATTTTTCCAATGACGTATAAGCAAAATATTATATATAATATCAGTGTTCTCTGAGACAACTGAGACATGGTTTTTGACAAGGATAATTCCACAACTATTGAGGTACGTCTTGAAAATAGGTTCCAAGGATATTTATAAATTGCATTTTATTGCGACTATTCTTTAGAAAATCACCTTGTGGTACAATTACTGAAGCCTGGGCATGTATGGAAATTTCTAAGCTTCCCTTTGACCTGTATCTTTGTAGACTGTAGCCCTCAGTCAGATACTGTTTATGTTATCCATGGAGGATTTTTTTAACACAAAGCCTCATGGCAGAGATCAGCGAGATATAATAGATTTCTGCAATATGTTAATTATGTAACTCACAATTATAATAAGTTGTGTCATAGTCTTCGACGTTTATTGTGAAAAAATATACTTACTAAAAACAGTCTATAAAGATGCAGATCAAAGGACAGTTTAGAAATTTCCATACTTATTTAGGCTTCAGTAATTGTACCACAAGGGGATTTTCTAAAGAATAAAGATCCTTCGAACTTATTTTTAAGACCTAGGTGCAATTCTACATGAAGCGGCAAGGAATGCTGATTTTCTTATCACTTCAACAGCTGTGGAATTATCAATTAAAAAAAAAAACATGTCACAGTTGTCTCAGAAGATGCTAATATAATGGAATCGTATATTGCAGAAAGAATACAAGCCACATTTTTGGCCATATTGAGTTTATCTTAAAAACGTATCCTTTAAACGTATTTCTATCGTTTAGCACAGATAGGGTACATGTTAGAATAGTTGTTATTGTATAAAATTAAATGTGAAATTTTCATTTACTGCAGAAACGATACAAGTCGGCGACTTATATCCTTTCTGCAATAGATGATTGGCGCGTTATAGGCTGCCATTTCTAAAACATCAGCGGTTTGTTGTTATTATTCCGTTTAGTTTAGTCGACAATAAAACGAGGCATATTAAACGCATAAAAACAAACGAAATCGTATAAGAAGAAATCGGTAAGTACTAAAATACCATACTTTTTAGCAATAAAGGCACACGTTGTACGAACTACAAAGGTAATGTAGGGCAAGGCAAATCAATTGGAGCCCCAAGTACCTGCAGGCTAAAATGTTTCACAACACTAAGAGCCGAAGAAAAATCAGCATCATTCACAACATTTTACGGTTTGGAGTCCAAGAATAAACAGGACATCTACCTACAAGGATTGATGAATCTAGAACCCATTACACATCATTCCCTCGACAAGCTTCTGTCCTCGGTACCGAAGGTAATGAACGTAGTTTCTCATTTACATATAACATATGTCGAAATTTTAGCGTCGTGCTCCTCGAAGCAAAACATAAAGGTACATATTTTAAATGATGGAAACGAAATTGTCAATTTCAAAGACTGGTGGCTAGAACTAAATAAAAAACAGCAATTTCGACCGAAACGTCACAGAGGGGCATACCAAGAAACCAAAAGGTACATTTTAACGAAAAGACGTTCCATCACTTTTCTTACGGAAGTCAAGCAGGCGTTATTGTTACGAGGGAGTTTATTAACCCTTTAATGAAACACACGTTTAAAATTCGCTGTTAATTTTCAGTCAGTCATAACCCGTCCAGTAAAGTCCCTATTAAAATGAAACCACTACTGCATTTTGGCAAGATATATTTGAATGGACCACTCTACAATAAGGTTTTTTAAAATATTTTTATTCATTTAAGTATAATATTTTATGTAAACTTCCGTTAATAAAAATTTTTGAATAAAAAAACATATTTTACTTCTTAAACCTGGAAGTTGGTTGCAAAAAGAGTACATGTTTCAAATTTTGTTATTTTTTTTCCACTTCAAATTGCATTAAATAGGCAAAAAAATTGTCACTAAATAGTATAATAAGATATCCTTTTAAGGATATGATACCTACTTCTGATATCTAGATAACAAAATTTAAAACAAACATATTTTGTTGTTTTTCTTGTCATTTTGTGACATGTACCCTTTCTGCAATAAGCGATTCAATGGTTTTACTCATCCATAAATCGAAAAATAAAAATATTTCCATGTTTCGTCCGGGGAAAGCAGCAAAAGGTGACAAAATTTCAAAGATATTTGACATGCAAGACACACTGGGACATCTGAAAGAATACATATTGTTTTTAAATGCCATATCAGGCTATGATACTACCACTTTTTTCTTTAATAAATAAAAAAAATGCCTGCCGCTACTAAAAAAAGATAACGGTCTTTGTCGATACCTTGACACACTTTTAGACAATAGTGCTAACAAAAATGATTTGCTTTAGTCGAGATTAAATTATCATTTGAAGTTGTATTACTGTCCAAGAATGTATTAACCATCTGAGATACACTTTATAGAATAGAATCAAATCAAGGCAAAGCCTTAAGTCTACGTTTAATTTAACTACTTTGCCTTCAACTGAAGGCTCTGCACAACAACATCTGCTAAGGACATACTTTCAGGTAATTGTAAAAAAACAACGAATTTTTGCAAATGTGATTAGTTGTGTTTTTTATTTTCAAGAATGTATTGGTAATAAATTAGATCTTTTGCACTATGAGTAGAAAAAGGATCAGAAATCTAACCTGATACCTGTACAATCCACAGAAGATGTTGACATGATGACATCATAGAAGAATATATTTTATATATATATATATATATATATATATATATATATATATATATATATATATATATATATATATATATATATATATATATATATATATATATATATATATATATATATATATATATATATATATATATATATATATATATATATATATATATATATATATATATATATATATATATATATATATATATATATATATATATATATTTATATATATACAGGGTGTCCCAACTAAAAGTATCCACCCCAAATAACAAGTCGCCAAGACAAAAAAAAAAATAAAATGTTCGGACCCGTCGATTTTGCTTTTGAGGGGGAAACATTTTTCGCCTATTTTCAATTTCGCAACATCACCCTCTGAGCGGGGATGAGATTCACCCCCAAAATGTTAAATGGAAAGGGAGGTCGAGTAATACCTTATTTTAAAGGGTTTCCGACCCTGGTTACAACTGCCAAGTTTGAAGCCTCTGCTGTCATTCCCGAAGAAATGGCAGCTTGTCGAAAAAAAAATATTAATAAATTAACTGCAAGAGTTGGCTGCTTTAAATTTAGGGTATGATGCAGGCTAGTGAAAAGATTTTAATAATAATTACTCCGGACGAGAGGAAAATAAAAATAGTAAATGTAAATTAATGGGGAATTTTTGCGTTTAAGAAATGTTTTATACAAAGACTAAATTATTTTATGAATTGTTCGAAATGTTCGCCATTTACTCCCTTGCAATAAAACAGACCGTTGCCAAAACGTTTAAGCTATTGTCGAATTGTCACTGTACAAAATTAAAAAAAAAATCAGCATTCCATACTTACTGTTATCATAAAACATCAGCAACAAACAAAATAAAATCACATTGTTATCGTTTATTTAGTGTCAAGCATTCTTGCGTTTATTACAGTTTGTGCATTTTTTAAAATTTATTTTGTCTGAAAGTGTTAAAAGACGAAAGTTTCTAACAATTGCCTATGACGTTTACGATACAAGAGAGAATCGAAATTATTGTTCTTTACATTAGAAACAATAATTGTGCGAGAGCTGCAACTGTAAGTTTTAATGAATCTCATCCCGAACATTCTTTGACTCATAGAAGTGTATTACAACTGTGGAACAAATTTTTCGAAACCGGCTCAGTTGTCAATAAAAAGCATGAAAGAGTAAGACCAATAAGAAATGAAAATGTTGAGGTTGCAGTCCTTGGCCATGTTGCTATGGTCCCAAGTAACTCCATCAGAGAAACAGCTGCAATATCAGGAGTCTCCCGAAGCAGTGTTCACCGGATTCTAAAATCCTATAAGTTTCGGCCCTTTAAATATCAATTGCTTCACAAAATGAACGAAGATGACTTTGATCGCAGAGTAGAGTTTTGTGAGAATATTTCTGAAAAATTAAACAACCATACCATTTTATTGTACAATATTTGTTTTTCTGACGAAGCCACATTTTACTTAAATGGAGAAGTAAACCGTCACAACTGCAGGTATTGGAGCGACAGCAACCCCCATTTATTCAGGGAAACCCATAGCCAGCATCCTTTAAAAGTAAACGTGTGGGCGGGAATTCTAGGCAATCACGTTGTTGGACCTTTTTTCATAGAAGGCAATTTAAATGGTGAAAGTTATTTAAATTTACTTGAAAATGCCATCAATCCGCAGATTACTGAGATTCTAGAAAACGACCAGGATTTAGCTGAAAATCAGATATTCTTTCAACAAGATGGAGCACCTCCTCTCTACGCTCGTCCGGTAAGAGATTTTCTCGATAATACTTTTCCCGATCATGGAAGAAGAGGTCCCATCGAATGGCCGGCACGATCACCTGATTTGACGCCGTTGGACTTCTTTCTTTGAGGACACTTGAAAACAAAGATTTTTAAGGTGCAGCCAGAATCACTTGAGGATTTAAAACAGCGAATAGTAGCTGAATGCCGTCAGTTAACACCTGAAACATTTCAAAATGTTCGAGAGGAATTCGAGGCTCGTCTGTATCATTGCATGGAAGTAAATGGCGAACATTTCGAACAATTCATAAAATAATTTAGTCTTTGTAGAAAACATTTCTTAAACGCAAAAATTCCCCATTAATTTACATTTACTATTTTTATTTTCCTCTCGTCTGGAGTAATTATTATTAAAATCTTTTCACTAGCTTGCATCATCCCCTAAATTTAAAGCAGCCAACTCTTGCAGTTAATTTATTAATATTTTTTTTGGACAAGCTGCCATTTCTTCAGGAATGACAGCAGAGGCTTCAAACTAGGCAGTTGTAACCAGGGTCGGAAATTTTTCAAAATAAGGTATCACTCGACCCCCCTTTCCATTTAACATTTTGGGGGTGATATATATATATATATATATATATATTTTATTTTTTTTTTGTCTTGGCGACTTGTTATTTGGGGTGGATATATATATATATATATATATATATATATATATATATATATATATATATCCACGTTGTAGAGAAATGTCATTATACCCTTGAAGATTATTATAAAATTGTGTATGTTATAGAGCACCCTCGACTAAATGACATTTTCTATACATTGTGTAAAATGTTGTAAAATATCAATCTAGAAACAAGCTCTATTTCATTTTAGGAAATAAATAAAATAAACACCTTGTTATGCCTATCAGCTTTCATCCATATAGAGTTCCACTAACGATTCAGGAAGAAGATTAGAGAATTGGTTGAAATCTTCAAGCACCTAAAATATTTTAATAGAGACATTGTAGTGAATTACGCATCGGTGAGCACAGGTCGGGTAAAAACACCTGAATTCTAATCATCAGAGCTCATTAGCTGCTTAAATAGTGCGCAGTGAATACCCCTGAAGATGCCTTGTGCAGTCGCAGGCGAAACGTCGTTGACACCATCTACACCCGAGAGATATGACTTCCTAACTATTGTTCATTATATTTTGTACTCACATATTATAATTTTAAAAATATGCTTTACCACTTATTAGTTCTTATTATTGAATAAAAAAATCTGTAGAACATATCGGCTTTTAAAATTTAATCAGTTTAAAAAAGGGTGTCCGACAATTCGGAACGATAAATATGCAAACAAAAAAATTTACATCCCCATCCATTATTAAATTCTGTCCGTTGTAAATGAATTCTGCATTGCTGTCTGATATCTGCATGCAGGTCTGTGCGTTTAATATTCGCGAGTTTTGGTACTTCGCGCGAGTTTTTGCGTTACCTGAACGTTTTGCCGATTCTCATTTTTAATTAAAAGTTTTACTTATTTTCTGTCGCCTAACTGTAACGGGGAGCCATTAGCTCTATTTTAGAATCCTTGCGCAATAAAACCATTTGTATTAAAAATAATTACCTACGTGAGTTAATTTCGAATTATCCTAATAAAGGGTCTTACGAAGGAGTTTTTGTTTTAAAAAAAATTGCCTTTAATTTTTGTACTCAACGGTTACGCTAGAATTAAATGCAGGGTTAACTTATTATTTCATTTAGCCCAGTGATATTTTCTCATAATAATTATTTTAGTACTTACTTTGCTTATAGTGGAAATAAGTCAATATTATACTTTATAATTTTAAAGGTTGTTAAAAATGTATTGACTCACCTGTAGGAATATTAATTTAAATTATTTAAACAAACTTTTTAAGAAAAATTGGATAGATATGAGTCTGTCAAATAAATAGTTATTTATACTATAAGGGATGTAAGTAACATTTACCAGTCGAGACTGGTTAACATCCCATATATTATATAACATTTTTCCCCCTCCCTGTATTGTATGTTTACAAGAAAATGCTGGATATATTTTTGGATTTTCATTATCATTACATTCGATAGCATTCTCATTAAATTATGAAGGCACCCGTGATCCGTTGCCAGAGCAACATAAGCAGTTTTTATTTTATCAACAACGTCAAGTTGACAATTCATAGCGAAAAGTTTGAAGAAGTCGAATTGTTTGATTCCGTGTGGAAAAAATAGATGTTTCAGACATAGAAGAATCAGCGAATATTGCTTATTTATCTCTACTACCGGAAAAGTCGAAAAAAAGGTATGAAGCAGACGGCTACTGCAGTCTTAGAAACCTTGTTTTTGGCATATTTCCACGAAAAAAGTGCTATATTGAAGTCTCCATCAAGCTTATGGTGTGAGAATTCGATGTTGAAGTCCACCCTTTTTATATAAAAAAATATAGTATCCAAAACTTCGAGCATTTTTGAAAAGAAAAAATAATGGTTATAGACCAAAAAAATCGAATGTGTTTAACAGGGAAGATGTGAATAAGTTCATGCTTGAAGCCCCCGATGATATATACTTATTGATGAAGGTCGTAATGGTAATGGGAGTTGCTGGAGCGCCTAATGAACTCTGTGAAAATGGACAATGTTAAAATAAGTCAAGAAGTCATAATTGTGATCACTCCTGACTCCAAAAATGGAATGTCACGTACATTTACAGTGACGACACTCAGGTTTGTCATTTCAAAATAATTCAAAAGTACATACATACTACTTATAATAATTTTAGATTATTATTTCCCGAGGGATGTAAATTGACTTACATCCTGTCGTTAAGGGCAACCAATACCTTGTTGAGTAACTTTCACTTACGTCTGTCAAAGCAGTGTCAAAATAGGTTGCTTACAATACAGGGAATGGAAAAATATATTATGCCCTACTATATAAATATAGCACACTATATAAATATAGCACACCATATAAATTATTATAGTATTTATGGCTCAGATTTTTTGTGTGTTGGTGATTTTAATATTTCGGAAAATGCTGACTGCGTCAGGAATGATTTTTCTACGCCCAATTTTATTTCTGTTTAGAAACCGTAACAATGCCACTAATTTTCAGGGTCGCGTTCTTGATTTGATTTTGTTTAATAACTTAAATAAGGCAAATGAGGCTATCGATGCCGTTCTTCCTCAAGATCGCTACCATCCTGCTTTGAGAATTGAATATTCTTTCTCAGCAGTCGATAAACCACAAACTTCAAAAGTTAATTGCGAGTTTAATTTAAAAAAAGCTAACTTCTGTGCTCTTTATGCAGATATATCTACAGTGGATTGGTCATTTTTGGATGCTTGAGTTCATGATGTAAATTTGATGGTGAAAGTATTCACAAAAAGAGTACTAGACCTGTTGGAATTCCATCTTGCCGGGAAGAGGCAGCCATCTAAGTTATATCCGCTAAAGAAAACCAAAAATCCGCTATTTCGTGAGCAGTTTATTGAAATTAGATGTAAACGTCAACTAAACATTTCACATACTAATTATGTTCGCAACATAGAAGAAAATATATCGGAGGATCCCAATAGATTCTGGTCTTATTTACATGTGAAAAATAAATCATTAGTAATTCAAGAAACTTTAACGTATAATAACGAAGTAATATAAGATACGCAAACGATTGCCGACAGTTTTGCTGACTCTTTCTCTCTAGCGTTTCAGGATGGTGGCGCGTCTTTGGTTTCGGATAGCTTACTGGCGGATAACCCAGGACTCTGTATCCTACCTGTATTTTAGCCTATATTACGGAACAGGTAATTAAAATGGCTGGTTGTAAGTTAAAGCCTAATATGACTATGGGTCCTGATCTTGTTCCTGCATTCATAATTAAAGATTGTCTTTCTGTATTTCTTAAACCACTAACTAAGATATTTAACGCGGTGATTTCAAAGCCATGCTTTCCAGAAGAGAACTGCACGCAAAAAGTGAAAAATCAGCGACAAAGTCTGGTCAAGTTCAAAGTAAGATGAAAAGCTGCCTACGTATTAGAAAAAACTTCCTGCACGTCCGACCTGAAAAAAATGTGTTATGTATAGACAATTTAAATTACATTTCGGTTAAAAATGGTTTCAAAAGAGTTCACGCGCTGCAGAAATTCAAAGACATGAGTACGATTTACCATTTCAAATTTTGCAGTTACGTAGACAAAAAAAAATTATATGCGACGGCATTTGCGTCAAAAAGTGGTCAAAAAAAGGTCGAAAATGGAAAAATCTGCTTCTATTTTATAATTCTAGATTTGATTCTTTCATAAAAATTCGCATTTAGCGACCAACTATATATATATTTCTCTATTAAAATTACATTGAAGCTAATACATATTTCTTATAATTTTAACATAATATTGCAACGACGGAAGGCTTGCAAATGATCCATAATACTGCGTGCAGTTCCCCCTTAACTTAATTTTTAATTTTCATTGTTCAACACCTTTTTTTTATTTATATTTTAATTTTAACCGTTATTTTTTCTTGCCCATAAAGTGTAAATTTTGTCATTATGTGTTGTCTGTTATTGTTTTTATATGTTTTATATTGCATGTTATGTTTAGTATGTATATCTTTTTCCTTATCCTGTAATTGGCTACCCTGTTGGATATTGTATTTAAAATAAATAAATAAATATTACTAATTATCAACCTGTTCATGTAATTATTAATTTTTCAAAAATTTAAAAGTAGCATGTTCTTACTAATAGGAAATTTGGTATTAACAGTGTGTGTGTGTGTAGTGTAGCAGAGCAGTTAATAACACGTATATAGTTAGACATGTCATTCTTTATTAATTATCCTTGCTGCAGATTATTACATTTGGAATATTACATTATTGCTGTGCTAGCTTATTTCAGCATATTTATAATTGCCTATCTAGGTTGGGATAATACCACGATCATGAATCAATACCAAGTTATATGTACAATATATTATCTATTACCTTTATATGTCGCTTTCCTAGAGAATGACATTCACTATGGCCACTTGTGAAGGGCATGCCGATCTTATTTTGATATTAAATCTTAATGTAAACATATTTGTGTGGAGACCTAAATATAGACTGTTTAAAAGAAGCGTATACCAAAAAAAAGTTTATTTGATGTCTTTAGCTCTTATCGGTTTACCCAGGCGATCAAAGCTGCAACAAGAATTTTTACTAACTCTCTTGGAAGTACTAGCATTAGCGAGATTGATTATTTTGTTACTAACATTTCCCCTGATTGTTATATATGTCATATTGAAGATGCCCATATTAGTGACCACTTTGGCCACAAATTTATATATACATTTAACTTTGGTGTTCAAGCCTCTAAGGAGGAGAACATGACAGCTTCCGACTTATGTCTCGCAACAATATTGATATGTTCTTTGGTATGATTAGAGATTCGCATTTACTGTGTACGTCCAACTATTATAATGTAGATGTAGCATGGAATCATTTTATTGAATCTGTTGTTTTTTGTCTGGATGTATGTTGTCCTTATCGGTCTTTTCCAGTTCCTAGAAATAGAAAGTTTATCCATGGATGGTACAATTGTGAACTGGCTGATATAAAGAATCGCCTTGATAATCTTGTTTTCCTTAAGAGAATTGCACCGACTGAACCAATAGTAGTTATGTACAAAAGTATTAAAAAGTTTTATAAATAAAAAATTAAATCTGCGAAAAAACATTTTTTTGGTAAAAAAAATACAAAATTCAAAAAATAAATCTAAGGAAATTTGGAGGATCATTAACACCAATTTAAATAAAAACAGTATAAATAACAAAAACATAAAACTAGCTATTGAAAACAATATTATTACTGAACCATCTTATGTTGCGAACGAGTTTGCAAATTATTTTAGTACGATGGCTTCAAAAAAGCTAGAAAATAAATATCACGGAGTGGATGCACCTGGTACAGTTCCTGAATTACTACCTAACTCGATGATATTATTAGGTGTGACAGAACGTGAAGTGTTAAATACCATTGATACCATCACATAAACAAAAACTCGCGTGGTAGTGATGACCTTAACATTGGTTTGATCAACCCACTGGCAATATCAATTAATCTTAGTCTTAACCATGGCATTTTTCCCAGGATATTAAAGACAGCAGTTGTAACTGAGTCTGCAACTAGGAGTTTCTTAAATTTTGTATATTCGAAAATGGATCAGCACGAATATGTTGTAGCTATATTCTAACTATGCTTATATCAAAACTTTTTAATATAGGCATTCGTGGTAATCTGTTGCTTCAATCGTACCTATCGGATAGGGATATGAAAGTAAAGTGTGGTAATACCTTGTCGATACCTAAGGAAATAAAACTTGGAGTACCACAGCGTTCAGTGTTGGATCCGTTGCTATTCCTGTTGTACGTTAGTGATCATCCGGATGCTCTTGGTGCTGATCACGTTACTATGTACGCCGATGACACGACGGTGGTAGTTTATTCTTGCTTCCCGGAGATCCTCGCTCATAAAGTAAGGCGAATATGTGTTAATATGGTGGCTTGGTATCGAGAGAATCAGTTAATCGTAAATCCAGACAAGACCGTATTTGCTAATATATTTATTCCGAACCCTCTCGCCTTAATATTTCAAAAAGACGCGAAAATAAAATTCTCTGAAGGTACAAAGTTTTTAGCCACATATATTGACTCAACCGTATCTTTTGAAAAACATATTGACCATATCGGCTCCAAATTAAATTCGGCATATTTTGCTATCTTAAATCTTAAAAATTTACTTGACGAAGCGGATATGTTAACAGCATATTACGCAATGGTTTTCAACCATATATCTAATAATATAGTATGCTGGAGTCTCAAAAGAGGATATTAAGATTAATATTTAATCTTAAACTGCTGGAGAGCTGTAGAACACTGTTCAGAGAAAAGGAAATATCAACTGTCCCGTGTTTATATATACTGAGATGCCTGTTGTGTGTTCAAGATAATGCTTCTGATTATGAAAGGCTAGGCAAAGCTAATTCGCATTTTACTAGAAATACTGAGATACTTAAGATGCCTAAACATAAAAAGACTTTTTTCAGAGGATCCACTTTATACAACTAAAGTAAACTGTCACAAAGTTTATTGTTTTTTGTTTTATTTATGTCTGTATGTTATTATTTTATTGTATTTATTCATTGACTATAATTTATTTTATTGTAAATTTCTTGACGATCCTGTGTACGAAATGTATGATTTTCTGGTAATATATCCTATTCTATTCATGAACAAAGGAAAATTGGTACAAAGGAAGTAAGTAGAACTACTAGTCTAAAATTTGAATTTTATGTGTATTTAGACCGGAAATGATCTAATATATTTGTTTCTCTATGTCTCTTAATACATTCGACACAGATGTCTATTTCTTCCATAATATTCGTCTTTGTAGTGTTGAAAATTTTTCATACTCAAATCAAAGGTGATAAAGTCGATGAAAACTTTAATGAATTCTATTACAGGTTTTGTTGGAGCTTTAAGTTCTATGAACTCTTCCAACAGAAAAAACAAGTTTTAGATAAAAAACAAAAATTACCTTTTCATAGGGATTATATGAAGGGTGCTAAACGAAAACGTTGTAAGTTCCAAAATTATAATTTTACACAGCGAATAAAAAACTGTACAATCAAAATACTTGCAAAGCACTTAATAAACTGTTTATATAACATCATTCGTACATATTTCAAGTATTATTTCCATACAAACCTAAATTCCAAATTATTGTTTAAACTAAAAAATATCCCGTTTGTTTATAACTCTGTTGTACAAAATTTATGTGCTTTGTGCAACTGCAACTTGATGGCACTACAACGTTACGACTTTAGTACGTATATTGGAAATGCTAAAACTACTGCGAAATTATGGCCTCATAATATTCCCTGTCATCCATATCTTAATATCGCATATATTTTTTTTTTCAGCCGATAGTGGCTTTGGCGTTTCCTTAAATTCAATGGGTAAAGATTAACGATTCAATAAGCGTTTTTTTTCAATATTAATCTGTACTGGAGCCAACTCGGAGTAGGATGTACCACACCAAACTTTCTTTTTGACATTCGCATCTGAGACTTTTGATATAGGTTTCTTAATCCATATTCAACTGTTTCCAATCGAAAAATTTTGTTCCATATATATACATGCCGAGCCATTATCTCTATTGTGTGTTTAGGTGACAAGCGACGTTTAACTTTTTCTATGAGAGCGAAGTCTCTATCACACGAAAGAAAGGTGTGGCCAGATACGGGAAACTTGGTTATTTGGTCAAATTTACCTTTGGCGATCAGAGTTAGCTGCATTGCTAACATAATTTGGTTCTATTTTGCCCGCAGCAGTTGTCGGACCATAAAATAAGTTCCCGCTTTTGTGTCTGCAGCTCTTTCATTATGAAGTTATAAAGGCAACTTGCTATTTCATTTGAACCACGTCCATTTCAAAAGGCACATGAATCCTTTATTCAAATCTTTCAAGTGAATGCCCATTTAATACAAGCCAGCTGTCTACTGTAGTACATCTCAGTATGTGTCAGGCTTGGAACGTACATAAATCTGTCACAAACATTTATTGTTTTTGCTATCATCCGCCATATTTCTTTGTGCCATTTATTTATTTATTTTGGGCGTTTATATGCTTCTTTAAATTTTATTTATTTTGGTGATTGAAATCCGATAGTTTGAACCATTGCCTTATTTTATTGTATATCTCTCTAAAAAGCCCCTGTAGAGTTTTAACTATAATTTATTTTATTTCTGTAAATTTCTTGACCAGTATTTTTCTTGTGTACCTTGATATCCAGTTTTCCGGTTAATATTTTTTCTGCAAGCAATTGCAATAATCCTATTTCACATTTCACACTTGAACAAAGGAAAATTGGTACAAAGGAAGTAAGGAATGTTGACGCTTGCTGTCTTGTGGACTACTAGTTAAAATTTGAATTTTATACAAGCTGGTAACTTTGTTGGCCGTTGTATAAAATTCAACAAAAAGACTTCTTCGACACGCAAGTGTTACTGAATGACATGCAAATTGACACTTGCAAGTCTCTGCAAAGAGAAAATGAAAAAGGATATAGTTTACACTGCAATATAATGAGCCCCCTTAACATAACACTATAACTTCCCATTAGGCTCCCAAAATGAAACTAACACCTTAACATGATACACAGATGAATTTGGAGCTATTTAAAGATGAAAAGCTTTAAAAATGTATTTAAAAATGAATAAAAACACGTTGAACGTAAATGATCGCCACAAATTTGCTGGCCGCAAGTGTACATGACAAATTTTTATTTACCTCCCGTGGTTCTGTTTTAAATTCAAATGTTGTGTAAAACTCCCGAATTTCTTTTCGAAAATTTTTTTTACGCCTCTTGCTTGTTGGAATCTCTGCGTTATTATTATTATCCATTATGAAACAAAAACAAGCGGAATAAACATCAACAAACGTTCAGCAAATGACGAGAAGTGAAAATGTTTACGTACTGACTGCAAGGCATTTTTCGGCATTAAAACGTTTTGCTTGGCTAACAAAAAAAACCGTTTTAGATGAAAAACAAAAAAAACGCATTTAACCTTTTCACTACAACGTTTTGGATTATATAATGAATTAGAGCAACAAAGAAGGTTTAACTGGTTGAGAAACCATACAAATGAGGAAGCGATTTGGGAAGAGTATCCGTCTTTGAGAAAACATTTAAGCAACAAAATTTAGCTAGAAAAACAACTTTATTATGATAATTTAATCGCCAATTCTACGAATAAAACAAAAAAGTAATGGAATATTGTTAACAATATTCAAGGCAAATATAGTTCCAAAAAAAAAAAACAAATCTCTGATCCACATTATAATAAACTAACAAACAATCATAGTGGAACTAGCTTGATCTTCAAAAGTCATCTCCCCTGGCGATAGAGGAATAACTTAACAATCATTTTGATGGAAACTTTTCTCATAATAATTCTACTTTGACTAAAGGCCATGTCCAAAATTCAATGTCTTTTGCACCTATTACTAGTAACGAAATAACACTGACCGACAAGAATTTTCTAACACAGGCCAGCTGAATATTTTCACAATGGAAATACCCTCCCAATAATAAAAAAAATATTAGGAAAGCCCTAATACAGGGTAACAGGTAATCAATTTTATTGTGGGGCGGCTAAAATTGGTCCATTTTACATCGGAAAAATTACCTAGACTGGGTTGTTTACAACATTAGATATAAAATAAACATTAAACATCACTCTACATGTGGAGTTTCGAATTGAGTGGTTCTCTGTGTATCGATAAGCAAATGTATGTGAAGACGAGAATTTCGTGTCAAACGCGCCGAAGTTGTAAAATTTATCCTGACGAATCTTGTTATATTTGTGGAGAATTTCTGGTGAAATCACAAGCCAGGCCATTTTCCGAAAATGTAAAAAAAGCCCACTTAAAATATTTTGGTGTGTTAATTGGGAATCAAGATAAGCGGTGGGCTCCCCATGTGTGCTGTGTTAATTGTAGTGTATCATTGGTGCAGTGGATAAAGGGAAAGAGAAAAAGTATGCCTTTTACAATGATATGGCGAGAACCCACCAATCATTCTGACGATTGTTATTTTTGCCTGACAAAGACTGAAGGTTAATCCAAAAAGGGAAAGCACAATATAGAATATCCAAATTTGCAATCTGCCATACGACCTGGCACTGGCAAATTTGCCAGTGCCGATTGCGCATTTAAATTGGCAAGCTATTGATTTGAGAGATAATGAAGATAACGCGAGCCACATTTGATTGTTCAAAGTGAATTAAATGATTTAGTACGTGATTTGGAGTTATCCAAGCAACAGTCAGAACTTCTGGGATCTCGGCCTAAGGAATGGAACCTATTGGATAAAGAAACAAAAATTACGAATTTCAGAAAAAGAAATGCTATGTTTTCCGAATTCTACAGTATGGAAAATTCGTTGTGCGCGTGTACTGATATAGACAGTTTAATGCAGGAACTTGATATTGAACACTCTCCCCGTGAGTGGCGCTTATTTATAGACTCATCTAAATATAGCTTAAAAGCTGTGTTATTGCATAATGGGAATTTAAAACCCTCTATACCAGTTGCCCATTCAGTTGCAAATAAACTACAATAGGTATAAATGGCAGATATGTGGGGACTTAAAAGTTATAGCGATTTTAGTGGGACTTCGGGAGGGATTTACAAAATATTGCTGTTTTCTCTGTTTATGAGACAGTCGTGCAATAAATCAGCATTATGTAACAAAAATTTGGCCAGAAAGAAGAGAATTTTAAACGGGATCTCAAAATGTTAAATTTACATCTCTTGTTGATCCCAAAGATGTCCTTAGGCCTCCTCTTACCATTAAACTTGGGCTGATGAAAAACTTTGTGAAAGCTTTGAATAAACATGGTGATGGATTTAAATACCTAAGACAAGTCTTTCCCCAGTTAAGTGATGCCAAATTAAAAGAAGGCATTTTAACTGGGCCACAAATCAGAAAATTGCTGGACGATGTCAATTTTACGGAAAAGCTTACCAGGCAGAAACTAACAGCACGAAATTCATTTGTTAATGTAGTAAGAGGATTTTTAGGCAACAATATGGACGAAAATTATGAACAATTAGTTAATGAACTCTTAGATGCCTATAAAGCGCTTGGTGCCAGAATGTCATTAAAGATTGACTTCCTCCATTCCCATCTGTCATTTTTTCCTAAAAATTTGGGAGCTGTTAGTGAGGAGCTGGGTGAAAGGTTTCAGAAAGATATCAGAACAATGGAAATTCAGTACCAAGGACGATAGGACCCAGCCGTGATGGGTGACTACTGTTGGTTTTTGAAAAGAGAAGATAGGACACCTCATAAACGGAAAAAATAAAGTTTAATTAGTGTTTTAAGTTAATATTTTTCTCGTTTGCTCTTCTCCTAGATGTATGGTATGTTTAATAGGCGTATGGTATGTTTAATAGATGGTTATACAACTCTAACAAGAAAACCCTACGTGCTACAACTTTCTATTTGACATTTTCGTATTTGGATAGGTCCATTCTATTAGATTATGCTATTCTGAATTGTGTTACAACAAAAAAATTTTTTTTTGTCGGCCAGTGTAATTGATACATTGAATAAATTTCCAATATAGTAATTCTGCGGGATTTGACGATATTCCCATCTTATTTAAAAAGAAAGTTATCGGCTAAACAGCTAATATTCTTACTATTCTGTTTTAATTGACCGAATGCCTTGAAACTGCTATTGTCGTACCCATATAGAAGAAAAGAGACCCCTGTCTAGTAGAAAACTATAGACCTATTTTTCTATTGAGCTTGCTTGCTTCTCTAAAATTTTGGAATAACTCGTTTATAACCGAATGTATGCTTTTTTGGTTAAATATAATATTTTTTCAAATCGTTCAGCATGGCTTTCGCCGGGGGCTGTCTAGTGAATGCGCTTGCGCTGATCTTGTTGAATATGTAACAGATTAGATTGATAATAGAGAAACTGTAAATTCCTTCTAATTTGATCTAACTCGCGACTTGACATTGTTGATAAAGATTTTGTGGCTTTAAAATTGAACAGTTTTGGGATAAGGGGTAACTTGAACGACTGAATCATATCTTTTACAACTAATAGGACATTTTTGGTGAGGGATGACGGTCCAAAGTCTGATCTTTTTCTTTTCGTTAATGATTTGCCCGAACATATCTTCCAGGGTAAAATATTCTCATATGCTCATGATAGCACAGTTGTTGCTGGTGTAGGAAAAACAAACTTATGGTTAATCAGGAGATAACTGTCTGTATGAAAATAAAAAGCGTTCGCAAAACATTATGTAGTGTCATTTTTGATCTAGATGGTCACAAGCTAGTTTTAAGTGACTTCTTGGGTGTCTCCAGTGATAGCGATTTAACCTGGGATTGGCAAATTTTGAATCATATTAAAAGGAAACTAAATTGCTATTTGACATAAATTGAAATTTGTACGTTTACTTTTTATACAGGTTTTATAGCTCCGGATACCAGCGATTATAAAAAGAGTAACGTGAATACTTTTTTTTAAAGGACAATAAACACTATTAACCCTTTCAGTACTGTTGACGGAATATTACGTCATTTGCATATGTCCCACCGGCCGGCTGTCGGAAAATTTCGTCACCGACTAATTGCATCCATTCGCCTATTGCCTTATAATTGTGACACATTCTGAAAGTAACATTTTACCACGGTCGAGCGTCGCAATATTTCGACAACTTTGGGATCACCGAAATATTTCGGCACTGTCGAAAAATTACGACGTTAGGCGATGCCGGTTCTATAGTTCGTTTATTATAAGAATGTGGTAAAATCAGAGAAAAAAGATGCAAGAATGGCTAATACATGAAAAAGAGAGAGAGAGTTTAATAAATTTTTTTACTGAACATAGTATATTGTTTATTCGGAGGTCTCAACCGGTTTTGAGTTCGTTACTTCGCTAGTGCTGTTTAAAATGTCTCTGGAAGAGGGTGCCGGTCCTTCTCAAAGGCCAACACGCGGCCAAAAGCGTAAACAAGATTTCGGGCATTGTGGCTCAAACGAACATGATATTAGGCAAATTTTGAGATCTGTAGATGAGGATAGTTTCTATCTTAGTAGTGAGGAAGAGCCATTTCCAGACAGCGAAAGCGAATACTCACCTGATTTAGACAGTGAAAGTATTAGTTCTGAAATATCTTCGATTGACGAAGAAAATGAGCCTGACCAAGTTACCGTAAATGAGGAACCAGAAGGCTTAGAAGCAATTTTGCAGCAAAGTGAACAGGAAATTCGTTGGACCAATAATGAATTTGTTCCTCAACTACACGAGTTTGACCAAAATATAAGTGGTTTGAAAAATGGTAACTTCGCTCCGGATTCAAAAGAACTGGATTACTTTCTTAGTATGTTCTCGGAAGAAATAGCAATCAATATTGGTATAGAAACAAACAGGTAAGCCGCCCAGGAGAAGGCTAAAAACTGGAAAGATGTTACTCTTTCAGAAATATATGTTTTTTTGCATTAACCATGTTGATGTCACGGATCAAAAAACTTGAAATGAAGGAGTACTGGTCACAGGATAACTTGCTTTATACATCGATTTTTGGGCAAAACATGTCAAGAGACAGATATTTTACAATTCGACGTTATTTACACTTTTGCAACAACGAGGAGGTGCCCCAGAATAATCGCCTGTATAAAATTGACCAGGTATTGCAAAAATTAAAAGCAAACTTTCAGGACCACTTCTATCCCTTCCAAAACTTAGTAATAGATGAGAGTATGATCTTATTTAAAAGCAGATTGTCGTTTAAGCAATATATTAAAACTAAAAGGCACCGATTTGGGATAAAATTATATGTTCTTTGTGATTGTGAAACGGGCATCGTTTTGGATTTTATCGTATATTCGGGTAAATCAACAAATGTACAGGCTGAAGAAACTCATAATTTGGGTATAACGGGAGAAATTGTTGCTAAACTATTAAGCCCATATTTAAACAAAGGACATTCGTTGTTTATTGACAACTTTTATACTAGCCCTTCTCTGTCAAAGTATCTTTTCGAAAACAAAACGAACTCTTGCGGCACGGTACGACAAAATCCAAAACTAATGCCATTGTTTGAGAGGAAGCTGAAAACTGGGGAAATCGAATGGAGAAGCAACGAAACTATGTTAGCGCTAAAATGGAAGGACCGTCGCGATGTCCTAATGCTAACAACAATGCGTGAAAATCAAATTGTCACCCTTCCAAAAATAAATCGGACTACAAAGGAAAATATAAAAAAGCCTTTATGTATTGTAGAATATAATAAGAGTATGGGTGCAGTGGAGAGGTCAGACATGATGATCAGCAGCATCGACTGCACCCGTAAATCAATAAAGTGGTACGTAAAGGTATTTTTGCACTCATTAGATATTACTTTACTCAACGTCCACGCGATTTTTTTGACCCAACATCCAGAAAAGGTTCCAATTGCAAAGTTTCACTTAGAAGTTATTCGGCAGTTGTTGAAAAGGTATTTTATATTATTAAATTTGGCAGTTAATCTTTATATAGTTTTTGTAGATATTCATCCAAGGAGGTGCGAATGCAGCATTTTGATCGGGGAAATACAAGACTGACAGAACGGCATTTTCCGGAAATGGTTCCAAGGAAAGAGGGAAAGAAAAGTGGAACTAGGAGATGCAGAGTGTGTTCTCAAACAAAGACAGGCCCAAAGAAAAGAAAGGAGAGCAGCTTTATGTGTAGCGAATGCAACGTTGCGCTATGTGTAGTGCCCTGTTTTGGAATTTATCACAATGTGGCGGATTTTTAACGCTTACTTAAAATATTTTTTTATTCGAATTTGAGTTTTATTTTTGAGTTTAAAGATTTGTTTTTGAGTTTATAGTTTTGTTTTTGAGTTTAGAGTTTTGTTTTGGAGTTTAGAGTTTTGTTTTTAAGTTTTATTTTTGAATTGTATGTTACAAATTTTGCTTGTACCTCTTTGATTTTTGTGATTTAATAAAGTATTTTTGCTGTGTTGTCTCCTATATTTAACTTTATCCGAATAAAACAAAGATTTGACAGCTGTTTCATGGTAAATTAACTTAAATTTAAATAAAACATCACGAAAAAAGTGTCAAATCACTGTTTTATTAAAATAAATGGGCATATATTATGCTATTTATCAACTTTTTTATAGTGATGTATATTTCCGTCATCAGGCGCTGAGCCACTGCAAAATGTGCCGACGGGAGGGCTAGTACAGTTTAAAAAGTGCCGTCCTGAAAGGGTTAAAAAGCGAAATAAAGTACAATACTGTTTTTAACAAAATGGTTGGCAACCCTAGTCGCAGTCCAAGGTTCGTGCAGCGGACTATATGTATTCTGCGTTATGACGAAAATCTCCACTTAACTATTTAAAGAAATGCAAATGCGATTTCCTATTAATGCAACGTCTACTCTACACTGAAATTGAAAAAAAACAGAAAACTGCTTGAATTCCAAACATATATATCGCGTGTGTATCAGAATCAGATATGCAACTTGGATTTAAGAAGCTCATAATTGTAGAAAATGGCCACTTACACGAATTCTACTGCGAATTGCTTTATGTTTGGCTGTTATTCCAGCGCTAAATTTGAAATAGCCATATTGTAATTTACTTCAAAATTGCCCGCATACATGCCAAGAGAGAATCGTTGAATAAAAGTGTGTCAACTACTATACTGTATAATTTATTCGAGAGGGTAAAAAACTGATAGGGTTAAATGTCTTAAAATATCAGTTTTACCAGCACTTTCTTTAGAATTATATCCTTATTATATATACCGGGTCGGTAACTATAATTGGACCAGCGATATTGTTCGATAGCATAAATAAAATAGTAAATACAAAGGTTATGGAATTTACCATGTAGTTTTCATTCTGTTATTTGAATTGAAAACTGTAAAATATCCGTAAAACCGAAGTAATTTTTGATTAATTGAAATACACCACATAGTTATTTGTCGCATCTACAAAGTAATGTAATATACATGAGATATAAAACTCTTTATTATAAACCAAAAATTACAATTCTAGTTCCAGTCTTTGACCGGGCGTCCATATTTTTTTTTAAATATTAAGGGGGTCGGTTAAACGATCCTCGTTTTAAAGTAATCTAACCCCAAAGTTTCAGAAACGTTTTCAAAGGACCATCAATTAAATGAAGGTTAGTTTTACGTGAGGTGGATTCGTCTGTCACCTTTTTCCACCAAATATATTAAACATCTTCGTTTTAATGTAGTTCCAGGGAAAAAAGTCAACAGGTGTAATGTCTGGCGACCGTCTTGGTTTAACTAACTGGAAATCGATATCTACAACTTTTTCAGCAGGAGACTGCACACACCATTGATGAATTATTACTATGAGTGGCAACTCGAATAATCTGCCAATAAAATGGGTCACCTCCTAGCAATGTGATGCAAGTAAAGAAAGTTCATAATATGCAATGCAGATGATTGGATAGCAAACGATTGAACAAAATCCAGGGCTGTTAATAATCCCGATCTGACTATATCTATATAATGGATTTTTTTTTCGGGACACATAAACATCTTTGTTTATATAAATCTCTGTTGCGTCATTCGAAAACAGAGGAGAAGAATTTCAAAAGCTGTTTGAGAATTAAAAGCAAACCCTATTACTGTCATAAATTCAGGAAGTTATATTATTAAAGCATATGCAAAATGTATCGAAAGAAACGGTGGACACATGTGGCAATATATTTTATAATTACTGTTACTATGTCAATAAAATATAAACAGAACATATTTATTTTATTTCCATGACACTTTTTATCAAGCAGTTTAGTTAATTAAATTTTGTATATTTGCGGATAAATTGAAAACGACTGGCTGAAAATATAAAGTGCGATATGCATTGAATCAGAACAGAATATGATATTCAGATAGTAAAACATATATTGTTTATCTCATTAAAAATAATATTTATGTTAGGGGAAATGTGGGAACAGTAAGACGGATGGAACAGTGAAACATTTTGAATACAGAAATAACATTTTATTTGAAATTGCCACCATTTTCAGAAACGGTCGACCATACGATTAATTTACTAATTCTAATGTGGTTCTGTTTTTCTTGTGCGAGCAAAGTGTGTTTTTGACAAGGTAAGCATTCAAAAATCCGTATTTGCCGTATTCTTCCGTAACAAAACCAGTTATTCTATCTTCTATCCTAACCTGAAATAATTTTTGACATATAATAATTTCCATTTTGATATGAACGGTGAGACAAGTAACTCTTACAGTTTCAGTGTTCTTGACAATGACTCAGGCCCATATACTTTTATTATGATGAAATCTTCTTTTGCAGATACCTAGGAAAAATAAAACCGATAAGAAATCGGCAGATGTACGGAAGCTCACATGAGAAGGGCAGTTAAACTTGTTATTGATAAAGGTTATAAGATAAGAACGGCACCTGAAGGATCCGGTTTAGCTTTCCAAACTGTTGATAGATATGTACGAAAATACATGGAAAATCCCAACTGCAGTATGGTTCCTAACTGACTGGATAAAAGGTTTTAGAAACAGATTCAAAGATAAGTTATATCTGAAAATGTTGCAGCCTCGTCAGAGCGACGGGATTCATCCGACAAGTCGCGACGCGCAGGTTAATTGTAATATTAGTACGCGCGAAACAATATTCAGCACGGTATTGCCCATAGCATGATTAAAGTCTACTTGCTCAGAAATTATTCTTCTTATTCAGCTATTTTCTATCCTGCAGTACATAAGACTCTTCAAGAGCTTTTCAAGTTTCTCCATTCTGCGTTGTTTGGTATAATCTTTTTCCCGCTATACTCTTGATGTCGTCAAGTCATCGGTCAGTCATGGGATCTTACGATGCTCCTTTTGGTAATTCGAGGTCACCAAAACAATGTGGTAGTAACCATTAGTCGTTTTTCTTCTTTTTGGATACCCTACCCAGTTACATTTAAGTTTTGCTATGCTTTAAAAAGATTGCCGGGTTATGGCGTAAAAACGATCTACAGACAAATTTAAACAGCAATACCAAGTTGGAGTCCAATGAGGGAGTTTTTTATTTTCGATTTATTGTATCGACTGTTCAAAATATAATCTGTGATTTAATTAGAAACAACTTAGAACAAAGTAAAGTCGGAAAATTTTTAATTTTTCCTCTTTTAGTCAGGTTGCATTTGAAGAAACAAAATAAATTTTACGCTCCCATAGTCAATTTTTCCTCTACAAGGTCTTCAAGGTCTCATCATCAACTTATTCAAATACGGTCATGGATGTTTAATTAATTTTTTTAACAACTTTGGTCTCTCAAAACCAATAATTTAAATTATTTAAAATTTTGAAAATTATTCTTCGTGAATTTGGCTCGATTCTGGTTTTCCGTTTTTTGTTAACATAATGCGTGTTAAATTACAAGTTTTTTTTAACACAGGCCAGCTTTATTTTCACAAAAATATATAAAGTCCTAATACGTACCATTTTTTAATAGCCTAATTAGAACCTTTTATATTGGCAGGTTAACAATTACAAGTACAACGGAAAAATTACCTAGACTGGGTTGTTTACAACATTAGACATAAAATAAACGTTAAACATCACTCTTCTGTTGAGTTTCGAATTGAGTGGTTGTATCGATAAACAAGTGTATGTAAAGACGAGAATGTCGAAAACGCCCCAAAGTTGCAAAATTTCTCCTGACAAATTTTGTTATATTTGTGGAGAATTTCTGGTGAAATCACAAGCCAGGTCATTTTCCGAAAATGTAAAAAAAGCCTACTTTAAATATTTTGGTGTGCTAATTGGGGATCAACATAAGTGGTGGGCTCCCCATGTGTGCCGTGTTAGTTATAGTGTAGCCTTTTCCAGTTCCAATGGTATGACGAGAACCCACCAATCATTCTAACGATTGTTATTTTTGCCTGACAAAGAGGTTATTCCAAAAAGGGAAAGCACAATATAGAATATCCAAATTTGCAATCTGCCATACAACCTGTTCCTCATAATGCAAATTTGCCAGTGCCGATTGCGCCTTTAAATTGCCAAGCTATTGGTTTGGAAGATAATGGAGATAACGCATCATCAGGCAGCTCAGAAGAGCACCGATCCCACTTTTACCACAGGTCCCAGTTCCGGCGAGCCACATTTGCTTGTTCAAAGTGAATTAAATGATTTAGTACGTGATTTGGCGTTACCCAAGCAACAGTCAGAACTTCTGGGTTCCCGTCTTAAGGAATGGAAACTATTGGCCAAAGAAACAAAAGTTACGAATTTCAGAAAAAGAAATGCTGTGTTTTCTGAATTTTACAGTATGGAAAATTCATTGTGCGCGTGTACTGATATAGACAGTTTAATGCAGGAACTTGATATTGAACATTCTCCCCGTGAGTGGCGCTTGTTCATAGACTCATCTAAATATAGCTTAAAAGCTATGTTATTGCATAATGGAAATTTAAAATCCTCTATACCGGTTGCCCATTCAGTTGCAATGAAAGAAAATTATGAAAATATGCGCACGATTTTGGATAAAATAAACTACAATAGGTATAAATGGCAGATATGTGGGGACTTAAAAGTTATAGCGATTTTAGTGGGACTTCAGGGTGGATTTACAAAATATTGCTGTTTTCTTTGTTTATGGGACAGTCGTGCAATAAATCAGCATTATGTAACAAAAATTTGGCCAGAAAGAAGCGAATTTCAACCGAGACCTCAAAATTTAAATTTAAACCCCTTCTTGATCCCAAAAATGTCCTTTTACCTCCTCTTCACATTAAACTTGAACTAATGAAAAACTTTGTAACGGCTTTGAATAAAGATAGTGATGGATTTAAATACCTAAGGCAAGTCCCCAGTTAAGTGATGCTAAATTAAAAGAAGGCATTTTTATTGGGCCACAAATCAGAAAATTGCTGGACGATGTCAATTTTACGGAAAAGCTTACCAGACAGGAACTCAGAGCATGAAGCTATTAATGTAGTAAGAGGATTTTTAGGCAATAATATGGATGAAAATTATGAGCAATTAGTTAATGAACTCTCAGATGCCTATAAAGCGCTTGGTGCCAGAATGTCATTAAAAATTCACTTCCTCCATTTCCATCTGTCATTTTTTCCTAAAAATTTGGGAGCTATTACTAGGGTTGCCAAGTTTTCGAAATGGAAAAGCGGGAGGTTTGAAAACAAAGCTGTTCACTTACCTGAGGCAAAATTTTTGAGTGCTACAAAAATTTTTTTACGAAACAGCCAAGGAAAACAGCCTATAACAAACAATCAATAAATTTTTATTAATTATTTATTCATTCATTTATTTATATATTTATTTATTTATTCATTTATTTATTTATTTATTTAAAAGTAGGTACAGGGTTATTGATTATAAATGTCCCCCCCCTTTAACTTTTTTGTTTGGCATTTTAGGAAAAAAAATTAAATATAAAAGTTGCTTGGAATAAGTTAAATTTTTAAAATATTATATTTCTAAATATACAGGATGTGTCACAAATGTGCAGCAACTGCCAACTTTGTTATTTTCAATACGATACCATATTTTTTATTTCATTTTTTGATTCTACATAAAATTCTAAGCATATTTGATGTAGCATACCCTATACCTAACTTCAACTGTCTCCAAAACTATAAACAATTGAAAATTGGCACTTTTTGCACTTTGACTCATTATAGTGGCAAAACGGTTAAAGATAAAGGAAAATAAATTTCACTTTCCCATCTTAAATTTTTAAGAGCTATGTGATGGTCGTAATTGATGGTACCAACGAAGGTACCAAATTTGGTACCAATGGTACCCACTGTATATTTATGTTATTAGATAGCTTTTAAAAAGTTAAGATAGGAATGTAAAATTTATTTTCTATCTTTAACCATTTTGCCACTACTTATAATGAGTCAAAGTGCAAAAAGTGCCAATTTTCAATTGTTTGTAGTTTGGAAACAGTTCAAGTTAGGTATAGGATATGCTATATCAAATATGCTTAGAATTTTACGTAGAATCCAAAAATGAAATAAAAAATATGGTATTGTATTGAAAAAAACAAAGTTGGCAGTTGCTGCACATTTGTGACACACCCTGTATATTTAGAAATATAATATTTTAAAAATTTAACTTATTCCAAGCAACTTTTATATTTAAATTTTTTTCCTAAAATGCCAAACAAAAAAGTTAAAGGGGGGGGGACATTTATAATCAATAACCCTGTACATACAAGAATAAAAAAACAATATTATGCAGTCTATAGCATCGGTATTTATTATGTATAAAACCTAATAAGTATGCAAACACAATTTCAAGACATTTTTTTTTGTTCACATTTTCCAGCTGCCTTTGCATTTTTCCAGTATTTGCTTACCATCTGCTGTTTTGAGATATTTCGCAAATTGTGTATACGACTCGGTAAAATTATGTTTCACCATTAGCTCAGCTTCTAAAGTTTTGACACTTAGATTGTTTCTGTCCTTTCTCCATGCATGTGTCATCAAACTGAAAATTCTCTCACTCATAGCATTTGAATGAGGCACGGCAAAGGCAACTGATGCGATTTTTTCAAAATTAGCTGCAACATGATTTTGAAAAAAGCAAACCCACTGCTTATCAATAGAAATATCAGAAACATTTGCTGGTAAGTTCTTATAAAACTCCGAGAGTTCAACATATTCTTCAAAAAGCGCGTCCTCATCAACTTCAATATGGAAATCTGAACAAATTTTGAAAAAATCTTCTAGTTTTGGTTTGTTCTTTAGGATCATAGCGCTCAGGCACTTGAATTTGTTGTCTTCATTGTAGTTGTACCTAAAACCCAAAAAAATAATTATGTCTTAGATACCTCGATAATACATTAAAAATATTCCTCAGTGACTACAATATTTATGATTCAGCACAACAATAATTATTTGAATAGTAGATAGAACTGAATGTTTTGCAAAGCATATTTTGAAGGATTTCTTACCATTTTTCCAAATAGTTGATGATTCTTTCTAGGAATGCATCCGCTTCACGCTTGAACAATTCTACTTTCACGAGGTTTTCACATTTTCGCAAAAAAGAATTTGCAATAGACCCATAGAATTGTTCTCTTTTTTTAATTAATGAGAGTTTTAAACTGTTCATTATCGTAAATAATTCAATCGCCAGCGTCTCGCTCGATTCCAATTTCCCAATTATTCCATTCATCAAATGTCCGACGTGTAGTATGAGTCCTGAAACATCAGAAGAAGATAAGATAAAGCAAAAATGAACCCAACGGTTTGAAAATAGTTACCTAAATATGCTTCAGCTAATTCGTCTTCCAAAAATTTCTTCAGCATTCCAGGTGGGGATTCCTGGGAAAGGAAATATGACTTAACTGGAGCAAAATTATTCAAAAATCGTTCAGTTGCAGGAATTAATGAAAGCCATCTTGTTGGTACACTTCTTAAAAGCTGCGACCATTCTTCGTCACAAAAAATGAAAAATTCTTTGAGCTCAGTAACTTTCTTTGTGCTGCTACTGAATTCGTTGAAACATTTGATAACGAGAGACTCCACGTCATATTTTAATGCGACTTGTCCAGACTTTCCTGCGTTATGGATTATATGGCAAACACAACCGACAGGAATCAGTCTTTCATTTCTCTTGCGTAGCTCAGTGAACACACTCTGTTTTTTTCCGAAATTAACAGATGCGTTATCTGCACAATATGCAATCACATTCGCAATATTTAGGCCAGCTTCGTCTAAATGGTTGATCAAACTCTGAGCAATATCTGTTGATTTTTCTGAATCACTTGAATAAAAGCTTAGCAATTTTATGTGAACCCCCGACTCTTTATTGAAATATCTCACGATAAGAGGAAATAACTTGACATTTCCTTTATTCGAGGCATCTGTCGCAATCGAAAATGACTTGTTATTCACTAGATCTTTCAAAATTCTATTTTTTGACTCTGGCCCAAGGACTCTTGTAATAATTTGCGTGGCTTTTGTTCTACCGCAACCATATTTTTGTGCTATTTTTGAGTCACAAAATATAGTTTTAAAAAAATTTTCCACCGCAGTCTGTGGATGCGTAGATATGCGAGTGCTTCACACTGTGAAAAATGAAGCTACATTCTGCATGTATCGTTGCCAGTTCATTAACAGAATCATTTTTAAAAACATGATCGATTTTCTGAACTTTTGAAGTTGCTAAAATGTTTTTTTTATGTTTGTCAGTTTTCGTATGTTTCGAGATATCATTCTCTCCACCATGATTAATACTAAATTGCGAACCACAAGGTATGCATCTAGCCTGAGATAGTGATGACCCTTGTATTATATTGGGATATTTTTTACACCACTCTTTATTAAATTTAACTTCCCATTTTCTCTTCTTAACATTGACGCGCGGCCGCGGGGAATCTAATTCTTGATGGGATGTCGAAGTGCTCGGCTCTGTCATGGCTTTATGGGAAATTTCATCATCATCACAATCAATCTCATTCTGGCACTGTCCGACCCAATCAATATCATCAGATGTACTACTATCTGATGAAAACATTTTCACCTTTCACCACAAAACTATTCGCAAAAAAAAATTAAACACAGACGCTCACAAATACCTGGAACACATCACTCGGGGATAATAATAATAACGATTGCTTTCTGGGAAACCCAAACCTAAACAATCTAATATTTGATATGTCATTTGTCAATCCTGTCAGCGTACATTTCAAGCTTCAGGCGCTTTTTTAAATCCCAGTCTTAAATATTAAAAATCCAAATGCAACCGGAAAAAAAAGAAGAGAATGCAAGAAAAAGAAGAGGTACTTTTAGTACATCTAGCTGAATCTGCTTCTGCCTTCTGCTAAATGCCAAAATTGTTGGAAAGCGGTAGTTTGCGGGAGAGGGCGGGAGTTTTGTTTAAGAGCGGGAGTATAGTTTTACGGCGGGAGGCATGACGAAAAATCGGGAGTCTCCCGCCTAAATCGGGAGGGTTGGCAACCCTAGCTGTTACTGACGAGCAGGGTGAAAGGTTTCACCAAAATATCAGAACAATGTAAATTCGGTACCAAGGACGATGGGATCCAGCCATGATGGGTGACTACTGTTGGTTTTTGAAGAGAGAAAATAGGACACCTCATAAACGGAAAAAATAAAGTTTAATTAGTGTTTTAAGTTAATATTTTTCTTGTTTCTTGTTCAGATGTATGGTATGTTTAATAGGCAAAAACTGTAAACATAGTCAATAAACAGGGTTAAGAATTTTCTGGAATAATTTTTTCTATAGATATTAAGTATCGTAACATTCGATATGGTTCTACAACTCTAACAAGAAAACCCTACGTGTTACAACTTTCTATTTGTCATTTTCGTTTTTGGATAGGTCCATTCTATTAGATTATTCTACTCTGATTTGTGTTACAACAAAAAAAAATTTTTTTTGTCGGCCAGTGTAATTGTTATACAATATACCTCGTTAGTTTTGGGAGTTCCAATTTTAAGTATTGATGCATTATCTTCTAGAAAAGGAAAAGTCGGTATAAAGATGTAAAATTTATTTTGTAATATCTCTTCAAATGGAAAATTTGAAATTTTCTGTCAAATTAGGCTCAGGCGTCACCAACGTTGCCACATCTCTTTTCTTTGTAGAACTGAATTAGAATTTTACTATTTATTATGGTATTAATAATTGTTTTATCGACAAATTGGGTGTTAACTTAACAAGATGGATCCATATATAGGATAGGTATATAGGCTTTGTTAAAAACAAACTCTTGTTTTAATATGGATACACTTTTTACCTTAAAAACACGGCTTAACTAGGGCTTCAATTCGATTTATAAAACACAACTACATACAAGTTTATAATTTCTATTAAATAAAAAATTAAAAAATCATCGCCCGAACGGATATTAAAATACAGTCTTTAAAATGCAACTGGAGCACCCTATCCCTTACCCACCAACCATCCATTTACAGTACTAACTTTATTGTATATGAATCAGTATTACATCGGAGAATAGCGGTAAAATATTATTGTCAATTCTACGAACAGAATTACGTTTATTTACATCGGGGAATAGCGGTAAGATATTAATGTAAATTGTATAACCTGGCAACCTTAGAGTGTTTAATGAATAATTCAAGTTAGATATTGACGTCAAAAAAAAAGATAGATACTTACAGACCAAGATAAGAATAACAGAGTGCAATTCATTTTGTTGTGTGTTAACTCGTTTAACATTTACAGGGTTTGGAAACTTCAAAATGTTATTTATCAAGCGTCATTTTCTCGAAAACATTTAAATGTTCTCGACAATACAAGAACGCAAGAATATACAGGTTGTTTCATTTAGAAAAGTAGAAGCGGCAACACCACACAGTTAAAAATATTCTAAAAGATTTATATTCGGCCATGGTCAGAGCCAAAATATCAAAGTAATTTATTCACTTTCTCTCCAGAAACTTTTAGTAGGCTATTTGGATTCACTGTATGTAAACGAATAACCCTTTGTTATGAATGTCAATTATTAAACATGGGTGCCATTATATTAAATGTGTCAGTTTTAAAAATCAACGTGCAACATTACAAAAAGCTAAAGTAATTTTGAGACTGAACCGGGGAATGTAATTTTAAAACCGCTATATACATAAACGTTTGTTTGACGCAGTAGTTTACTTTAATTAGTTAAACAAGTTGTGGAATTCATTATACACACACCTTTCCTGATTGCGTGATTTTCAACTGGAAATTAGTAAAATTATTCTAAATGGGCTCGGTCCACGTTTCAGCTTTATTACAGTAATGTCAGTAAACTTAGTAAGCACAACATGTACCAAACAGTACGTGCAAACATGCACGATGCGTTTATTGACAACTTCTGTTGCTTTTTTTTACATTTTAACCATCCGTTTAATTATACTACCTGATATAGTTCTTGTAAAATTTAAAAAATCAGATGTATGTGTTTAGAAGATATACGGTCCACCTAATAAATGTGCCCATATTACATCTTAATTACTAACTGTGAGAAAAATACAAGTTAGTTTCTTTCATAAAAACGACGGAAAAAAGACTAATAACACTGGCCGACAAAAAAATTTTTTTAGTTGTAACACAAATCAGAATACCATAATCTAATAGAATGGACCTATCCAAATACGAAAATAACAAATAGAAAGTTGTAGCACGTAGGGTTGTCTTGTTAGAGTTGTAGAACCATATCGAATGTTACGATACTTAATATCTATAGAAAAAACGATTTCAGAAAATTCTTAACCCTTTTTATTGACTATGTTTACAGTTTTCGCCTATTAAACATCCACACATCTAAGAGAAAAGCAAACGAGAAAAATATTAACTTAAAACACTAATTAAACTTTATTTTTTCCATTAATGAGGTTATTGTTATAATAATATAACATTTACATTACACTAATAGAATATGGCTGGTGTCTCGGGAGAGTTGCCAATTACTTTAGTATAGCTAAGATCACTCATCAGGTAATCATATGAAGTCACAGTCACAGTTTGGGCTTAGATAAGCGCCCAGAACCCAGGTTGTTCAAATTGTATGTTAATGTTGAAATTGTATGCTAATTTTGGTATTAGTGAATTTAATATATGTCTTTGAAAATAACCTAATATAAAACAAATTTTTCAGTTGCGTAAAAAACCTTAATATACCTTTAAAACCCCTCAATCTGGATGTTTGTAACTTAAGTAACAAGTAAAAACAAAAGTCCGTATTACCAAAATATCACTAAATGAGGTTATACTGATTTGACACCGTATGGATTTATCTGACGCTAACTGTACCTGCAAAATTATTATATAACAGCAAGTCAGGAAAGTAAGGCTATAATGTTTGGCAGGATCAACAATGATTATGATACTAGTGTGCTTGAATATGTACAAGTTCTAACGAATTGCTTATTGGAAGTGATCCAGAGGTGTGGGTTCAATCCCCGTTCATACCATAACTTTTGCTGTTGAATATAAATAGTTCTTAAAAAAAATAAATATAGTCATACTTAACTACACCTAATAAAAGTAAGGAATAATAACGATGGAAGTTCTGATTCTGTAATTCTTCTCTCTTCAAAAACCAACAGTAGTCACCCATCATGGCTGGATCCTATCGTCTTTGGTACCGAATTTCCATTGTTCTGATATCTTGGTGAAACCTTTCACCCTGCTTGTCACTAACAGCTCCCAAATTGTTAGGAAAAAATGACATAATGACAATAAAAATGCCTTCTTTTAACACAATCTTTATTCAAAACCTTCACAAAGTTTTTTATAAGTTTAATGTGAAGAGGAGGCCAAAGGACATTTTTGGGATCAACAATCAACAATCATTTATTGCACGAATGTCCCATAAACAAAGAAAACAGCAATATTTGGTAAATCCCCCCTGAAGTCCCACTAAAATCGCTATAACTTTTAAGTCCCCACATATCTGCCATTTATACCTATTTTAGTTTATTTTATCCTAAATCGTGCGCATATTTTCATAATTTTCTTTCATTGCAACTGAATGGGCAACCGGTATAGATGGTTTTAAATTTTCATTATGCATTAACACAGCTTTTAAGCTATATTTAGATGAGTCTATGAATAAGCGCCACTCACGGGGAGAATGTTTAATATCAATTTCTGCATTAAACTGTCTATATCAGTACACGCGCACAACGAATTTTCCATACTGTAGAATTCAGAAAACATAGCATTTCTTTTTCTGAAATTCCTAATTTTTGTTTCTTTGGCCAATAGTTTCCATTCCTTAAGACAGGAACCCAGAAGTTCTGACTGTTGCTTGGATAATCCCATATCACGTAATAAATCATTGAATTCACCTTGAACAATCAAATGTGGCTCGCCGGAACTGGGACCTGTGGTAAAAGTGGGATCGGTGCTCTTCTGAGCTGCCTGATGATGCGTTATCTCCATTATCTTCCAAACCAATAGCTTGCCAATTTAAAGGCGCCATCGGCACTGGCAAATTTGCATTATGAAGAACAGATCGTATGGCAGATTGCAAATTTGGATATTCTATATTGTGCTTTCCCTTTTTGGAATAACCTTCAGTTTTTGTCAGGCAAAAATAACAATATCGGAATGATTGGTGGGTTCTCGCCATACCATTGGAACTGCAAAAGGCATACTTTTTCTCTTTCCCTTCATCCACTGCACCAATGATACACTACAACTAACACAGCACACATGGGGAGCCCACCGCTAATCTGGATCCCCAATTAACACACCAAAATACTTAAAGTAGGCTTTTATCACACATTCGGAAAATGGCCTGGCTTGTGATTTCAACAGAAATTCTTCACAAATATAACAAAATTTTTCAGGAGACATTTTGTAACTTCGGCACGTTTGACTCGACATTCTCGTCTTCACGTACACTTGATTATCGATACTCAGAGAACCGCTCATTCGAAACTCAACAGAAGAGTGATGTTTAACGTTTATTTTATGTCTAATATTGTAAACAACCCAGTCTAGGTAACTTTTCCGTTGTAAAATGGACCCATTTTAGCCGCCCCACAATAAAATTGTTTACCTGCCAATATAAAAGTTTCTAATCAGGCTATTAAAAAATGGTACGTATTAGGGCTTTCCGAATATTTTTTTTATTATTGGGAGGGCATTTTTATTGTGAAAATAATGAGCTGGCCTGTGTTAGAAAAATCTTGTCGGCCAGTGTAATTTTTCATGCATAATTTATTATTTTCTTTAATCTAAGACTTTAGAGATAAAGGAAGCGTATCCTCTAAAACGTAATGTTTCTGTCAGCTAGCCAGCTGGATTACCAGACCTAAACCCACCGCATTTTTTTAGAATAGCAAGTATACTGCATATTAGTTTTTATTGTCGGTTTTTTATGGCAAAAACTACTTGATAGTTGTAAAATGGTTAGAAATTTATATATTTACAACGCAAACCGATTGTTGTTCCGATTTCATCAACGACTCTCACTTGACCAATTTAGATAACCCATTTCCGAAATTAAAGCTCTCTACCCACAGAGGCGTTATTACTAACAAGCACGACATGAATAATAAATTGTTTGAGGAGCTGTAATATTGCTGGTACAGAGTCCTCGCAGACTAGCCGTTTACGTGAAAGAATGCCAGGAGCTGAAAACTTTCCATATTTGCTTGAAAAATCCCATCAAAATTACCTTTTCTTGTTTTAATATATATGCAATTTTTGTTGATACTTTATTATATAGTTTTTACTATTTCTACTCTCAAAAACACGTGACTATCCATTTATCTTTAACGTACCTCAAGGTTAAATTGTAAAATAACCTTAAATAGGGATAATATAGCAACGTTATGATTTTTTTTGTCGTTCCACGGAGTCCAACCACTCGAAGAGTCTGCAACAAATCTGCGGTTTTCGTTGTTTCATTTCGGGTTTAATTATTTCTGTTGATTTTGGGTTGGGGCAATCGGTAACAAAAATTCTATGTAAAATATTACTATTTAGGGTGGAATATCAAGAATTTCGTGGGTTTGATTATTGGTTTTTTTTTATTTATTATTATATTGCAACTAAAAATATTTATCAAGCTCGCGAAGATCAAACAAGTGATTTGTAAATGTCCACGCCGTCAAATTTTGGTATACGGGGGTCATTTTTACTTCCCTCGTAAAAAGAAATATTGTAATCAAGAAAAAATCACCTTCCCAAATTTTGACAAATCTTCACGTTTTAGTAGGGTCCCTAGACGCCAAAAAACACGTTTTCTCAATTCCGTCGATCTGTCTGTCTGTCTGTTACTGGTTCAAATTTTCATCGAAAATTAAGGGTCATACAGGAATGACCTGAAAATATTTTGGTAATAATCCAATATGGCGAAACCAAATGGAGGCCTAGTGAAATGATAAAAAATATTTAGGAATAAACTGGTAAAATTTTGGAACGAATTTAAAATAACTGAATTAAAATGGTGGCTTAATAAAATATTTAAAACACCATCCTCAAAAAAAAAATTACTTATTAGATTGATTTGTGCAAGAATTAACTGTGAGATAGGGATGAGCTGGTGCAAACACCTAAACTATTTGTATTCGTGAAAATATCACCCAGGATTTAAGAGATTTTCAAGTTTTAGCCTCCCTAGATGCTAAAAAAATATGATTTCTCATTCCCGTCGCATCGATTTGTCTGTCAATTGTCAAACTAATTAATCGTTTGACTCCAAAATTTAGTCAAAAATCAGGGATCATCAGGGAATAAAATTGTTACATTTTTAGTGAAATGTTAAAAAAATATTACTAAAAAACTAATTATCCAATTTATCTAAATTTTTGTACAAAAATCAAGTATTACATAGAAATAAACTGGTAATATTTTGTTGCGAATCTAAGATGGCATAAACAAAATGCCTGCTTAATAAAGTATTTAACAAGATCAGTTCGCAAAAAAAACTCCTTATTAAATAAACTTATTGTAAAATTAACTGTAAAGTAGGGATAAACTGGTAATTTTGTGGTACGAAATTATGATGGCAGAGCAAAATTGCGGTCAAATAAAACGTATATAAATAATGGCACTTGCGACTAAATTCTGTTTATTCAAAAAAGTTAACATATTTCGCAAGTAGCACTTTTAGTCATGAATACGTCATTGTATCACAAGTATTTTAATTGAAGTAACCGGAGCTTGGTGTCGCCACGTTCTGTTTAAGCTGAGACTACGTAGTCATTACCAAAATGGGGAACAATTTTAGGGTACCTATTTCGTGAATAACATGTTACTGTGACTTTGACTATTACGTAGATAGTACGGAATTTTGTAGTTCCATTTAAGTAGCCGAATAATAATAATTTACCCTATTCGTCACTTCCTTATTTCTGTCTTTATTTAATCCGTTTTAAAAATATGTACCTATGGTTTGTTTTAATACAAGCAAAATACAAACAAACAAACAAACAAAAGTATGCTTTATTGCCGCAGAAAAATTCTACAATTTTATGGACAAAGCAAAATATACCTAAAAATAAGACATATCAAAACATTAATCGAAAATAATTTCGACAAGTCAGTGCTTTTTTTTTTTTTTTAAAATGTAAATTATCAATTTACCAAATCGTAAAACACACGTTAGAATATAGCATAACATTGCAAACAGTAAATGAATCATGATAACCTTATAAAAGTAAACAAACACACATGTACGAGGTGAATAATTTCGATGACATTGAAATCAAAATTGCAACTATGCGACCTTAAACTCTATGTTATTATAGTTATACAAATAATTGTGATGTTAAACAGAAGGTATATTGAACTAGTGCAGAATGTAGTATACAAAAAGAATTAAATTGTTTTTAATCCAATACCTAACAAAAATAATTAAGTTTTAAGTGAATGTTCGACAGTTCTTTTCCCTATATAATGATTTACAAAATTCTATGCTATGAGTTAGGACATGACTCACAAAAGATTTAAGTAAACAAGCGAGTTTAGTGACAATTTAAAGAGACTTACTCACTGAAAAAAAAATCATTAACGCTGTAAAGTGGTCTCTCAATGAGGTATGCTTTGGTGTTTTTTCGAAATTGTGCAAGCATAGGGATAGATTTTAAATGTACTGGCAGATTGTTGTAAAGTTTTATGGCGTTGTAAATAATTGATTTTTTTATTAATTCTGTGGAAGGAATGGGAAGATAAATATCATGCCTAGAGTTTCTGGTAGGGTATACATGTTGTGGCCTTTCTGGGAGGGTGTTTATATGTTTTCTCAGCAAACATACCGTTTCCAAAATAAATAATGCAGGAAGTGTTAATATTTCATGTTTTTTGAAATAGTATTGGCAGTGAGCTCTATTATTTAGACCAAACAAATAACGAATGGCTCTCTTTTGAAGCATAAAAATACTACGAAATTGCTCGGTGGTACAGCAGCCCCAAAAGGGAAGGCCATAGCGGAGGTGGGATTCAAATAAAGAGAAATAAGTAAGTCTGGCAGAAGGAACGTCTAGTTCTTTTGAAACTGATCGAATGGCGAAGCAGGCGGTAGAAAGTTTTTTAGTTAAGGTGTCAATATGATTAGACCATTTTAGGTTGCTATTTATATTTAAACCCAGGAATTTAACCGACTCTACGTATTCAATATTGCTGTTATGTACCTGAAGTGGTTGTAAAGTTCCCTTATAAGATAACGCCACCGTTTTATCGACGTTAAAACAAAGCATATTGGAATCGGACCAAGCCTTAATTATAACCAAGTCTTTGGAGATACTAGAGTGTAAAGACGTTGTATCAAAATCACTCCATGTTATGCTTGTGTCATCAGCAAAAAGGGAGATTCTTCCATTAATTTTAAGGTTCGTGATATCATTAATGTATAACAAAAAAAGAATAGGTCCCAAGACTGAACCTTGAGGAACTCCACTTGTAATCAACTTACAATCAGAATCGGAACCATTAGCCCTTACAAGTTGTTGCCTTTTCCCAAGATAAGATTTGAACCAATTTAAAGAAGTACCACGAATTCCATAAAAATGTAGTTTGTTTATCAGAATTTCATGACTAACACAATCAAAGGCTTTCGCATAGTCACAAAAAACTGAGGCAGTTGGGTGGTTGTTATTGAGAGATGAGTAGACGCCTCTAAGCAACGTGAACATGGCGTCACTGGTGCACTTGTTGGGTAGAAATCCGAACTGCTCCGGGGATATTATCTGATGTTTCAGGAGAAATGGCATAAGACGGTTCTTCAGTAGCCTTTCGATGATTTTTGATAGCACTGGTAGTAGTGCAATTGGGCGATAATTGCAAGAGTTAGTTTTTTCGCCGCCTTTATGAAGTGGAATAATTATAGCTGTTTTAAGGCAATCAGGGAATACACCTTTTATAAAGGACTCATTTATTAATGTTGTAAGGGCCTCTATGACTGGGAGTGGCAAGTTCAGGAATATTCTAATTGATAGGCCATCAGTGCTACACGAAGATTTACTTTTAATATTATGTATTACCTTCAATAGTTCAGTGTTGCTAACGGGACTTAAGAAAAAGCTATCAATAGTTATGGCGACTACAAACACTCAAATTGGGAATATGGTGTAGAGCAGGGGTGCTTAAACTTGAACTGCTGGCGATCTACCTCAATATTTTTAGACTATTTACGATCGACTCTGAGAGGTTGCAAGTATGTGTGATGCAGGGTTGTCGTACATACACGATACATACACCCTACCTACCTACCTACCTAGCTAGGTAGGGTGTACCGTAGCATATATAGATATTAGCTTTCCGCACAATATACATTATTTTAGTCATAGTTTGGTTTAGGTTTAGTTAGGTTCTTCTCTACAATATCAATGAAAAAACTCATAGTTATTCAAAATTGCGAGTTTATTGGTTGTTACAAAACAAAAGAGTTACATATGGTGTTAAACTTAACTAAGCAGTGACTTTGGATGTTGAAGCGTGGCACTGCATGTCCTCAGCACTGAGTGCTAATCGCAAGCATGATGACATATGATCGTCAGTTAGTCGATTGCGATATTTTGACCTAATTATCTTCATTTCAGAAAATGCAGACTCGCACAAGTAAGTTGACCCAAACATTGCTGTCAGTTGAAGGGCGATTTGCCTTAGATTCGGATATTTATCTTCAGATATAAAACACCAGAAATTTGTATCACATGCTGTAGCTTTGAGATGTATATCTGATATAATCTGCACCAATTTATTTTCAACAGAACATAAGTTCATATTAAACTGACTTGCTATTTCAGTAGCTAATTCCTCAATGCTTTTACATGAAAAAGGATAACTCATAAATGATGCTACATTTGCCAATTTACTACAATCATAAAAATACATTTCGAATTGTCCCAAAATATTTGATAATTCAGCCTCATACGTATCATAATTCAACTGAGGAATCCTTGTTTTCAAAGACGGAAAATATTTCAGATCCTTTCTTTTCAGTTTATCTATCATAAGTTGCAATTTACTTTTGCATGCGTTTACTGCGCTAATCATCTCAATAACAGTTTTTGCTTTACCTTGAAGCTTCAAGTTAATGGTGTTTAAGTGCATTGTGATGTCAGTCAAAAATGCCAAATTAGTTAGCCATTTTTCGTTTTTCAACATCTGAGTGGGATCACCTCTTTCGTCTAGAAAAGCTGTTATTTCGTGCAATAATTCTTGAAACCTTTCTAGGAATTTTCTGCGACTCAACCACCTGACGTCCGTGTGAAGAACTAAATCAGTGTGTTCAGCTGACTCCCTATCTTCCAACTGCAACTTAAAGAGCCACCGTTGCAAGCTACGTGCACGGATGGAATTCACAATTTTTGTTGCAATGCCCATAATTTCCTCCGTGTTTAAAACTTTTGAACACAAAACTTGTTGATGTATAATGCAACGGATGAAAAAAATGAAGGGAAATCTTCATTAGCTCGACACAATGCCACAAAACCGTTTTTGTTTCCAGTGATTGCTGATGCTCCATCGGTTGTAATGCACACTAATTTATATATTGGTAGCTTGTAGTTTTTTACAAAATTGAAGAAAACGTCATATATATCTTCGCCACGGGTCTTCCCCTTCAGAGGAATGATTGTCAAAAATTCTTCCTTAGCCAACATGTGATTGAATACCATTCGAATAAAAATACACAGCTGGGCAGTATCTGTCATATCGATGGGTTCGTCGAACTGTAAAGAGTAAAGTATGTACATTGCATGATATCATTTTTTAGTTTATCTGGCATGTTCTGACTCATGACTTCAATACTCCTTGTGACAGTCGGACGAGACAACTGAAGTTCTCTAATAGCAGACATGATTTCTGTTTTATTTTTAAAATCTCCAAATAAAGTCTCACCCGCTTCAATAAATGCTTCCTTCACAACCGATCCATCTTCGAATGATTTCTTGTGTTTCGCCAATATATGAGATATTTTAAATGACGTGATCGTAGCAGCTTTTGATTGTTTGGCTGGTCTTGTGAGCATGGTTTGTTCTTTTTTCAAACAAGTTATCAAATCACGTACTTTTCGTTTTCTTAATTCACACTGTGGCGGAAAATCGTCATAGTTTTTATGAACCGTTTTATGATGCCTCTCTAAGTTACCACGCTTAGGTATTGCAACTGACGCATGACAAATAAGACAAATGCGCTTATCCTACACCACACAAAACAAAAAATTTTCCTCCCAATTTCCCAATTTCCGCCCGAAATTTCTAAAAAAGCGGCAAAAATAAAAAACGCGGCTTTTCTTTGACAAGTTCCACGGGTTCCTTTGATAAAGCCGCCTTTTGCCGCTAGCAGAGTGTTATTTTATTACGTAATACATTATTGTAGTTTAGTTAAGCACCTACTTATTAAAAAAACTTTTCTTCTCGAGATCTACTCAAAAAGTACTCGCGATCGACCGTTTGAGCACCCCTGGTGTAGAGCGTATAAAATACGTTATTGGTATTTGAGGTAGGATACATGCTTTTCACTTAGTTTTCTGGCTATGCTAAAGACCTAAAATTAAAACGCAAGCAATTTCTCTGGTGAATATGCTGATGACAGTGGTAAAAAAATTAGGCGCCTTTGAAATTCGTTAATTTTCAAATTTTAAATGTCAAAAATGTAATTTTTGGACTTTGGTTAAAATAGTAATTATCATTAAATATCTTATTATAAAGAGTGATTCTTTTTGTAACAAAATGTTTAATTTGTATGCATTTTGAATCTTTATACTCACAAAAACAAACATCATAGCTAAATATTTATAGGGGAGATGGAAATAAACAATGGCATTCTATTGGACTTTTACTTTTAGGTTGGCTGCATTTCTTTACTGAGAAATTTAGAAATAGTTATCTACAAAGTTCCCATTAATTACGATTTGCGAACATTCCGCCGGTTCTTTAAAATTAAGTGCGTTGTGTTGTAGCATGCGGAGAGTTGCGGTACTTGAGTCACTACTATAATTCTGCCATCTATTATAATCATAACCCTTTGTTTGGTTTTCATTTTTTGTTTCCTTAAAATACCGCTTTAGGTGGTTTTGTTCAGGTATCACATAACGAAGTTTTTTTAATTTTCTATAAAATGTGGCTGAGTGAGGAAAGCTACTTTTTTTTCTTATGGTATGTAAAGCCATTGTGAATCATTTTAACTTGTTACTCGTAGACGATAACACAACACATACACAACCAATTAATAGCTGTAGACCAAATTACGATGACTTTTTAGGGACAATGGCGACAATGCAAGCCCAATCGCACAATTGATGCAAAATTTCTAAAGGTTTAAATGGGGGCACCCATATTGTCTTCAGTTTTTTGCAAAATATAACTAATTTTATCTACTTTTATAGTGATAACCTCTGTAGGCGTCGGTTGTAAATGTGTTAATGTTTTACTTTAATAATCTATTCGAACTATCTAGTACAAACTTACTTTTTCATTTAGATTTTTGTGCAAGCGATTAATTAGAGTTGTCTGCCAAATGAATTTCTTTCTTTTCTTTTATGCTAACCTTAGCTTCTACCTCAAATTGATGTGCTGAATGAAGTACAACATGCACTAAGACATGAAACAATATTGTCTTTTACAGCAAAATAAAACCAAAATATAATAATGTGCAATATTTAATAGCATGTCTTAGAGTAAACTTAAACTTAAGGCATTTACGGCCATAGTCATTTACACATTCACCACACTTTATTATTACAAGCAAAAAACAGGTGAACCAGGCTTAAATACATTTCTCTATATGGCAAATGGCTGAGAACTTCTTGTTTGAATCAATATTCATATTATTAACCACAGAAACTAATAAAATGAGACACTAAAACATCAAACCCACGTAGGCGAAAAGTAAACAAAGCGATTTTAACAGCAATATGGCCGAACCAATCAAAATTGGTTACTCTATTGTTGCCACTGTCCTTATAAAATCACCGACCGAATCTCGTACCAGCGCCCCCTATCTCCGGAACGTCAAGTACAAAAGGTAATAGTTTACTGGTAGTAAATATTTACTGTAATTCAAGAAGGTACTGATGCTTAAAAGTTGTAATTTAATAAACAGATTAGAAACAGTAACTTTGAATAATTACTATTATGTCACGGAAAAGAAATGACGATCTTGGAGTCAATTCCTTAAGTAGTTGCTTCGCAGTAGTTATTATATGATTACTTTATATGAAAAATTACTATAAAGTGTTATTCGCAGTAACAAATACATATATAATACTTAAAAACGTGTAACCCAAAGTGTTTGTTGAAATATAGTAGGATTATTTGTAATAAGTATGTAAAAACTCTTAAATAGTAGTAGTGGAAACAGTTCCAGCTACTTTAGTGCTAGCTGGGTTGTATCTTTGTACTTATTACTAAATAACTATGTTGAACTAAACTGGATCATAGAACACTTTCTCTGAAAAAAATAAGGATTATTCACAACGAACTTCTTGAGTTTATATGTTGGTTTTCGAGATATTTTGAAAAAACTAAAAAGTGGCATTTTCAGTAAAGCCCTGTAACTTCTTTATTTGTATTTTATTTTAAAATGTATGAACACTTTTTATAGCCATTTTTTGTGTAAAAAACGCTTATTGCATTAGATTTTAATTACGACGTTTCGGTTATCGTTCACCATTATCAACTTTATTTTTTCTTATGGACGCCATATTAGATTTTTGTCTCTTTAAAATAAGCAAGAAAAATCCTATTCATTGATATATAGCAAGTTTACATTTCCTAAAGAAAAACCATCAAAATATTCAAAAATCGATTTTATTTTAGTAGCCTTTGCATCGCCACGGTAACTATTTTTTTTTAATATTTAATAAATATGTAATGTAGTAATCACGAGAAATACGAAAAAATAATAAGCTTAACTAGAAACATACACATGTACACAAAAAATACAACATTTGGTATATTAAACAAATGCTGTCCATTTTTAGCAACGCAAGCACGACATTTTTTTTAAACACCATTTGTCGCTCGTCTAAGTGTGTTTCTGTTAATACTAGCAAAAACTTCCTGAGCTGTCTCTTCGAGTACGGTTAAGGTCTCGGGAGATTCAAATTCAAAAACTTAATTTTTAACGTGCCCCCACGAAAAGAAATCCAAGGGTGTAATATCTGGCGACCTGGCAGGCCATGATGTAAGACCACCATTGGAAATTAATTTGTTCTCAGAAGTTCTTCTTAATAAATCTCTGACAGCTCTAGAATTGTAAGCTGGGCAGCCATCCTGCTGAAACCAAACATTATGAAATTCGTATTGTGCTGCATCTCCAAATGCCGGTAGAATTTGGTTTTCTAACAGATCTAAATATTTATAACCTATAAGTCGATTACCTGAAAATTCAAGATTTGTATAAAGCAGTTAAACCAGCTAATATAAAAAACTATTTTACCGTAAATGTAAATGAGTTTACAACCTACGTTGTGCCAATAATCTAGGATTTTCTGTTGCCCAATGGTGACGGTTGTGTTTGTCAAAGATTCCACAGTTATTAAAATATGTTTCGTTAGTCCATATAATGGCATTAGGTCCATTAGGCCTTGACTGTTCGAAACTTCCACACGTTCCTAAATTGTGCAAGTTTTGAAAATACCTTTGCTTTAGTTGTTTCCTCTCTGGGTAACTATCCGCGTAATTATTTAAGGTAACTATCAAATTTCTCTTCGCGTAATTATTTAAGCCTATAACTATTTTGAAACATTACTAATATTGTTATTGTTAGACATTTTGATTTTTTTTGCTTATTAATGGAGAGAATTTTTCTTAAAGAGACAAAAATCCGATATGGCGTCCATAAGAAAAAATAAAGTTGGTGATGGTGAAGGATAACCGAAACGTCGTAATTAAAATTTAATGCAATAACCGTTTTCTACACAAAAAATGGCTATGAAAAAGTGTTTATTGATTTTGAAATAAAATACAAATTAAGAGGTTACAGAGCTTTACAGAAAATGTCACTTATTAGTTTTTTCAAAATATCTCGAAAACCAAAAAACTTAAAAGCACGTTGCTAGCCCACATCGTAAATGAATTTTGTATATTTTCTTGTTAATCTATTTTTATTAAACATTTTTTTCGTAGAATGATATCTTCAGCTCGACTGTAGATTGTTTTAAAATATGTGCGATTCAACCTCTCAATACATTTTAAGAAAGATACAGGGTGTCCCAAAATGTCCTACCAATAAATTTAGGAGTATGTAGATTCGGTTAAAATATACTTGGCTTAGTCAAAAAGTTTATATTAAAATGAATATAGGATGGTCAATTTAGAATTTAATTTTCGATGTTTATAAATAATATCCCAAGTTTTTAAGATAATAAAGTAAAAATTAATGATAATGGATTTTTTATAGAAAAGAATTACAATATGCCTTCAATTTTGATGTAACCGTTAGAGGCTCTACGAGCGCTATTTTTCAGACTTAAAAATGTTCTAACTTTTTTTGTACTTGTAGTAGGGTTATCGAGCGGTTATTTATTATATATAAAATTATTTATTTATTTGAGACATAGATGGCAACCCTATCACATTACTGAAATTAACTAAAATGGGATAAGTAAAATCAAAGGTGCTCTGTAGGCTTCTTCGTGAATTATAATTTACAATGTTATCAAATGTAATCGTTAGTACCAGCTTAATTAAACATCTTATCTCACAATTCTGCGACCACTTAATCTCGAACAGCAAACTGCATCAACGATCGTATCTTCTTTTTGAATATATATTTGTTTTAACTGGCAGGTGGTTTATTTAAATAAAAGATTTGGTTTTTAAAAACAACTTAAAAATCTATTAACAAAGGTAAAGGAAGTGAAATACTGTACAAAAATAATACTTAAACCTAATAACAAAAAAAACGTATTTAAATCTAGAAAATGAAGGAATTATCTTAAAATCCCCAACCTTAGTACAAAAAAAAGAAAACAAAAATCTTTAGATAAACCCTAAAGTTACCTCTTGAAAACAAGTTAATCCCCAAATAAGTTATAGAGTGAAAATAAAATATCTTTGAAAATCCCTCAACTTTAATGTATCCCACTGTACACGTAAAGCCCCATAAACCACCACAAAAGAAGAATTTAAGATCAACTGTAAGAAACAAATAATATTCCCTTCAATTCTTAGTCCTAAGGTTATGTATATAATTTAATATATATGCCTATACTAACTTATCCACGTTATGGGTCCGAAAAGTCATTACTAAAAACAGGCACAGAGAAAAAAATAATAAGTACAAAGATTACAATCTTGTATAGGGAAAATTATTCTATTAATAAATTTATTATAAAATATATTATTATTTCTTTCATTTAATCTTTTCTGTAGGGAAAATTATGCCTCAAAAACATGGCTGTTCGGTGATGTTCCTATTACAAAGTACTCCATTGTATTTCAGTGGCGGCTCGCGGGTGAAAAAGTAAGTGAAGTGCAAATGAAGCAAGAATATATCGCTGTACCTAATTTTTTTCACAATTTTTTTATATGCGGAAGGGGTAGAATATTTTTTTACGAATTTTGCATACCAAATCAATTCTCCTATCCTTCATAGCAGCGGTTACGATTTGAGAACATTCTGCCGGTTATTTAAAATTTAATACTATAATTCTGCCATCTATCATAACCATAACCCTTTGTTTCGTTTTTTTTTTGTTGCCTTCAAATACCGCTTTAAGTTGTTTCGTTCAGGTATGACATAGCCAAGTTGTGATATTTTTAATTTTTTAAAATGTGGCTGAGTGACGAAAGCTACTTTTTTTCTTACGGTATGTGAAGCCATTGTGAACCATTTTAACTTGTTACTGGTAGACGATAACACAACACATACACAATTAATTAATAGCTGTAGAGCGAATTACAACGACTTTAGAAGGACAGTGGCGACGATAGCAGCCCACCCGCCAAATTGATGCAAAATTTCTAAAGGTTTAAATAGGCACCCGTATTATCGTTAGTTCTTCGCAAAATATGACTAAATTAATCTAATTTTATATTGACATCTGTCAGCGTCAGTTGTAAATGTAGGGTTATGTTAATGTTTTACTTTAATAATCTATTCGAACTATCTAGTACAGACTTACTTTTTCATTTAGATGTTTAACAAATAACAATGTTTGTGCAAGCGATTAATGAGAGTTGTCTGCTAAGTGAATTTAGTAATGTAATATGTACTGAAGAAGGCCTACAAAATAAAGTTTCTTTTATGCTAATCTTAGAGAGCTTCTACCTCTAATTGAGGTGCTGATTGAAGTAAAACATACACTAAGACGTGAAACAATATTGTCTTTTACAGCAAAATAAAACCACAATATAATAATGTGCAATATTTAATAACTTTTCTTGGAGTAAATTTAAACTTAAGACATTCACGGTCATAGTCATTTACACATTCATCACAAATACTTTATAATTACAAGCAAAAAACAGGTGAACCAGGCTTAAATACATTTCTCTATATGGCCAATTGCTGAGAACTTCTTGTTTGAATCAATATTCATTTTAATAATCACAAAAACTAATAAAATGAAACACTAAAACAACAAACCACATAAGAAACCCACGTAGGCGAGAAGTAAACAAAACGATTTTAGCAGCAATATGGCCGAACCAATCAAAAATTGGTTAGTCTATTGTTGCCACTGTCCTTATAAAATCTCCGAACGGATCTCGTACCAGCGCCCCCTATCTCCGGAACCTCAAGTACAAAAGGTAAGAGTTTGTAGTAAATATTTACTGTAATTCTTACTTCTAAGTTTCAACAGAAGAATAAAGTCTGGTAATAGCCAGTTTAAAGTAGCAGTAGACGATAACTTTTGTCTACTCTGCAACCAGTCGTTTTAATAATGAAAATTTTTAATAATGAAAATAAGCGTAATGAACTCAGCCGGAAAATCTTTTTAGAAATAAAGCTTATGTTTCTTCGCAACAGATACGTTAACTTCAAATGTTTCTTTTTTGACACATGCCTAACTCATAAAAATGAAAAATCTTCGATAATACTAAATTTTGAATACATTCTGGGTAAACGCTTGTGAATTTTAGGTAGATCTATAAAGTACAGCTTTTTTGGGAAGAGAAGAAAATAGAACATATTTTTTCAATAGAAAGTTTCCTCATTTTGTATACAAAATAGTCCGGAAATGGTTAAGTTTATTATCCTTTTTGCTACAAAAAATCCCTTATCACGAATTTTAACTTTATTATCTTAAAAAATTGGTGCAATTATTTAAAACAATCTAAAATTAAATTCTAACCTGATCACCCTATATTTTTGTTAATATAAACTTTTGCACTAAGGCAAATATGTAATAAATGATAATCCAGATTTTTTCTGCTTTCATGAAATAAATATAAACAATATCTTTTTTAATTATTTTCCTTTTTTATTTATCAAAAAAAGCAGACAACAGCTCAAATACAACCAACTATTTAAAAACTAGATACCTATGCCCAATGGCGTGCCCACCAAACGGAAGGGGGTTAAAGAGTGGAAATTAGAAATAATGGGCCAAGGGTAAAAAATAGAATTTTTTTCTGCTAAAAAATTTTATCATTATGGTAATTTTAAGTTTAGAGAAGAGCTATGGCCCTTGCCTTTCCTCGGTCACCACTGCTAATGATTTAAAAAACAATTTACTAATCTTGGTTTTAATCATATATATATATATATATATATATATATATATATATATATATATACAGTGTGTTCCAGATTTGATTCTCTATGCAGGGATCTCGGCTCCTATTATACCTACAGCAAAGGTTAAATGGGGAAAGTTTTAGTGGAAACTTATTGCATTCGATATCTGGCTTCAGATTTACGATCGATCAATAAGTTTGGGAAATATCGACGAAAAACCGAAAATGGCGGATTTCGTTTTTGGCCGGTATATCCAGAACGGTAAATTTGACAGCTGCCAAAATGTGACATTATTCTGAGACATTTTTAAGACAAATAAGATGGCGTATACAACACGTCTTCATTGTTTTTTGTTAACCCGCAACCCGCCTCAACTTTCATTTTTCTTATGACCGCCATATTGGATTTTTCGATTTTTAGAAAGAGCCTAAAATTTCCAAGTGCATTAAAGATTTTAGTGTAATTAAAATATCACACTTCGTAAATTAGGTTTGTTTTGTTTTTAATGGAGGGCATGATTTATTTGTCACAAGATTACATTAATAAGTAAGTAATGTATTGAACGCATTGAATTTTCAATACATGAACGTAAATAACGACTTAAAAAATCTAAATGAACTTTAACTACTTTGTAAGTAGGTAACATTAATTTACAAATCTGCAAAATGACGTCCATTTGCATCGAGACATTTTTGACAATTGGTGACTGTTTTTCGTACAACCCTGGTAAGTGCATTTCGGTTAATATTTCTAAATGTGTCCAGAACTCTTTGTCTCAGGATTTCTGTGGTCACGGGGGGATCAAATTCATAGATTTCATTCTTCGTGTGACCCCTGAGGTAGAAATCCAAGGGCGACAGGTCAGGGGATCTAGGAGGCTAAGATATTGGACCATTTAAATAAATTATTCTTTCGTCAAACTGCTCTCTTAAGAAGCTCCTGACTTGAATGGTATTGTGAGCCGGACATCGGTCTTGTTGAAAACAAGTTCTTCTTAATTCATCTTCCGTTAGACTAGCTCGTAAGGCTGGTACACCCTGGTTTCGCAAAAGCTCTAGGTACCTCTGCCCGTTTAAGTTGTAGTCAAACAAAAATGGTCCAATAAGTCGATTTCCTGAAATGATTTTATTGAATTTATAAATAGGTGACCAACAGTCAAGAGCGGCAGGGTCGGCCGAGTGGTACTAGAAACTATAAATTATAAATGGAAAATTATCTTTATTAAAAAGTAGATACTTTCTTTCCAAAAATAATTATCGAAACATCCCGTAATGAATGAGCTTGTATAAAGTTGAAACCTATATTATGCTTTATTATGAAAAAGAAAAACTTATTTGGTTAGCGGGAAGTCATAGCCGTAATAAATTATTTTGTTGGTATTGTATATTAATTTCTAAATACTAAATCAATTTATATATGATATAATAATATTAAAGAAGTACACCGTGCCTTAATAAAACATAAAATATCAAAAGAACAAACCCCTTGCGCTTTAAAATTTAAATTATTCGGAAATACAGCTGAACGCCTTTCTATAAATAATAATGAAAATTAAAAAATAATTCGACATTTGATTAATATGGTATTTTTTTCATAACGCAAGAACTAGGCTTCCCGGATAATAATAAATCATTAAATTCAGACAATCAAAATAATTTTAGAGAATTAGCTAAATCTGCAGAAAATTTAGATATAGTGTTAATAAATTTATAGAACCCAATTCTATTTTTATAGGTTCTTTACAATATAAAATATAGGTTCTTCTTTTATAGGTATCATTAAAGAACTAAACGAAAAAAAAAGATTATTATTTGACCATCATTTGGTGCCCATTTAAAAAAGATTGGTTAGGTTAACTTACCAATGATCCCACACCAAACGTTACTTCCAAATCTGATCTGTAGACGTCTCTCTGCTACTTCGTGAGGATTTTGCACAGCCCAATGGCGACGGTTGTGCCTATTAAAGACTCCACAATTCGTTAACCTGTTCTCATCGGACCACAAGACATGATTTACAAAATCAGGATTTTCATTACATCTCCTAGTATACCACTCACAGAACTGTAGTCGTCCTGGAAAATCAGTTTCCTTAAGTCCTTGTACTATTATGGGTTTGTATGGATGGTACTTATTCTTTTTTAAAACTCTCTACACTGTTGATTTTGGCACATTAGTTTCCTGTTCTACAGTTCTTACAGATGCACTAGGGTTTTCGTTGATAGCTTGTAAAATGTTTCTGTCTACGATTTTCCTGAATTGCGTTTTATGAGGCTGCCGTGGTTCGGGGCACATCTCCAAATACCTTGCTGAGGTAACGTCGGCGTTTTTGTATGATTAAAGGTAAAGAGCTAACATGTCAATCTTTTCTTCATTTGAATTCGGAATGCTGGCCATTTTCTGTAGGGTTTGACAAGTTATGTGTCCGATTTATGATTTTATTGGGATTAAAGGGTACATATCAAAACACAGCTTTGATACTTTCAACTATTTAACTTAACGTCAAAGTCAAAATCTAATTTTGTTACAGATAAATCACGGCCTCCTTAGAAAAGCATTGAGAGCTAACATTACTTTAAATCATGGCCTCCTTAAAAAAAACTGAAACCTAACTTTACGAACTTTATATTTCGATGATACTAAAATCTTTAATGCACTTGTGAGATATCACTAGACTGGAAATTTGAGGCTCTTTCCAAAAATCGAAAAATCCAAAATGGAGGCCATAAAAAAAATGAAAGCTGAGGCGGGTTGCGTGTTAACAAAAAACAATTAAGACGTGTCGTATACGCCATTTTATTTGTCTTAAAAATGTGTCCGAATAATGTCACATTTTGGCAGCTGTCAAATTTACCGTTCTGGTTATACTAACCAAAAACGAAATCCGCCATTTTCGGTTTTTCCCCGATATTTATAAAAACAATTGATCGATCGTAAATCTGAAGCCGGATATCGAATGCAATAAGTTTCCTCTAAAACTTTCCCCTTTTAACCTTTGCTGTAGGTATAATAGGAGCTGAGATCCCTGCATAGAGAAGCGAATCTGGGACACACCATATATATATATATATATATATATATATATATATATATATATATATATATATATATATCATCAAAAACATTTTAACACGGCATGTGTTTCGAACTTCTGGTCCTCCTCAGTCAAAAATCGTAACAGCCACTTTAAATTTAATTATAAACAGCACATTTGAAATATTAAGAGAATTTTGCCTTTTTGTTGCGAACTCCTTGACTATAAAGTAACCCTCTCTTACCTTGATCTTTGCAATAGTATATTAAAAACTACACCAATAAGCAAATCTTGTACGCCGAAAAATCGATTTACCATATTCCTGGCTGATCGTCAATTTGAGAATCCAGACTCATATTTTGCGGTCTCGCTAGTCATAAATATGCCATTAAACGTCTTAAAGTGTGCCTTCTTGTCATTATTTATCTGGTTTATGTATGATGTAATATGACATATACCAGCTTTTTATTGAGTTTCGAAACTGTTTGCTTTTTAGTATCGCATCTTTTGGTAATTAGCTTTGATTTCATTGTAAGGATAATGTACAGTGTGATCAATTTATATTGATAATACTAGTGACTTTTTGGCTTATCGAAATGAACCAAAAACCAAGTTACTTATAGAGTTTTTTTAAGAACAAAAAACTATCAATTTTTACATGATATTTATTACAGGCTTACAAAATACATATCTGAACATATTTTTAAGAAATATAAAACTATCTCAATGTTCTCGGTATGGTAGTATAGTAAGATAAAAGGCCAAGAACAGTGAGGTAGACTAACGGATGTTAATTGTTGTTGAAGTTTATATCGAAAGATATTAAACTCTGTTGGCGTTTCGTTTTGCCACTGACAGCTGGCTTTGGTAGAATCATTTTGATATTATCCGCTATGATAATATAGAATCCCAGTTTAAAGATGCTAAAATGTTGTTTAAACCAGGAATATTGGCATTCCTGAAATCATAGCACCGCACGTCCCAGTATGATAAACACTATCATTCATTATTTGATCGAGCGCAATACTTACATTCAAATTAGTTATTTTCTACTTGATTCGTGACCTCAGATTGATATATTGTACAGGAAGGTTGGTTGGAATTGGTCAATAATAAATCTCTCTTAGAATTTTATTCTAGTTACGTTTTGACCTATATAAGGTCATCCTCAGGACTCTAAAAATATTTTACATGGTTTACATCATACGTTACATTTTTAACAATAGTTACATAATGGTTATAGATCGAGAGGAATATTATTAGACTAACATAATTAAAATGAAACATACTAAATACCTTTAAACATTGAAACATTCACAATTTTTTTACGAGACAATAAGAAATTTATAAAGATTTAGATTAAAAATTATTATTATAGGAGGTGCAATAGTACATACATATACATAAAGACACTTATTTTTAAAAATCAGTCATACACTAATTCCTACAATTATCAGGATATTTGCTACTTACAAACAAGGCAAAACTCCATGTCAAATTAGAACATATATTTAAAACTGGAAAAACTATTAGATAAAGGATTTTAAGAGATCGTACCATGGCCTAGCTAGTAAACAAATTAGTTATATTTGAGAATATTAGATTGAGATATATACCGTTGTTATTTGGAAAATTGTTTATTTGAAATAAATTCAAAACAGAAATACTGTTATCTACAGTTAGAGCAGGAGAGCAAGCGTAACAGTCGACCAGGACATTCCATACGGAGTATTGTGTTTTCGCTATTCAACTAATTCAAAGTTTCTAAAAACCGAAAGGTTCAATAAAAAACAATACTTGAAAAAAATTAGATGAGAAACGTTTATTAAAATGCACTAAAAAATTATCTTGCTTTTCAACCTGATTTAATACCACATATGTCGGGCTTACTTAGTTAACTTCCACAGACCTTTTTACTCAAAAGTTTAGACCTGCATTGTACCAAATAAGGCGTTGAAACAAGTATTTTTTACGGTTTTTACGGTATTTTATTAAAAATCTTGTCATTTAAAAACTCTTTATAGATGTCATTATATTAAAGCTGTTAATAATTTTACCTGCTACGAAACACTTAAACGCTGGCGTGCATACACGTTTAAAACTTTTTTTCCTTCGAATTTCTTAAAGAGATGTAAAACAAAAAAACAAAAAATTTTAAGTTGCAATTGCAACTTAAAATGTTTCGTATATAGTAACCGCGCTCTAGCCTTTTCTGGATTGAATTCGACAAAAAAATATACGATAATCTCAGGTTAAACATAAACATTTTTATTGAATCCTTAGAACAGTAATGAATACATGTAGGGATTAGGTCAAAATCTGGACCCTCTAACAATGGGTCAAGATATATGTAGCAAAAAAGGAATAAACTAAGTGTAACATAATTCTTAAACCTGAAATTGATTTGCTATGTGTGAAAATATCGGTCGATTTCTCTGCAATTTATATGTTTGTTGTTTATATATCTCCACCGGTAAATTCTAATTTATTAGAGAACTTGTTTGACTGTTTGACCTCTCTTAACTGCATTTTCGGTAAAAATATTTGTATTTTGGGCGATTTTAATATACCCAATTATGTCGATTTTTCAAATAGCATGACAAATGATAACCTAAGTATTATTTTAGATAATTTTATGCAATGTTTAAATTTAAGGCAAACCAACCAAATAAAAAATAATAATAATCGAATGTTGGATTTAGTTATCCATAATAACGAACAGTGGTTTGTTGAAAGATCCTTCGATGTGTTCTCTCAATTGATTGATCCTTTCTTGAATCGATAAACTGTGCTGAAACTGCTTCTGAAACTTTTTATGATACGCTATTTCGGACGTTAGATAATTTTGTACCTAAGTATAAAAAAACTCCCAAAAGAACCTACCCTCCCTGGTTTACACGTAACATCATAGCTAACCTAAAGCAGAAAAGTAAGTGTTATCGAGCTTTTAAGAAAAAATCCTGATGATTTAGAAATATTTAAAACACTTCGAAATAAAACCAAAAAAGATATATCGATTTCGTATAAACAATATATTCAAAAAACTGAGAATAGTATTAAAAGAGATTCAAAGTAATTCTGGAATTTTTTGAAAAGCAAAAGAGAAATTAGAGGGCTACCGAAATCTATGTGTTACAATGACTTGATAGTTAATAATACAAATGATATATTAAACTGTTTTGCGGATTATTTCAAAAAATCTTTTTCCTACCACCGTACCGATCTCGGTAACATGAATGATAGCAGTGAGATATGTAATGTACCAATTATTTATATACCATGTTTTACGGAAGACGAAATAATAAGGACAATTAAAAGATTAAAATCTACTTTTACAACAGGTCCGGATTTTGTTCCTGCATTCCTTATCAGAGATTGCAGGTTTGTCCTTGCAAAACCTTTGCAAACATTATTTAACTTGTGCCTGCAAACAAAAATAATTCCTACTTTGTGGAAGACGTCCAAAGTATGTCTTTTCTTTAAGAAAGGCGATAAGTCAGATTTGACGAACTACAGGCCAGTATCAATAATATCCAATTTTTGTAAAATATTTAATAAATCCGCAACAACATGGGTTCTTTAAGGGTAGGTCTACACTAACAAACCTCACAATCATTACTCAAGACATTGCAGAAGCAATAGACAACGAACTACAAATTGACGTAATTTACTTGGACTTTACAAAAGCCTTTGATCAACTAGATCATTATATTTTGCTCAAAAAGTTACATAAATTTGGCCTCTCTGAGCCACTCATTGAACTATTTCATTCATATTTGTTAAATTGTAGGCAATTTGTGCAGGTTTGCGGCTCTAAATCCGACTACTATACTGCAACTTCAGGAATTCCTCCTGTTTTATTAATGATATTGGGTCTCAACTTAATGTTAACTTTTTGCTTTATGCTGATGATGTAAAGTTGTATACAAGCATTAAAGATTATGAGGACTGTGTGAGGCGTCAACATAATCTGTATATAATAAGCAACTGGTGTCTGAAAAACGGTCTATGGTTCAACGCTGAAAAGTGTAAACTTTTATCCTTTACCACAAAGCAATCTCCTACTATCAATATTCTTCTCTAAATGAAAGGTTAGAGCTGCGTAGACTCGTTTAAATACCTTGCAGTAACTTTTGACACAAAGCTTTCTTTTTCTGTTCATATTAACAGCATTACATCTGAAGCTTACAAATCCTATGGCTTTATTTTGAGATCCACCAGAGACATTGGATATACTGATCCAAATCAAGTCGGTATATTTTTCCTTTGTCCGTTCAAAACTAGAGTACTGTTGCACTGTGTGGTCTCCGGGATATAATGTACACATTGACAACCTGGAAAAAGTTCAGCGTAAATTTTTAAAATACTTGAGCTTGAGAAGTGACGGAACTTACCCCTTCTCTGGCTTTCCTCATAATTTATTACTTAGTAGATTTCATGTCTCCTCATTCAAAGATCGACAAGATTACTTTGCCATTCTCACTTTGTTTAATTTAGTAAATAATAATCTTGATTGCCCAAATATACTTTCAAGAATTAAATTCTGTGTTCCTCGAGTAAGCAGTCGCCATCATGCCCTACTTTATCTCCATACTCCGAGGACTAATATTCTTAAGTTTTCTCCTCTATATTTAATGTGCAATTTGCAAAATACTAAAAGAGACTAAGCATACTAATATGAATATAGAATATCTTTTGTAGTTGTTTGTTTTAATCTGTATAATGCATATGATGTTGCTTATTTTTTGCAGAGTTTAGCAACGTGCATCTTAATGTTGACTTTTTGCTTTATGCTGATGATGTAAAGTTGTATACAAGCATTAAAGATTATGAGGACTGTGTGAGGCTTCAACATAATCTGGATATAATAAGCAACTGGTGTCTGGAAAACGGTCTATGGCTCAACGCTGAAAAGTGTAAACTTTTATCCTTTACCACAAAGCAATCTCCTACTATCAATATTCTTCTTTAAATGAAAGGTTAGAGCCGCGTAGACTCGTTTAAAGACCTTGGAGTAACTTTTGACACAAAGCTTTCTTTTTCTGTTCATATTAACAGCATTATATCTGAAGTTTACAAATCCTATGGCTTTATTTCGAGATCCACCAGAGACTTTGGAAATACTGATCCAAATCAGGTCGTTATATTTTTCCTTTGTCGGTTCAAAACTAGAGTACTGTTGCACTGTGTGGTCTCCGGGATATAATGTACACATTGACAACCTGGAAAAAGTTCAGCGTAAATTTTTAAAATACTTGAGCTTGAGAAGTGACGGAACTTACCCCTTCTCTGGCTTTCCTCATAATTTATTACTTAGTAGATTTCATGTCTCCCCATTCAAAGATCGACGAGATTACTTTGCCATTCTCACTTTGTTTAATTTAATAAATAATAATCTTGATTGCCCAAATATACTTTCAAGAATTAAATTCTGTGTTCCTCGAGTAAGCAGTCGCCATCATGCCCTACTTTATCTCCATACTCCGAGAACTAATATTCTTAAGTTTTCTCCTCTATATTTAATGTGCAATTTGCAAAATACTAAAGGAGACTAAGCATACTAATATGAATATAGAATATCTTTTGTAGTTGTTTGTTTTAATCTGTATAATGCATATGATGTTGCTTATTTTTTGCAGAGTTTGGCAACGTGCATGTCCCAGCAAGGCTGGTTATCTACATAGATACCCAAAAATTTAATATTTGAAACTTGTTGAATTGATTTATTGTTAATTTTAAGAGTAAAAAGTTTGTTTTGTCAACATTTAAGTGTACATTCAATGGTATATATTTTGTTTTTAAAACTTTGTACGTTTAGGTGCAAAAAATCGAAAGAGGTGGTTTCGTCTTGACCATTTGTTAGTTGCTATTTATCGACACTATAGTTTATCTTTCCCTTTCAATAACTCTTCTTTGCTCTTATACCCGGCATTTTATACCAAATATAGAATGGTTTATATAATAGTTTGCTTTTTGTTTACAATTAGCCTCCATACAATTATTACTTTTAACATTTTTACTTACGCAATCAATATTTATTACTTCTTTTGTGTTGCATCTCATTAATATACCACCATCCTTAATATCTTTCATTTGTAATATTCCAACACCCAAGTCAGTGGGGTTAACAACACTTTTATAGCTTTTGTTGTTATTTTATGATCTTGTTTTGTTTTAGGCTTAATAGCCAAAACTTCCCCTTTCGATTTGCTGCATATCAGTAACTATTATTTCGCAAAGGGCCTTTGGTATAACTTGGGAAATAACGGAGATATGAATTTTCTAAAAATTTTTCTCCTGCTCTAATGGTCCGATCAAATCGTGTAACCATATCATATTATGAAATGGAAAGAAAATGCGATTAGTTGCATTAAATTGTTTATAACAAATAAACAAATGATAGTTGCGATTGGAAAACATAATGGAATATTACGAAAAATATCTCTAATTTATTCGCCTATTTCTGTTTACTCGAGCAGAGAGTACTTTTAGTAGCCTACATAACAAGTCGTCGTTGTCAGGAGCTAGTTGACTTTCTTCAATACGAAAATATTTCAAAAGGTACTTTCTGCTTAACACATTGCGTGCCACGCTGTAATCGGGAAAACGGCCCCAGGGGCCAAACCATATTTTTGCAATATTTGTATGTATTAACCAAAATAAATGTTTTTCTGAATCTACTGTGTTCTTTTTTTGTAGTATTTAGTTATTTTTTTGACTTTTTTTGTGTCTCTCATATATGAGCGACATGGCCCTGTAGAAAAAAATGCGTGATATTTACACGGGTGGCCACGTCTCTCAAATATGATCGACGCATGTTTCTTAGTGTTTTCTCTTTTGTTGCAGGTTTGAGAAAAATTAAACAATGAACGCGCTGGAGAACGAAAAGAAAGAAAAAATGTCTAAACGTCATCGAGCCTTGACACAGGCCGAATTGGAGGAAGAAGCGTCCAAAATCAATACTGAAAACGAGAGTGATGATGAGTTTGATTTTGATTCCGATGACTCTATTAACGATCCGGATTTTGGTCCTGATACCGCAGCTCCAGTATATCGATTCGAATCATCTGATGAAGAGGATAACGAAGAAGCCCCAAATATTGAAGACGTTCTTCAAGATTTGGTCATGGAAGAGGCCCGAACTGAAGGGAACGACCAAAATGAAGAAGATGACGAAATGCTAGCTTCCACTAATTGGACCGAATATGTTGGACGGCATAAGAACTTCGAGTTTACGGGTCCTAGTGGTCTGCAACAAGATTTGTCCCCCGAAATGACTCCGCTACAGGCATTTTTTCACCTCGTCGATGATGAGGTCATAAACCTTATTGTCATTGAAACCAACAGATTCGCGGACCAAACCATAGCCTCGAAGGAAGCGAAAAGATATTCCCGCATAAAAAAGTGGAACCCCACTTATCCAGAAGAAATTAAAAAATTCATGGGATTGACACTATGGATGGGATTGGTTCGACTAAGTGCATTACCTGATTATTGGGCTACCAAGGGTATTTATCGTCTAGATATTCCGAGAGCAACTATGTCGCGGAACAGATATCAGTTGCTGCTAAGTCTTCTCCATTTCAACAATAACGAGACAATTCAAAAAGGCGAGCGTCTAGCAAAAATAAAACCTCTTATTGATGTTCTTCAAAATAAATTTCAGTCCCTATTTTATCCCGAGGAAGATATTGTAATAGACGAAACCTTGATACCATGGAGAGGGCGCCTAATTTTTAGGCAGTATATACCAAACAAAGCCCACAAGTACGGTATAAAATTATTCAAACTATGTTCAATCGATGGTTACACATGGGCACTTGAAGTATACGCTGGAAAGTCAACGACAGGACAACGTGAAGTCGGACTAGCTGCAAATGTATGTTTGAGGTTGTGTGAGAAGCTTCTCTATCAAGGACGAACTCTATACATAGATAATTTCTACACGAGCTATGAGTTAGCTAAAACAATGCTCCAAAAGCTAACACATGTTGTTGGAACCCTGCGAGCCAATAAGAAAAATATCCCAAAAGACGTTCTTCAAGCCAAGATAAAAAGGGGAGAAATGGTGTCCCGCGAAGACGAAAACGGAATAGTAGTTTTAAAGTGGAAAGACACCCGGGATGTTAGGCTCCTCTCAACAAAGCATGCTCCAATTATGGTGCCAGTTCACCCAAGAATGACTGAAAATGAACCGCCTGTTGAGATCCAGGAATCCAACGATGCTCAAGAACCACCAAACGCCATCGCTAGTACCGCCAGTGCATCGACAAGAAGCAGCGATTTGCCTTATTCACAGGAGAGCCAGATGGAATCTGAGAATTCCCAAGATCCTCCAGGCGCTTCCAATGACATAGAGGCCACAGTTCCAGCCAAGAAAAAAGAAAATCTCGAAAACCAGAAGAGAAGCCCGTTGGAATTTTGGCGTACAATAAAGGCAAATCTGGAATTGACTTGTCAGACCAGATGGCATCTTATGCCACTACTCTTCGAAAGGGTGTAAAGTGGTATAGGAAGTTAGGAATAGAATTACTTCTCGGAATCGCGGTAGTAAATGCTTGGGTCCTATACAGACGGGTCACCAAAAAGAAAATTCAAATCCGTGCTTTTCGTGACATCTTAGCAGCAGAGTTACTTAACATCAAAAATCAGGGAAAAGAGCAGGTACCAGAAAAGCCCAAGGTATATCATCATTTACTTGTGAGAGTTGGGGAAAATTACGAAGGAATCAGGACGTATAGTTGCAAAATCCAAAGCCAAATTAACTTACAATTATTGCGACAAGTGCCCGGGACAGCCGCAAATGTGTGCGCCATGTTTTAACGAAAAACATTAATTTTTAGAATTTTTTTAGTTTTTTTTTGTTTTGAACTTAAGAAACATGTTAACTACTTTAATTTTTTACTTCGTTTTGATATGTTATAAAAAATAAGCTTTTTTAGGAGGACTTTAGCGTTAATATTTCGTAAAATAAATATTTTTCAAACTTATCTGTTGTGTTAGATTTATTTTTCCGATTTTTCTCAAACCAAGACACATATTACTTTCCCCAGAGGCCACGCTCGGTATTCCCCATTTGAAATACACGGTAGCGGGTTACATATTTGATATACGTGGCCAGGCAGCGAGAGATGTGCGTCTCTCAAAAATGAGCGACGTGGCTCTCTCATATATGAGAGACGTGGCACGCAATGTGTTAAGTAAACATAAATCTTCACATTTAAATTAGACAGACGAAAAACCAAGTAAAATTTTGGCAACAAAATTTTTGATCATTTACAATTCTTTGTTTACCTAACCTGGGACTCATTGTATGTTCAGAAGGTTTTACACAATCTTATATAACCAAACATCTGTTCATATTGTCAGTTGTTTGTTTATATAAAGAACCAAGCTCACATATAGCATTAAAGGAACGTTGACCTTGTAGTTTCCAAACGGCAATACTCATTAGAAATTTCTCTACCCCATAAAATGTTGTCGCTAAACGGCAAAAGTTTCCTCAAACTTGAAGCTAATATAATAAATTATACACTTTGTTACAGTTTTACCGAAGAGCCCTCCAAGTCTAACTACGGATAAAAGTTTCTACGAGGTCGGGGATGTGTTGAAAGCAAACTGTAGTTCGCCGCAATCCAGACCAGCTGCCACCCTTACCTTTATATTAAATAATATCGTGGTAAGTGCTCGCAACAGATTTCAAACTTACTATAAATTACTTTTAACAGGGGCGTAGGGCAAAATAGCCGACAAGTTTCCGGTTTTATGGGGTCCGTTCGTCGGAGACTGTGTTGTTTATTGAATTAATTTAAAACTAAGTATCTGACATGAGTTTAGAATAGAAATTCCATATGAAGAGTTCAGAAAAATAAAATTAATTTAAAGAAATTGTAATCGTCTTAATAATACCAGAAAGTGATAATCATTCCTTTAATATCAAAAGGTAACATCTAATTGTCGAAGCAGAACTTTATATAGAAAAAAATTTTTAATCTAATTATAGTATTGTTACATGTATTAAGGGGGATTCTTATATTAAAATGATTACAATGATTCTGCGGCGTGTGGTGAAATTTTAAGAAAAGGAAGCAATTTTTAGAAACTTACCTATTTGTAATGTAATCCGATTCTTCGATTATTTTTTGCAAATTCTTCAATGACGTCATCATAAAAACGTCGATGCTCCGACATATTTTGGAGAAGTATATACAACAGCGATGTATGCGAAAGTCTCTCCTGCCCCGTTAAATTTCTCACGAAATTTTTCATACGTTTAAGTGTTAAAAAATTGCATTCTACTGATGAATTTGTGGCAGGTATTGTCAATACTAATTCACACAATTTCGACATTTCGGTGTAGGTATCTTCCGGCTCCTTGTCATTTAAAAATTGCATTAGTTCCTTAGCGTTACTTTTTGCGCTAATGTCATGAGTTTCGTAAATCACTTTTAGTTCAGATCGCAGTAACACTCGGTCGAAGAACTGGCTATAATGGAGAAGAAGAGATTTAAACGCATCTTCTGGAAAAGTTTTTCCTTTCAATGCATCAAAATTACAGAGCTCGAGGAATTTAAAATCATTGAAAGCGTTAAATCTATAGATTATTTGTTGCTAAATTTGATCGATTATTTCATAAAAGAGGCGTCTGTATGATGTTTAAACATCTCCGATCTTGTCTGTTCGAAGACGCTTGGCTTGAGGCTCTATATTTAACGTCATCGTTTTCTCCCAAAATAGGTCAAAGTCATCTCTTTTTTGGCTTAACATGGACTTAAAATCATCCACCTTTTTTAGGCAAAAAGCAATATCATTTGTTTTAGTTTGTAATATACTAAAAACATTGTCCGAGAATGGAAATATTTCTGAAAATATGTTCAACAAATAATTAAAATTAAAATCTCGTTTCAAACAGTCCAAAAACCCCCTCGAACTATTTATTGCTTCTGAGTCCCACGTTTCATTATTTTCTATTATATTCTCAAATAGTTCAATCAATGATTCACGATTTTCAGATACTGTTTACACAAGTCTTCCATTATAGTTCCACCTAGTAGGAGCTACTTTGGGCAATTGTTTGTGGACAATGGAGTCCAAAGCTTGTGTACGTTTTGTTGAGTTGGAAAAAAAGCAGCCATGCCACTTAAAGCAACGAAAAAGACTTTACACTCTTTAATGTGATTGATGGACTGGGATAAAACTAAATTTAATTTATGAGCAAAACAATGGACAAACACAGCACTTGGGAAAGTCTCTCGATCTTTAGCTTGCAGACCCCCTAATTGTCCTACCATCACTGCAGCTCCATTATAGCTTTGAGCAACTCATTTTTCTCTCCATTAATTTCTTTAGTAACGTTATAAACTACGGTATATAATGCATCTGTTGTACGATTTTCGGACACATTCTTAAAAGCTAAAAATCGCTCTTGAATACTTCCGTCTGTTTTAACGTAGCGTATTACTATAGATAATTAGATAAAAAATGCTAGACTGATCTAAATGATTTTTTAAGCAATCATCATATTTAGCCATTAAACTAAATAAATCTTGAAAATTTCCTCTATTTGAAGAAATCCTTGTTTTGTCATGACCTCTAAGTCCCAATTCGTGCTGTCCGAGAAAACAAACAACATCGATAAGTCTTCTTAATATTTGCCTATTTTTATCGACTAGTTCATTGTGTTGGCGGTGACTAATTTCCAACTGTTTATTAAGGGCGTGTTCAATTCTGGTTTTGACGAAGACTTTTACTTTTATGTCGGCCTGCAAATGCGCTTTGGACATAATGTGTCTTTTTACAGCTTTATGGAAATTGTTTAAATCGGAAAAACCAGTTTTATTCCACAGACCTTTTTCATTTTCAAAAAGTAAACATGGCTAACAAAATAATGTTCACACCCTGTTAGCCATTTAAATTGTTCGTATTGTTTTTCCGGATAAAAATATCTAATAAAGTTTTTCATTTTTGTGGTTAAATTTTTCAAGGCAGTTTTGCCCTTCCTTTGGAAATTATTTGAAGCTTATCAGCGAAGTTTAATGTTGAAAATCCCTTTATTATTAAGACACACACCACACATTCACACACACTCTTCTTACTAAATTCTCCAAAATTTTCAACGTTATTACCGACAGCCGAAGTTGACGGTATTTACATATACCCGTCCGTAGTATTGTCTTCCATATCGCAGCATGCACGACGCGACGTACGTATCACACAACACACGGATAGCCGTTCGAACAAAGAACCTACTCCAACGATAGCTTTCTCCCCCACTTAAAGCACGCGACTGAAATGAAAAAATTGCAAACAGCCGGTGGAAAGTTCAATAACATCTGGCTCGATTCACAGGAAATCAAGCATGCAGGACTTGGCTGCAGAGAAGCTAGCGGCCCGCATAGGTTCCATTCGATTTCAATTGTGGCTCGGTCGGAGTCAAGGCTGCATTTATTATGGGCTTGATAATTAAGATAATATTTTAGCATTTTTAATATAAACTAAATTAATGTTTCTTATTTCAAAAATTACATTTTAGAAGATGTTTTGTATATTTCCCCTTGCTTCCATGGACTGCACTCCCCTGCAATGATTGTTACATACATATTTTGCAAAATGGCCAAACATAAAAATAACACCTATATCCATAAAAATCTATCTATTCATTTAAATCAGTGCCAATCTTCTCAAATAGGCTATAAAAAGCCTTAAATTAAAATTCCCATAGTATGTAATAAAAAGGATACGTACAGGGTATTCCGTTGAGGAGGAAAAACGATTTTTTTTTACTTCCCCCGTATTTCTCAAGAAATTAAAAATAGCCAATCGAAGTATTTTAGCTTCGAAAATGGTAACAAAAAACAATTGAATAGGAAAAAAAACTCTCTCCGTTTAAGAAACGCAAAGGATGTTGCGTTTTTTAAACCGAACACCCTATTCTAAGTGTTTCTTAGTGAGGATACTATATGTCTAGCTACGGTTTAACAAAAAAAATATTGGTTATAAAAATTATGAAAAATATTAGTGCAATTTTGGACGATAAAGAGACATTGAATCCAGATAAAGAACAATTTTTAATGAACAGTGATTTGAATTTGTTTGAATATGTTTCAATTGTATCTTGTGATGTTGAACGAGTATTTTCTGAGTATAAAGTACTGTTGTCAGATAACAGAAGAAAATTTGAATTTGATAATCATATAGTTATAAAATGTAACCGCAACTTGTTGAATAGGGTAAACAATAAATTTTAAACAGGTTTATTCTTTAGTTAGTTTGTTTAGTTAGCTATATATTAAAATTTTATTTAACAAAATACTTTTATTATATAGTTGTATTAGTGTAATAATTACTGGTAAAAATAGAGTCTTAAGGATATTTTGAAGTGTAAATAATATATTTTAATTTCTATACTTTTGCTTTATTTCTGTTTGATCTGATAATAAATGCATTTTTAAGTGCATATTTTCCCTTGTTTCTGAGCAAATTTGAATGCATATTTTTAATTAATTATCCTAAGCCTAGTGGTGATATAATACCAGTTAATACCTAAATTAAATTTAAATGAAAAAAGAAAAGGTCTCTTAAATGGCGGAATGAGTGAACATGAGATCGCCAATATTTGCAGTGTTAGCTAAAAAATGATAAGTAGAATAAAAAGTCAATATAATGTCGACGAGAACGTACACTTTCGTTACCATGGTGGACGTCGAAAGAAAATTGGACAGCGAGAGGAGCGAATTTTGATTAGAGACGTTCGTAGGAACAGTACTCAAAGTGCAAAAATATTAAATGCTACTTTTAGGACACAAACCTCAGCTGCAATATCTAATCGAACAATTACGAGAACGCCTAATCGTAAATTTAAGGTGGGTATTTTCTATTAATCTGCATAATTATTATTTTCTTCGATTCGATGTTGTTAATCATAAAAATAAACACTTTGTGGGAATTTTTAGCACAGTGTTTGTTTTTTATTTTAGGGCCAGACGTCGTGCAAAATGTCCAAGTTTACTTCCTGGGCATCGAACAGCTCGGCTGGAGTGGGCACAAAATCTTATTGGCTAGAGGGAACAGTGAAAAAAACTGCCTTTTTGTAGACGAAACCAGGATAAATTTAATTTATTCAGATGGCAGAGTTTTAGTTTGGAGGGAACCTAACTCGAGATATGCAGAACAAAATATGGCAGCACAGGAAGCATTTGGTGGAGGAGGCATTACTGTTTGGGCTGGCGTAATGTGGAATGGGAAGACAGAACTGTTTATTACTGAAAAGACTATTACAGCTAAATGCTATAGAAATAATATTCTTATTCCCATAGTGCTAGTGTAGATTGCCTACAATAATAGTTACATTAAATTATTAAATATTAGGGTTGGTTCGAAATTAAAAACTTATGTTTTGCTGCTCCATCTATCGATTTCTGTGCGATTGACCTAAAGAAACTATTCGTAGTATAAAGCTTATTATCTATGTGTCATGTAACTAATATATCTAATAACTAATTTAACAAATAAATTGACAAATAATTAAGATTATTGTGACATGATTGCCTAATTGCTACAGTCCATGTTAATTAATATGTGGTCGCACATATAAAACACGTTCAATAAACCTATAAATATCTGATCAATTTGTTGATTTAGTATGAAAATTGTGGTGTACAAAATTGTCGATTTCGTATAGCCAGCGGAATTTAATTTGTTGCATTTAGCTAATTAAATTGTTAATATACATTTTATGTATATATATATATATATATATATATATATATATATATATATATATATATAACCATTTTGTCGACAATCGACAAAACATAACGCTATGTTTGTTCCAAGGGCCAAGAAGCCATCTGCTACCGTGGTATCTGCCCCGGCAAGGCTCGTCATCAGGCAGTTTCCTTGGGGGGTATCGGTATTAAAAGCGAAAATGTCGATTCTCTACAAAATAGTGAAAGAGTAATCCTTTCCGTTAGTTCTTCCATTTTGTATATCTTTTTACGACCAAGAACCGCACACAAATTGAAATTTCTCTTTCTCTTCCTTTTTCGCACAGATGTGTCGCCTTTTCCTCCAAAGTAGGTCGCATCTAGAGCGATTTAGTTGTACCATAGTACCTGCAGATGGCGCCGCTGGTTGTCTAATTCCCTTGTCGACTTTGAAAGTCGAACGACATGACACCTTGTTTGTTTCAGGTGTATTTCGATTTTAATACCGGTATCCCCCCAGGAAACTGCCTGATGAGCCTTGCCGGAGCAGATACCACGGTAGCAGATGGCTCCTTGGTCCTTGAAACAAATATAGCGTCAGGTTTTAAGTATTATTTAGTAGTTTTTATATTTTAGTTAGTTTCGACGTAGAATCACTATACAAAAATGTTCCTGTCAACGACTCAATTTCCATTATGTCAGACATATTATTGGATCATAATAATCTTGATAATAACTTAGTGGAAGCTTATCTAACATCCACTCATTTCATTTTTTAAGGAAGTTTTTATGAACAAACTTCAGGGGCAGTTATGGGATCACCTCTATCACCTGTGGTAGTGAATATCATTATGGAAGCCTTTAAAAATATTTATTTATTTATTTCACTTTATGCCAGAAGATCTAAATAGATATGACAACGTCAAGTGTAAAAATAAAAGATAAAATAATACATTTTTAAAACAATATTAAGATTGGGCTAACTAACAGAAAACAATTATTGCAAAATTGAAAACTTTTTTCAAGAAGATAACTCTTTGTACTCTTTTTAAATTTTTTGTAAGAAGCTATTTCTCTTAGGCTTGCTGGTAGTTGGTTGTACATATTCCCACAAAAACAGTAAGGAAAGTGCTAGTCCTATAGGGCGATATATAAATGTTTGTGGAGTTTCTTGAACCATAATTATGTAGTTCTAGATGACGAGAAAATCTGGTGAATTGTTTTTTAACGAATAAAACCGAGTGTAAAATTAGAATACATGGAAGAGGGAGAATTTTATACTGTTTAAAATAGGGTTTACATGAGTCTAATGGAGAAAATGTTTCTTATTATTCTTTTTTTTAATATAAAAATTCTGTTTAAATCTGTTGATTGCTCCCAGTAAATAATGCCATAGCTTAGATGGCTATATGCTAGTGCGTAATAGGTATTTAAGAGTAGTAAGTGTTTTTAGATTCGTTATTGCAAAGTAGGCACTATTTAACTTACTCGCGACATGGTTCATGTGGTTGCATGTTATGTGATGAACTAGATGTAAACCTAGAAATTTAAAATTATCAATCCTATTTACATGTTTGCAGTTTAATAACAAATTTGGAACCCGAGGCATATCTTTTCTTATACAAAATGTCATAAAGCAGGTTTTAGATTTGTTGGCAATAAGGCAATTTTTCTCACACTATAAAGCAAATTTTTCCAAAATTATATTGGCATTATTTTCCAATTTCCCGAAATTATTATCAGAAATTGCTATAGTGCAGTCATCTGCATAGAGAATTGTTCTATTTTTTGATAGTGACAGAGGCAAGAAATTTTCCAGATCATTTATAAAAAGCGTAAATATTAGAGGTGAAATAATACTTCCCTGAGGTACACCACAATTTATACTGTCCAGTAGAGATAACATCCCCAATCTTAACCTTTATCTTACGTTCCTCCAAATAAGACACTAACCATTTGTTGATATCTCCCCTTATTCCCAATGCATATAGTTTCTTCTGTAAAAAGGAGCTATTTAAGCAGTCAAAAGCTCGAGTTAAGTCAAAGAAGATGGCAAGAACGTAGTTTGATGTGTCCAAGCCCTCATAAACAAAATTTAGTAGCTCAAAAGCAGCTGTAGAAGTGAAGCAAACTTTTCTAAAACCGTGCTGTTTGTTACTTATTAATTTTTCTGCATTTAAGAAGTTTTCTAGCTTGCATAAAACTACTTTTTCAAGCAGTTTAGAAAAGGTAGGCAGGCCTGTAATACATCGATAGTTTTCGATTTTTTTCCTGTCACCCTTTTTATAAAAAGGAATAACTTCCCCTACCTTCAACTGCCGAGGGAATATACCTTTTTCAAGGGATAAATTAAAGATATAACATAATGGGTGTTTAATATAATCCCATATTTTTTCTAATGCCATAACTGGGATGTCGTTTTCACCAGAGCAGGCAGTTTTGTTTCAGTATTATGTTTACCCAAGGTTGTTGAAATAAGGTTTTCTGCGCTTGTTGCAAAATATTTGCAGAATTCTTCACATATTTCAGATATATTTATTATGTAAATTGTTAATTATGTAAATTGTTAGATACTAATTTTGTGGGATTAGAGCACTTTTTTACTCTTCCTAAGTTGGTATTTATTACTTGCCAGATCGTTTTAGAGTTATATGAGGAGTCTAAAATTTTTTGTTTCTAGAAATTTGATTTCTGGAGAGCCAGCTGTTCATGAAATAGTTTTATTTGACTGAGTGTATAAGTTTTTTGACTCCGGTGTGTTCCAAGATCTGCTCGCTCTGTTTAATTAGGTCTGGGTTTATCCATTCTTTATTTGGAAGAGCGGTCTTTATAATTACTTTTGTTAGGGGACAGGCTATATCTAAACAATGTAGAAAATTGAGCCAAAAATAAGTCCATGATTCATTAACATCTGTAGTATTATATAGATAACTAAGGTCTGTTCTAGATAAGTGATAATTAAGTTGAAAGATATTTTGAAAATCAAAGAACCTTTTAAAAAAATATAAATTGGAAAATGAGGGCTTGTTTAAAGGGGCATTCAAATGAAATATTATTCTTTGTGTCATATGATCTGCGATGTTCGCTTCAAAGTTGATTGCATTAAAGTTTGGGTGATTTGCAATTACATAATCTAATGCTGAGGGAGTCTGATTCGAAATTACTCTAGTTGGTGCAACCGGGAGAATGGATTTGATGTTGAAACTTTCCAGCAAGTCGAAAAGAACAGATTTTTCTGGTGATTTGATTAAATTATTAATATTAAAATCGCCATAAATTAAAATATATTGATTTTGTGACATCGCATTACATAGTGTTGAGTTTAATGCTTAAAAATGTCTTAAAAATTTTGTTGGGAGCTGCACTGCTGTTTGAACGATAAATAGTTAAAAGAGCCATCTTTGTATTTCTAATTTAAAGCTGAGACCTACACATTCGAATACAAATTCAATACAAAACTGTGATAAATGTATAGGGTTGTAAGTACTATTTTTACTATAGATAGCTCCTCCACGAATGTGATCTCTTCTTGAGAAATTTGCTGCTAGCTGGTAACCTTAAATGGTGGTTATTTCGGCTTGGTTTTCTTCCATCCAGTGTTCTGAGAAACATAAAAATTGTCGGTCGTCCTGCAGCACATGCAGCTCCAATTGCGGAATTTTATTTGTAAGGCATTGAACGTTGACATGTATTATCTTAAAAAACTGAACGTAATCTTCTCCATCTCTGGGAGTAATTGACTTGGAAGGGTCGGTTTAAAATTCCATAACAGGAGTTTGGTTGGTTCTTATACTTCTCTGTGCTACATTGCTTTATTAAAGACGTACAGAAAGGAGATTGAGAAGAGATCTCATTGTTAGTATATCTCGTAGCCCCGAAAAATATAGTTCTTACATAAAAATTCTACTAGGTCCTCCCTTTCATTATTAAGCATAAGATGTTCGCGAGTGCTCAAGGATAAGGGTATGAAGTTGGCGTTTTCCTTCTGACAGAATTGTCTTTGTAAAAAATTATTTTGTTTGTGAATAAAGTCATTCAAAACAGGTCTATTTCTCCAACGAGGGGTGCCCACTACCACTAGGTTTGTATCACTGCACGATGAAATTCGACGCTCTACATGTTATGGCCTTAAAGGTAATCCTCTGAGAGCATTTTCTGGTCCGCAGAAGAATACAATGCAATCGTCTTTCGTTAGTTTTTGATTATACGTAACACACTCCGATATCAATTCGTCGCACAGAAGTCCACTACGCCACTGTTTGGTGAACTTCCTAAATAGGGTTGAGCCACCTCTAGCCATTTGATTCCCAATAATCAACAATTGGCGCTTTCTCAGGGCAGGCCCATTATTCACTTCTGTTACCTGCCTAATGTCTGTTTGAATTTCAGAGTAGCTACAAATAGGACCCTGGACATTCTGAAAATCGTGCATGGTCTGACGAAGGTTTTTAGTTCTCGTGCATTATAATCGTTCTCGTGTTCCAAAGCTTTGATAGAGGTAATTAGGTTTTGTTTTAGATCCGTCAATTCAGAGATTTTTGCCTTAAGACCTCTTTTATTTTCGTTTAATTTGTCCGGCTGGAAAGTTAGTTTTATCTCGTTTTTCCTCGTTTCCTGTAACTCCTTTAATAGTGCTTCATTGCGCTAACTTAACTTAGCTCTAACATCTGCTCCACTAAAACCAAAACACTGGTTTAATAATAATAAATGCTTTATTGTCAAAAAAATTTTACAATTTTGTGGACAAAGCTGTTGTAAAAAAATAGTTTACAAACATCAAAATTAGCAAACAAAACAAAACAAAAACACATCATAAATATTATAGAAAAATAATATTTAAATCAAGAATTTAGAATATTAATATTATAGAATCCTAAAAGAAGTACATTAGAAATGTACTTTGTCAGTCGTACTATGTTATAAACATTTTCATAAATATAATGTAAAAAAATAAAAAAGCAAAGTAAAAAATAAAAAAGTACGAAACAATTAAAAAAAAAATACATATACAAAATTCGGTAAAAATGGTTGGTAATGGCAACTATCACACTAGGGGTTCATAAGGATAAAATTATGTGCTATAAAACTCGTTCACGGTGTAGAAGGCTCTTTCCAGTAAGAATGATTTCAAAGCCTTGCGAAATGAAGTCAGAGATATTATGGAATTGATGTTAAATGGCAGGTGATTATGCATTTTTTTTGCATTGTAGATTACTGATCTTTTAATTAACTCTGAGGAGGGAAGGAAGATAGAGATCGTGCTCAGTATTTCTGAGAGGGTAGTTGTGAGAAGGTCTCTCTAATAGAGCAGGTGCGTGCTTACGAATTAAGCAAACCGATTCCAAAATGAATAAGCAAGGAAGGGTTAGTATTTTATATCTTTTAAAGAAATCTCGGCAGTGAGTTCTACTGTTAAGTCTCAGTAGGTAACGAACAGCTCTTTTTTGTAGTATAAAAATTCGATCAAATTGAGTCGCACAACATGTACCCCAGAATGGAATAGCATATCTGAGGTGCGACTCAACAAGAGCAAAATAAACAGTTCTAGAGGTAGAAAAGCTAAGCTCCTCGGAAACAGATCTTAACGCAAAGCAAGCAGAACCTAACTTCCTTGATAAAGCGTCGATATGTGGATCCCATTTTAAAGAATCATCTACAAGAAGCCCTAGAAATTTTACAGAGTTTACGACATCAATAGTGGTGCCATTAAGGTCAAAAGGTTGCAGCGTGTTTTTATAAGACAAGACTTTTGTTTTAGAGATGTTCAAACATAGGAGATTAGAATCGCACCAGGATTTAATGGTGATTAGGTCATTAGATACAATCCTATGTAGGTCCGTGACATCTGGGTGGCTCCACGTAAAGCTGGTATCGTCCGCAAAGAGACATATTTTTCCACTAATGTTTAAATTAGCCATGTCGTTTATGAACAGAAGAAACAAGATAGGGCCTAGTACCGAGCCTTGAGGCACTCCACATTCCATTGGCCTACAAGAAGACATCCTGTTGTCAACTTTCACAACTTGATTTCTGTTGCTAAGATATGACTTAAACCAATTGAGAGGAGCCCCTCTAAATCCATAGTACTGCAGCTTGTTAGTTAATATATTATGATTCACACAATCGAAAGCTTTGGAAAAATCACAGAAAATTGTTGCCGTAGCGTGATGGTTGTTTAGGCTGGAGTAAACTCTATTAAGAAGGGAAAACATGGCATCGCTTGTGCATTTGTTGCTTAAAAATCCAAATTGATGTTTTGTAAGTATTTCATATCTAGACAGAAATGATAAAAGCCTTTTTTTAACCAGTCTTTCGATGATCTTAGATAGCGTAGGGAGAAGTGCAATTGGGCGATAGTTCGAAGCTTCTTCTGAAACACCTCCTTTGTGAAGAGGTATGATTATTGCAGTTTTAAGGCAGCTTGGAAAAGTACCATTTTGGAAAGACATATTTATCAAAGTAGTCAGATGCTCTAGTGTGCATTCCGGCAGACTTGAATACATTTTTAAAGTAAGCCCATCAGTTCCCGAAGAAGATTTATTTTTGATATCATTAATTGTACTACGAAGTTCTGATAAAACTACTGGTGAAAAGAAGAAACTGTGCAGGTTTACCCTATGATTAGAGAGATATGAAATTGGGTCATTAGATTGAGATACGGATTTAGTCAAATCTTTGGCTACATTTACAGAATAATTGTTTAGGTCCTCAGGAGAGGTAAGGATAGTGCTGGATAAAGGAGTTTTGTTTCTTAAATCATTTACGATAGACCAGGTTTCTTTAGCTACATTTTTGGCGTTAGAAAGTCTATTATTGTAATAAATATCTTTGGCGGCTTTAATAGTTTTATGATAAATTTTTCTGTATGATTTTACATAATTATGAAAAAAGACACTGTCCGAAAATTTCTTTAAATGAGATAGTGACCGCATGTTCTTAGAAGATATACGTAAACCTTTAGTGGACCAGGGTTTACTTCTTTTATTTTTGATAGGCCTAAGAGGAAAAGATTCAGAAGCTATATTAGTTAGAGTTTTTATATAACGAGAAAATTCAGTGTCGACATCATAAGTGTGAGAGTCCCAGTCAGTTATTTGACATAGGTGTTTGAAATTAATGAAATTTCTACGGCCTAAATACGGCCTACTTGTCTAGAGGAATTTTTGGCTTTGGATGTAATTGAACATTTTGTGAAAATTGCTTCATGATCGGAGAAACCTGGACTTAAGACATTACATTCGACGGAGCTAGGATCGAAAGAAGACACAATGTAATCTATAGTACTGGCACTTGTCTTAGTAATTCTGGTTGGTGAGTTGACGTGCATGGCAATTCCTAATGACTCAAATTTTTTAGATATGTTGATGATACTTTTGTTGTTTGGCCTCATGGATAGAATAATGTCCTCAAATTTCTGGACCACATTAATCAGTTCTAGGAATTTATAGACGAAAAACTAAATAATTTATTGTAATTTATATACATACATTTTACTTCATAAAACTTCAATAAAGGTACTGGTTACGGTCTATATCACACATACATACCGCTCTTAACACAGGGTCACGGTTCGGCGAGTAGGGGTATAAAAGCCCGTCTGAATCTCTTTTGAACGCGTTCAGTGTTCAGATCTCGGGGAGGAGTAAAAATCACTGAAGATGCCTCGTGGAATCGAGGGCGAAACGTCGAATAGTAATTCCAATTTGACACTGACTAATCCCAAGAAGATTTTTTGATAGAGTGATAGTCCACTGATTCGGTTTGAAAATGCAATTTGACTATATGAACGTGAACTGAATCGCCGGAGTTCCGACCGGCGGAAACTTTGGTCGAAATATACTGATGGGTTTCGTATAAGCATATGCGCGGTACTTATTATTGCCTTCTAAGTATTTCATCCTTGATCCCATTTTTCATGTTAGTAATGGTTTTGGGCTTTTTTCGACGCCAGAATTCTGTATTGTCATCGGAAATACGCATAAATAAGTTCCACATTTCATGCCGATTCGGTAAACTTGTGTTGGTCAAAATCCTGACAGACACAAAGGCAAACAAACCGATACGTTGAAGTTAATTAACAGCTTATAACAAAATTAGTTCTAATCAGGTCTAATGGAGCATGTTTATAAAATAGGTAAAAATATTCTATTACAACTAACGAAAAATAAATATTTATTTTGTAAACAGTATTTTTTAGAGTTATTTTAGTTCAACTAGAAGTATATATTTTTCAGATAATATTTATTGCTACATTTATAAAAAGTGAATGCTTTAATAATGGTCATTTTAAACAACTGCAATGCGTGTAAATACTAAAAATGTATTTAACTGTCGAGAATAAAATAATTAATGAATATGTCACGCGTCACTGTTTATTTTAAAATTTACCACTCTTGTTACAGTTACTTAGTGATTACACATTACGTTCTGTCAGAAAATGTAAATTTTATATTCATGATCATATTACATTAAAGTAATAATAGTGGAAACTATAGAAAAAAATTCTCATTGAATTTATGTTTTTGTGTGTTGTTTGCATGTTAATTATTATATAAACTTCTAATGAATTTTCTAAGAATAATAGAGTTACATTTTTATTCATGGTCTAACGTTGTCATGCAAAATTTCGACTTTTTCAATTTTCCTTTAATACTGGAAAATATACAGGGTGGGTAAACGAAAACTTCACCCTATTGTCCGGTTTTAAAATAATCATCTGGAAAAACTCTCGGACCCGTCGATTTTTGATTTGAAGGGGAACTATTTTTTAGTTTTTTTTAGCCACGTAGCATTGACTCCCTAGCGGGGTGGAGAACAATGGCCGAAATTTAAATAGGGGGAAGGGTCGTGACATACCTCTTTTTAAAGGTCTATCAAGTTCATTATGACCTTATATTTTCGCCTTATTATTTTCAATCACGACGAAATGACACCTTGTTCTGAATTCAAATTAGACTTGGTTTTATACGTTTTTCTTGAAAAAATTTGAAGAACTTTCGGGCCCGTCGATTTTTGATTTGAGGGGAAACATCTTTTTTTATTCTCGTAACTGCAACCCCCTAACGGGAGAAAAAACAATCCCCTGAATGTGAATAGGGGTGAGGGGTATTGCGATACTTATAACATTTTCAAATGTATGTATAATTATTTAGTTTATAGTAACAGTGAGGCAATTACTAAATTTGGCTAGTTATACGGTTACTGATTTTTACACAGTGTTTCGTATCCTGTCGAATAACTCTAGGAGTTGGATTTTTCCAAATTTACATATGACACACTTCATAAAAGAAAGTTAATAGAATTTATACTAATTGGGTGTTACTATTGAAAGTGACATATTTTGAATATATAATCAGTTTTAGTTAGTAAGATACTGGCCTTCTTTATTAATGAAAATAACAATTTTTTCATTTACAATAAAATATTCTGTTTTTTGGTTTCTTCTTTCAGTCCATTTCACTCACATGAATTATGATAAACATATTTATTTTCTTCTTTCTTGTAATATATCAATTTAACACTTTGAGAACACTTGAACTATTAGAAAGTTTCAGTTTATATAACTTTTTGTTTTCATTTGTCCAAGCTGCTTTTCTTTATGTTTGCTTGGTATGGAAGGTTAAACAGACATTTTGCTGATGGTGTTTCATTATTTTAAGACCATTAGTAATCTGAAACAAAATTGAACAATATAATTTGCAGTTAAATGTAACTTTTAAAATATCAAGACTTTTATGTAAGTTTACATACCTCAACATGTTTTATTCATAATTCATTAGATTACATTTTGGAAAGTATTTTCAACTTCTTTAAATTAAAACAAAAGAAACTTGTTTTTGTTTTGTTTACAAATATTCGGAATTTGCCTGCCTTTCTCTTCTGTCACTATGGTTTCATTGGTTTCTAATTTTTTTGCCTCCAGCCAGCTTTGACAGTGTCTTGTTTTTTCATTTCAGTCACGATTTTGGTTCTGCTCAAGAGCAATTCGCCAGCTCTATTCGTGGACACCGAATGTTATCGGGTTCTTGCTCCCTTCTACTAGTGGCGCCAGCAGTGGACTCCACTGTAATTATTATTTTATTTTATGGCATTAGGTTGGCATAAGTCTGAAGTGAGGAACAATGATAGAGGGGAATGTCAAACTTTTTTGAATTTTCTGGAGCTGATTTTCTAGCCCCTTTTTATTGGTTCTCCTTAGAGGTGCAACATGTGTCCGGCTTTATAAAAGTGCCTTAATGAACCAATTTTTTAAAGTACTAAAAGTATGTCATAAGTAATTTATTTTAAAGTTCAGTGCTGTTGAAAGCCTAAGGCGTATTTATGGACATCATCTGGCCCTAAATTTTGGTCCCGTTTTGTTTGGTTCCACATTTGATCAACTACGTGGTAAGTCGATTTTCAAATTAGTTTCCTGCTGTGAGCTAATTCGCAATTATCTTTTATAAACAGAATGGCGTCCTGAATTTGGTTTTGGCTGTCGGTCCTCGAGAAGCCTTTCTAGATGTCTGGAAATTCCCTTTATTGGTGACGGTTGACGTCGAAGGAGCCCTCTAGATGACTAGAGGTAAGGCAATGTTTGTGAATAGTTGTGTTGTAAATAACTTGTTTTTGCAGATTCCATGTCGATTTTATTTTAAGACAAACAATCGTTTGTAGGGTTTCAGGTTAAGAATTCAAGATATGGTTTTTTGGGGTACATAAACGAAGAGTTCTATAATGGTTTTGGAGTTCCTTCCTGTAAGAGTACGATGAATTAATTCTTAATTTTTATATTTATAAATTTTACATAAGGTAGCAGAAAGGAAATAAGTAACCTGTTTTTTGTAAAACAGCCTTGGCGAAATACTTTATACTTTTATAACTTTTTCCTTGCGGCGGTGTGGTAAAAGAAAATTCATGAATTTTTGATTCCCTGTGCGCTATTTAATTTAATTTTCATATTTACATATTTGTGTCATGACATTTCGCCAGATGTTCATCGGTTGTTATAATGGTAATAGCGTTCATTTTCACATTTCACATATTTAATATATTTTATATATATTTTACATTTTCTTGATTTATTTTTTTTATATCTTAATGTCAATTGAATTTTTGAATGTAAGCTAAATTTCACATGTCAAAAATTATTTTATAAAATAACTCATAAAAAAAAACAAAAGATCAAGGTATCATTAAAATTTGACAGTCTGCACTTTATATAATGTTTTATTGAAATTGGAGGGCCAAGTCTTTATTTTGTCTGCATTTAAATATCAATATTGATTTCTTCCTAATTGAGTCACAGTCAATTAGGTGGCGCCCATTTTATTTTCGAAAGGTGTACTCGAGAACCTGCAACCTACAGCTCTCCGAAAAGATGACTGGCTGCCGTTCGCATGTATTGGTAAGTTCATAGGGACTTTACGCCATATACTTTGTTTTGAAGATCTTATCGAATACTATCTGACCGTAAAATTTCGCGTTAAAATTTTGCATCGTTAACGAAATGAAAGCAAAACTAGTGAATAGAGAATGTGGAATTTACCTCTACGGATTATTCTTAGCACACTGGTATTTGAAAAGTATTAATTTATTTGCTAATTTTTTGTCAAAAAAAAATGTTTGTGGGCGCACCATGTGTTCGATTTACTTTAGATCAACAAACATGTCAAATCGACCGTTTACTTCCCTCGTTAAGGGGGAAATATTGGAAACGTGAAAAAATCACTCTCCGAGATTTTTTTTAAAGCTTCGCGTTTTAGGGTCCATAGATGACGAAAAACATGTTTCCTCAATTCCGTCAGTCTGTCTCTCTATCTGTTTGCTGCGCAGCTAAAAAACTACTCATCCGATTGACTTCAAATTTTGGTCAAAAATTAAGGGTCATATGAGGATGACTTGGTAATATTTTGGTACAAATCCAATACGGCGAAACAAAATGGAGCTCAGTGAAATTTTAATCAAATTATTATTATAAACTACTCATCCAATGTATCTCAAATTTTCAAGAACATCAAGTATTAAGTTGAAATCAAATTGTGAAATTTTGGTAAGAATCCAAGATGGCGAAACAAAATGGCGGCATAATAAAATATTTAAAAATACAGCCTGAAAAAACTGTTTAATGGTTTGATTTCAAATTCTGTTTCATAACTTGTTGTGGTATAGGGATCAACTAGCACAATAGTGGTTATAATTCAAAATGGCCGACCAAAATGGCGGCCTAGTGAAGTCTGAAAAAAATATTATTATAGAACTACTCATCCAATTTATCTCAAATTTTGCAAAAAACGTGAAGTATTATATTGGAACCCACTGGCAATATTTTGATATGAATCCAAGATGGCGGAACAAAATGGCGGCTTAAAATATTTGAAGTCAGTCTGAAAAACTGCTTAATGGTTTGATTTCCAATTGTGTGCCATAACTAATTGTGGTATAGGGCTCAACTAGTAAAATTTCGGTACTAATAAAAAGTATGTAATCGTCAAAAAATCAACCTCTCAGGTTTTACGTGTCTTTACATTTTAGCGTCCCTACATGCCAAAAAATATGTTTTATCAATTTCGTCAATCCGTCTGTCGGTATGTCTGTCTGTCAGTTCACGGCATAGCTTAAAAATTACTTACCCGATTAATTTCAAATTTGTATAAAAAAATTAAGGGTCATATAGGTATGACCTGGTAATATTTTGGTAAAAATCCAAATGGCGAAAGAAAATGGCGGCGTAGGGAAAAAATTATTATGAAAAAACTGCTTATCCAATTTATTTCAAATTTTGAATCAACATCAAGTATTATGTTGAAATCAACTGGTAAAATTTTGGTACGAATCCAAGATGACGGAACAAAATGGCTGTATAATAAAATATTTAAAAATTCAAACAATATGGGATATATGTAAATGGCCTGATTATATTTTGGTAAGAATACAATATGGCGGAACAATGTTAAAAAATGTTTGTTAAAGTCCTGTATTATGTGGCGTTAAGATCTAGTAAAAAAAAATTTTTTTTTTTTAAATTGTCGACGTTAGATTCTATATCCAGCTTGAAACCCATATTATCAGTCTTTACATATTCCGTTTGTCCGCAAATATTAAATTTCTAAATAGTTTTCGTTAACGATCTTCTTGTTGTTATGTTAGAGTGGTGTATTATTTGGTAATAGGAAATATCTGCAGACCAATGGAGTAGGTAAAGACTAATATGGGTTTCACGGAGGATATAAAATGTACGGGTCCTGAGGATGCAACGTCGGCAATTTAAAAAAGGCCTTGGTTTTTTTTTACTGGATATAATAACCCCAACATAACAACAAGAGGATCGTCAATGAAAACCTTTCAGAAACTTAATCTCTGGTATGTCTGCGGACTAACGGTGTAGGTGAAGTCTGATAATATGGTGTTTCAATTTAAGATGGCAAAACAAAATGACAACCAAATGAAATTTTTAAAAAATCTATGTAAAAAAATCTTGTTCAATTGATTTTAAATTTTGCAGAAAAATTAAATGGGAATATAAGATATTTGAATTTATTTTAAATTATGCCCAAAAATCAATTGTGGCATAGGTAGAAAGGAAATGATAAACATATCGGTAGGAATCCAATAGGATGGAACATAATGGAGCACAATAACAATAAGGAGACAGTATATGTAACACATTTACTGCGACTATGTACTGAACTAACTTAAATCACACTTCACTCTTCTCAATAAAAGTAATAGTTCATAACCAGGGAAGGGAAAATGGTGTATTCCGTGAAGGAAAGGGTGTTTTTTTTAGAAATAGCGACTCTGGACGAGTTAGAGCAGCTTTATTTAACGAACGGCAAAAAAAAATGTATCCGCTGCTTAGGTTCTGCAACTGGTTGCCAAATTTGACGCTATTGGATCAGTCGAAAATAAAAAAAGGGCCTAAAAGAGGTGAAGCAAAGGCAGTAGCTGTTTTATATGATGTAGCAATGGATCCGACCCTTAAGTACTAGGAAATTGTCCAACATATCTTGTGTATCACACACAACACTCAGGAGGATCAACAATCAACAACATAAGTTTCATCCTTCTAAGTTACGATTGGTTTAGGAACTGAACGAGGATGATTTCGATATCCGACTCCAGTTCTATGAAGTGCTAGTGAAATTATTAACAATAATCAAAACTACATGTGCGATATCTATTTTTCGAATGAATGGAAATCACACAACCAGCCCCTTTTTGTATACCCGGTAATCTCAATGTCGAAATTTATCTGGAGTTATTAGAGAATAATATTTATCCAGCCCTCATGCAAGTATTGGAGATGGCAAACTGCCCTATTTTGTTCAACCTGTGCGACAATTTTTTCATACAAATGTTCCTCAATACTGGATTGGAACAAGGGGACATATTAAGTGACCACCCATGTGACCTGATCTAAATCCATTGGACATTTTTCTATCGAGTCAACTAAAATCTAAGATTTATGCTACCAAGCCCGAATTACCGGATGATTTGCAAAACAAAGTCCTTCATCTAGCAGCAGCAAAGGATTACTGCTTGTTTTATGCATATCGCAATGGAAAATGTATCAACCAGGTTGTGTTTTTTCCCAGTTTTTCCAGTTCCTAAGTTTCTCCTTAATATGAGCCCGAAAATTTAGTTTGTTGTCGATAAAAATACCCAAATTCTTAGCTAGAGTTACAACTGGTACGGATAAATCATCTATTTTAACTTGGAAATTAGTTGACACATATTCCAAAAGATTTTTATTAGATCCAAAAAATATGACGCAAGATTTGGAGGCATTTAACTTTAAGTTATGATTTTTTGTAAACTTATTTAATTCGCTAAGATCTTCATTGAAGTTTGTTTGTGAAGTAAGTAAAGTATCTATAGTAAAAGACTTGTAGAGTTGAGAATCGTCTGCGAATTGTTGCATTTCGGAGTCTTTAATTATTCTTCCCGTGTCTGCAACATGCAAAGAGAACAGCAAAGGCCCTAAGATGGATCCTTGTGGTACGCCTCTTTCGAGAGGAATATAACTGGACTGTTTCTGATTGGGTGATTATTTACCAATCAGGACGCGGCATGTAACCTAATACATATAAAACTATAAAAATCAATTTTTATTAAACACAAAAATAAATTACAATTTGAAAATTTATTAAAATGTATGACGAACCCCCTAAAATTTATCCCCCAATCTAAAATACAGTTTGGGGACTACAGGTTATAACATAATTATTAATATTCCCTGTAACCGTTTTTCAATATACTGTGCATAATCCTTTATCTAAAATATATAACACAATATCGTAAAGTCAACAGTTTTTCAACAAACGGAAGGATAAACTTTTCTGAAACAGAATAAATCAAAATATAAAAAAATACTTGCTTTCGAATAATATAACGAATGGAAATTCGTCGATTAATAAGACGTTGAAAAGTTAACCCGTTTTAGTCTTACTTCGATATTCTGTTAACAGATAATTACGAAATTATAGTAGTCGACTAAAGCCAATCAAGTTGTAGCACAGAATAATATGCAACAGCTACAGAGATTAGCATGCCTGACGGTTACAGGCGCAATGAGATCCACACCTACGATAGCAAGGCTGGTGCTGCTGTGCTTGCCGCCTCTTGATGTATTTTTAAAAGGCGAGGCAGAGAAAACGGCAGTCAGGCTGCATGCCATTGACCTGTGGTGGGCAAAGCCTGGGGTCCGGCACACTGTTCCTGAAAGCTGTGGCACAACATTGACATCAGCAATTAACGGACATAGTGAAATCGAAGGAAATGAAAAAGCAGATAAGTGGCCGCTCTCAAGCCGCTCGAACAGAGGAAATCTTACGAAACTAGTTGAAGCGCTAACGAGACACTGTAAGCTAAACAAACACCTTCACACCTTGGGCGTCCTCCCGGATCTAAGTTGTAGGGGGTGCAACGAGGACAACGAGACTGTTGAACATGTCCTTTGTTACTGCCCAGCTCTTGTAAATACCAGATAACCCATTATGGGGAAAGATGGCCAGAAATGGCCACAATCGGCGGATGCTGGGCCGCTACGGTGCTGAACTACATCAAGGCTGTTGGCTGGCTCGACGAGTAAAATTTCGAAGGAGGTTAAAATGGGTCCACCTGAGAGGCTCCATACTCTCTATCTATTTATTGTAGTGGAGGATTCGCGATTTAAAACTATTTTTTGGGTTTTTCGCTACAATCGGAATCTTAATACAGAAACAAGGCAATTACCTGATGTGTTTAATAGGCAGTGTTAAGTTCTGGATCCACTATGAAGGTACCCAAGGAACGTCACTAAAAAATATCTTTTTTCCGGACATTTCGGGGGAAAGTCTAACCCTGTCGCGTCTTTAGCAAATCTCAAAACTAAAAACTAAAAGCGGAATATTTCTAACATTTAGTATCAGAAATATAACCAGAATGACTAATCCCTGACTGTTTCATTGACAATCTTCAGAGATTAGCAATACAGGATGTCCATTTATAAAGTATCACATTTCAATAGGTTATAACTTAAAATCGAGTAAAGATATTAAGATGCGGTTTACATTGTATTTCTTAGAATTCCTTAGAAGTCTTAGAAATTTTTTGAAAATAGCGAAAAAAAAAAGTTTTTTAAATGCAGATTAAGGGCTTATTTCAAATAGAACACCCTATATCTCTAACACTCATTTAGAAGCCTGATCCTTCCCCTTTCTAAAAACGTATAATCTTTCAGAACAAACAACAGAAACAGCAACAACAACAATTAATCTACGTTAATTTTATTATAAATAGTTTTCTCTTGGAAGAAAAATTGTTCATAATTTTTGGTTTTTGACACATCACACCATACATTTAACTTAGGGGCATCTCTTTCAAACTCGTTTCTAGGTTTTTTGACAAAAATGCCAGATTATTATTAATTATTTACGTGATTCAAAAATGTTTACCCAAAGAGAAAAGGCGCCGTCCGTTTTGTTCTACCCTAATACTAATTCAATTACAATAACCTGAAGAAGATTCAGAACAATTTTTGAAAGAAATCCGCCTACCCGGAAATTAATCTTAAGCTGAGTAAGGAAATTTTCAGAAACTGGGATAAAGGAAAGGAGAAAAAGGTAAAACAGAGACTCTGAAAACAATCTTTTAAATGACATTTTATGGGTCAAAGAACTTTTAACAATAAACAATAATAACTCAGGCATATATAAATATATATGTGTGAGACATTATTAGATTTATTTAGAAATCAACCGGATGCAATTCTAATAATGTCAGATGAAGCAACGTTTCACCTAAGTGGAAGAGTAAACAAACATAACTTCAGGGTGTGGGGTGACGAAAATCCTAGAGCTTACAATGAGTTTGAAAGAGGTGCTATCAAGTTAAATATATGGTGTGGTGCGTCAAAAACAAAAATGTGTAAAGTCTTTTTTCTCCAAGAGTTCCAGTTGAGTACCCTCAACTGGGACAAGAAGGAATACTGCATGATTTACATTTCCAACAAGATCGTGCAACACCTCACTTTTCTGTAATAGCAAGGAATTTATTAAAAACAACTGTTAGAAACAACTGAATAGGTCGAGCTGGCACCATCTAATGGGCTCCCTATTCTCCTGATTTAACAATATCCGATTTTTTTATATAGAGGTGTATTAAGGAAAGGTTCTATAGTTCTTCCTACTCCTGCAAATTTAATGCAACTCAGAAATAACGTTACAAACAACAATTACCGCAAACATACTGCAAAATGCTCTATATTTGAAGAAAATGGAAATATTCAGCAGTTAATGTATTAATTCATTAATTTAATTAATGCCTTTGTTCTGCTATATCTAATAAAATTAATGTAGATTAGTTGTTGTTGTTTCTGTTGTTTTATGTTCTGAAATATAATAATAATAATAATTTTATTTCCTTAATAAAATAGATGTGTATAACATACGATCAGTAATTGGAGAAAACTTCAAAGAAAGTAGATCAAGTATACCTACTTACAAAAATACATCGTCAAAAAAGTTATATGTAAGTACATAAATAATGACTACAAAAGGAAAATGCGAAAAATAACTACATTAGATACTTACTTTAAAAAAAAACTAAACTGGCTTGACTACAATGACAATGATTTCAAATCATAACAATACTGTGTGGTTAGAACTCTTGTATTTTGATTTTTAATTTGAAAATACAACAAAATTTGTTTTACTTTCATTTATAATCAAACACATTTTTTGGACCACAACCATCATAAACCAAATCTGCTCTTTTCCACGATCACCATGTTTGTATCATCAAATGATATTTTTTATTTTTATTTTATTTTATTTATTAGCACAGCCCAACTGGTGCTCTGAGCACCCCAATAATAGGGCAGAAATTATAATTACATTTGACATTTGTTTGTCGTCTCAGCGACGTTCAGTTAACCTACGTTTTAATAAGAAAATTAACTATTGAAAAAAACTTGTACACAAAAAATATCTAACGTTACCCAGAAGATGAGTGAAGCCAATGCATCAAAATTACAATCACAAGTTCAGATTACTGCTGTTGACTAGTAATAAATATAGAAAAATTTGTATATTGTAGAATCATATTATATTCTGATGTTGAAGAATATGGATTTTTTTAAATTTAGATAGACCATTATGAAAAATGTCAATATTTGGATTTTCAGCATACATATTATTGACTGTGTTCATACATCTTATTAACGGAGAATTATAAAAGTAGTTAGTAGTTGTTTGGGGTGCTTGCAAGGGATTCCTATGGAGCGTTACGTAAGGCTTACAATTTATACTAATATAATTTAAACATTATGGAGAGTCAACTAAATTATTTAGGATTTTAAATACAAAAACACTTTCAAATATTTTCTTACGTACATATAAACTGTTCATTTTATAAAAAGATAGATTGCTTTCATATGTATTAAAGTGTCTATGCCTGTGGAATCGAAAATTCAGGTTACTAACTAATTTCTTCTGAACAGCTTCGAGATTACGAATATATTTTTCATAATAAGGGTTCCACACTGTAGACGCTTATTCGAGAACAGATCTTACAAGAGAGTTATATAATAAGATAATAGATTGAGGATTTCGAAAGTCTCTAGTTGCCCTAAGAACAAAACCAAGGATCCGGAGCGCTCTCTGGCATATACTGTTAATGTGGTTTTCAAAATTAAGTTTGTTGTCCAAAATTACACCCAGAACCCTGATCTCACTCTTAAGTTGCAACTCAGCATTGTTTAGAAAAAGAGCATGCATGGGGGGACTTGTTTTTCTAGAAAATAGCATAACAAAACACTTATTAAAATTAATATTAATCGATTTACGTTACAGTAATGAGAGAAATTGTCAAGGTCACGCTGAAGAGTATTGTAATATATTTTTAGGTCGTCAGCATAAAGCAAGACCTTTGAATGTTTAAAGCAAGGAGTAACGACATTTATAAATATACTGAATAGTAACGGCCCGAGGTGCGAACCCTGGGGTACCCCAGAAGTTACAAAAAAAATTTCAGAAAACACACTATTTATTGCGACATACTGATATCTATCAGCCAAGTATAATGTTAGGAGCCTCAGCAGGTTCCCGTGAACCCCGAAAGCCTCCAGTTTGGCAACGAGAATTGGGTGATGAACCTTATCGAACGCCTTCGAAAAATCGGCGTACACGGCGCTTACAGATTCTCCGCTCTCAATCACTTCCAATGTATCCTGTACAAAGGAAGTCAAGTTGGATAAGGTAGATCTTTTTCTAAAAAAACCGTGCTGTGAATTAGTTATTATTTCTTTACTCTAAAAGAATATTTCGTTAGTTAGTATGGATTCGAAAACCTTACCAAATAAATTCAAAAGTGAAATAGGTCTATAATTTGTGATATCCTCTTTTTTGCCTGATTTAAAGATTGGAATGACTTGTGCTACTTTCCAGGCATCTGGAAATATTCCCTCGGATAAACACTTATTATACAAAATATGCAGAGGAATTGAAAGGGAATTACAACATTCTTTTAGGAAAATAGCTGGAAACCCGTCAGGGCCTGCACCTTTTCGAGCATCCAAATTTCTGAGGCACTGTAATATATCATTTATATCGATATTTTTTATGTTAAAGTAATTTAGTGAGCTTGGTGAATTTATAAGTACGGGTGTGTTATTAGATTCAAACACACTGCTGAAGTAATCAGAAAAATGTTCGCAAACCGATTGTGGATCCGAGGCAACTTTATCTCCAAAGTAATTTTTTGAGGAATTGTTTTGGAATTTGTTTTATTTGAAATGAAAGACCAAAAGCATTTACTGTTTTGTTTAATGTCTTCTCTTTTTTACGTATTTTTGGTAATCTAAATTAATAGCTTTTTTTACTTTTTTTCGATAATTAGAAAATTGATTATAGACATTCGGATTTTGCGAGTATTTCCAATTCTTATGGTTCTTATCTTTTTGTTTTATTAAGCTAATAGTGATTCTAGAGAACCAAATGGGATATTTACAAAGATTAAACTTTTAGACAATCTTATTTAATTTATAATAAAATTTGGATATACTATTATTCGAATCTCCATCGACAAAGGCCGCGCTGCAATTAATTTCTGAAATACATCGATTAATAAGAGTGTAATCGGCTCTATGGAAGAGTTTTGCACAATAAGGCTTTTTTGTATTAGTTTGAAGTTATTAGTATGAAAGTAAAATTCCAATGCTTTATGAGATTGGTCTTCGGGAACAAAAGCTGCCTCAGCAGGCCTAATGGTCATGTCAGTAAGACCCCTCGCAAGCACCAAGTCAAGCACATTTCTGTGAGCGTTCTAAATAAAATTGTATTGGTAAAGTTCTAATATACATAAATAATCAGCTAAAATTTCACCCACGGGACCCGCCACTCCGGAAGGTAAACAGTGTTTAATATCTCCATCTACGCTAACCTTCCACTTTATACCAGGTAAGTTATGATCATCTACAATAATAATTTTATTATCAGGATATTTACTTATAATACAATACAATACAATACAATACAATAATATATTACGGTTTTATAGTTTACAAATAAATAAGTTTTTAGAGACAATTAAATTATTCTAGATATCGATAAAATATACTGTTGAATGCACACTTGTAATATTGTCTACCACGGAATGGAAAATTTCGCTAGACCATTTATTGGCCTGTATTGAAATTTTTCGTTCCTTAGCATAGTATGGCAGTAAACCCAAATGTTTTACAATTTAATCTTAGCTTAATATATGTTTATTAGAAAATAACAAATATTCTATAAGAGCAAGTGAGAGATAAATAAAAAAACACAAACATCGAAAACAACAGACTGGGGTTGTGGCTGAATAAATCAAAAGGAAATCAAAAAGAAAAAATAGGTTTAGTTTTAATAAAGGTTTATTTATTATATATAATACAATTACATATAATATGTAAAAATGTTTACTAGCGTTTCATTAACTTTTTAAAATTGTCATAGTTGTGGATGATAAAATTTTTTATTTCAAAATTTAGCCCTTTTTTGTATTCGTTTTTTCCGATTTTCACCCTTAGATTTAAAGGTAGCATTTTAAGAAACTTAGGAAGCAAAAATAGTATGTTTTTTGTAAATGTGATTTACTGAAAAAGTGTGACTGTAAATTATTATTTCTTTTAGAGCGAGTACTGTAATGATGGTCTAGTTCTCCAAAGATGTGCTTAATTTTTTTATAGAAAAAAGGCTTGCACTCACAAAAAGCCCTCTAAAATTTAAGACATTAAATTCAGAATAAAGGCTTACTGTAGGATATTGATTGTTTTTATTTAGTATTATTTTCAGAATTTTGTTTTGACATACTTTTAAAATTTGAGGTGCATTATCATTAAGACTTCCCCAAATTACTATACAATATCTTAAAATTGATTCAACTAGTGAGCTGTAGACTATCCTTATTGTTTTTTCATCCAGGATATTCCAAAGCTGACAAAATTTATAGCACAGTTTTTTAAGCTTTTTGGCGGTTTCAATAGCATGTTCATTCCAGCGGAGATGCTGATCAATGTACAGACCTAAATATTTAGTTTTATCAGTTTTCTGAATATACGGACAAGTACAGTTATTACTTAATAATTTACATGATGGGTCATGAATTTTAATGTCATTTTTTTTTGGTTGATGGGAAGCTGTCAAAGAGAATGTTATAAATTTTGTTTTTAGTATATTTAGACTAATTTTGTTATCACATATCCAGTTATGAATTACTCTAAGACCTTGTTCTGCTTTTAAGAATACACCCTCTCAACCGTCGCACGTAAATATCACTACAGTATCATCAGCATAACAAATAACTGAGCCTTCCTTTACTAGTGTTCCTAATTCATTTACATAAACTAAAAATAGAATAGGTCCTAAGACTGTCCCTTGAGGAACTCCAGAACTTACGACCGTTCCAGTGCTTAAGGTATCGTTACATCGCACTCTTTGTATTCAATTTTCTAAATAGAACTTAAAATGTTCTAGCACATGCCCTCTTAGTCTGACACTTTCCAATTTCCTTAGCAGCAAGGAATGGGAAACTGTGTCAAAGGCTTTAGCAAAGTCCATATAGACTGTAAGACATTTTTATTTTGTTACATTTTTGATATAATTTCATGAAACCAAAAAAAATATCGCATCATCCGTACTTCTATTCCGTCTAAATCCAAATTGTTTAGTAAAAAAGAACATTCTGAGAATCAAAAAAATCAACTAGGCGTGTCTTTAACATTTTCCCCATAATTTTGAAAAGTTGCTTAAAAGAGATATTGGTCTGTAATTTGTCATTTGGTATGGGTCTCCATTTTTAAAAATAGGAACAACTATAGCGGTTTGTCATTCTACAGGTATCCTGGAACTTGTAAAGGTTAAATTAATTATATGGATTAAAGGCTTTAAGATATACATATGGATTGTTTTAATTAATCTTAGTTATACCATCCTCACCAGGGGAAGAGTCTGATTTTAAAGATTTATAAATTTGTATAAAATAAGTTCTTTTTCGTTAACTGGTTTTAAAAAAAGGGTTTTGTTTAAATTATGTTTTGTTTTATATTGCTGGTTTTTAGAAATAGTTTTGTTAGCCATTGTCTCTCCTATTTCTGCAAAAAAGTTATTAAAAAGTTCAGATGTTTTTCTTTGTTTTTTACTATATTACCAGTTTGGTCTTTAATTAATATCTCGCCTTTTTCATTATTTTTATTTACTGCTTGATTAATGACTTCCCATACTCTTTTATAGTTTTTACCTGCGTCCTGAATTTTTGTTTTATAATATTGGAATTTAGTTTTACGGATTAATTTTTGTAAGTAGTTTCTGTATTGCTTATACTGTTCTTCTTTTTCAACTGTAAAGTTTTTTAATAATTTTTGTTTTAAATAATCTCTATGTTTATTAGAATTTATTAACCCCAGAGAAATCCAAGGTTTGATTTTTTATATTTTTGTTTAATGATCAAAGTGTTTGTAGATATGTTTATATAATTTTCAAGTGTGGACATAAATTGTTGACAGGCGAATTGAGCATGGTCTAGAGCTGTACAGCTTAATACTTTCTACTTTACTAAAATGAGATAAAAGATGGTTAGCATTTGCGTGAGGAGGCACATAGACGCAACAAACAAGTAGTGACATACCACCTTCCAGAGTCACAGACACCCATAGATCCTCCACCAATCCATTACAAGACCACTGTGGTAAACACTCAGAATTAAACTTAGATTTCACTCCAACTGTCACGCCCCCACCATCACGTTTGCCACTAGTAACCTCGTCGCGAACCTTTCTGTAAACAATATACGAATCAAGAAACAATTCAGAAGAATATATGTTGTCTTTAAGCCAGGTTTCAACAATGCAAATTATTTCAAAGTCGGCGGCTGACGATGACTCCAAAAATTGGAGAGTTTTTGTTCTTAATCCTCTGGTATTTTGATAATACAGGCTAAGGTTATTGAGCTCCATCGTGAAATCATTGGTTATGCTAAATTAACACTGAGAAAAACTAAGCAATATTTAGCTTAGCTAGTACGTCCTCACTAGGAACATGTATACCACGACTGTCGTCTGACTTCTTGATAAAGATTTTAGTATCTGTAACCCAACAGTATTCAAATCCGTGCTGGCGGCAAAAGCCATGACATTTTTTGAAAAGAAACTTATAATACGGAGACAAATGTTCATTAACATACACCGTGGTACTACCTGTGAAGCCAGGGTCGGAGCAAGTAAGTTTCTGTGATGTTTGCGAGCAGCATTTATAAAACTACCTTTAGTTAAGCGAGATGCAAATTTTACTATAATATTTGTGTGCTTATTTTGATCATTGGAAAAAAGTTAGTTCTTCACGTAAACCACCAATAGTGTTAACAACAGCCTGAAATCCTTCCATTCTTTTGCCAAAATCATCTATCTTGTCACCGTAAAAGTTAAGTGACTTTTTAAAATCGGTTTATTCGTTTTTTGTAATTTTTATATCGCTCTGTATGGAATCTATGTTTGTGAGTTGCTGTTCATTGATCGTCTTTTCAGAAGTTTCGCAGGCCGAACACTTCCAATAAACTCCAGAATACACAGGAATATCAACATAGCTAGGAGGCAATTTTACACATTTCAAATGATAAAACTTCCCGCATCGTGCAATACACCTGACGCCCGGATTCGGCCGACTTATCGGTGTCGTACATTGTCCGCAGAGATCAGGTATCGAGAAGCACAAAAAAAGTTTTTTTTCCTACGGATTAACTCGAGGTCGAGATTAATATAATTTAAACTAGGCAATATACATTGATTAAATCACTAACAGATTAATATACTACACTAATAACTATCAAATTGGTTTGTACGTATAAAAACGAACAAGATCGTACCAAATTCAATATAGATATCTTGAATAAAACCACTTAAAACATGAAATATTCTGAGAGCGAAATACACACGTAAGGTCAATTCGACGATGTATATATTACGACATGATATGACAGAAATACCAGTGGAAATATCCTTTAAGTAGGAAATAAGATCATTAGAATAAACAAGATATAGCACTGAATCTTGGGGAACACCCCGATTTACTGGCAATGAATCGCTTCCCATACCACTCACCATAACACACTGTTGACGTCCACTTAAATAAAACTCCATGAGCTTCCACGCCTGTCATCTAATGCCATAACGATGCAAATTTATTAACAATAGTTCATGACTAACCATATCAAATGCTCGGGAGAAACCCAAATATAAACCCAATATATGAAGGTTAAGGAAATTTTAAACAAATTATACGTTTTTGGAAAGGGGAAGGATCATGTTTCTTCATGAGTGTTAGTGATACAGGGTGTTTCATTTGAAAAAAGCCCTTAATCTGCATTGGCAAAAACTTTTTTCCGCTATTTTCAGAAAATTATTGACATTTGGCAACAACGCAGGCAAAAACTTGAAGCAATTCTAAGAAATGTATTATATTTATTTTTAGGTTTGCTGAAGACGGGGGTAGACTACCTTCATAGTTGATCCAGAACTTAAGGCTGCCTATTAAACATATTAGGGAATTGTTTTCGTATTAGGATTCTGATTATGGCGAAAAACCTAAAAAAAAAGTTTTAAATCCTGTTAAAAGATTTCCAGGTACAGGCTGGCATACTCTGTGGCTTCAAAATTGCTTTGTTTTTAAACATCTGTTTTTTTAAAACCCTATCTCGCTTTGTTTGTTTACTTGCTACGCTTCATATTTCAGCAAATGCAGTGCTATAAGCAAACAAAAACATTATAGTACTTAAAAATACTTAATAAAAATTCACCTCCTACCTGGAATAAAATCAACGTAGTGAGAAAGGGATTTTAACAATCAAGTAGCACTCTAAACTCCATCTAGAATATTAAATCTCCGTTCGTTTTACGTTATATAAATTTTAAGAACGGAAGCTGCTGAATAGGCAAGGCTGGAAGTCACTTAATTCGGTTGATGGTCAAAGGGAAAGTTCTCAAGTGTCGGATTTGTACAAGAGTGTTAATTAATTTCATTTGAAAACTTGTACACACTTCGAATAAAAATTTCAACATTTGGATACTTAATGATAACATGTTCGTTCGTATTTTCATGGTGTATAGGTAAAATTCTGTGCTTTTTTGCATTACATTAGAGTTACGCTGCAGACCACGAAAATGGTAGGCTTAAATACTAGGCAGCATGGTTTTTTGGGAAAGGCCTTTGCTGGAAACTTATTCCGTAATTGAATCGTTCCAGTGTGACCGATTTAGCCAAAATGTATGATAATATGTGTATATACTCTTGTTTTTTCCTAACACTGGAACCTGTGGTGGAACATAGATCAAAATACAAGAGTTCTAACTACACTACACCACAACTTGTTACGTTCTGAACGCGCGTTTCGCTAATCAAGTTAGTATTATCAGCAGATGATATAAACTAAAGTAACTTATCCTAACCGATACTATATATGTTGTCAAGTAAACAATAGAGGGGACTATAGGGAATAGGCGCTCTGTCTTTATTTAGTGCTTTCTTACCACATTTAACTATTTCTATACTCTCAAATTCTTCTAATAATATTTTATTAGATTCATTTTTAATCAACTTAAGGTTATTTATTCCTATTTGGTAATTGTTTTCCAAAGCATATTGGGCAACGCTTGACTTTTCTATTCTTCCGTATCTTAAATGCGCCATGGGTTCTTTAAAACGAATGTTTATGGAGCGTCGAGTGGAGCGTTTAGTTTACCCAACTTATTTTAGATCGCAGTCATTACAGTTAATTTCATAGATGCCACTCCTCTTCTTAAAGAGTAGTGACATCTTTTAACATTTTCTTATGCTTATGTCTGTTTACTAATTTATATATAAAATTATCATTATTAGATATTAAGTGTCTAAATGATTTTCGTTAACGACCTTCTTGTTGGTATATTAGAGTGCATGGTGTATTATTTGGGGTTGGGGCCCAGTAAAAAAACAAAAGGTTCTTTTAAAGTGTCGACGTTTCGTAATTTTATTGTTGCATACTCAGGACACATATATAGATTCTATATCCTGCACGAAACCCATATTATCAGTCTTTACCTACTACACTAATTCCCAGATATTTTCCAGATTTAAAAAAACTAGAATTTATTTTTAAATTGTCGACGTTTCGCAACTTTATTGTTGCATCTTCCCAACACGTAATTTTATAGTTTTTTTATCCTGCATGAAATCCATATTATCAGTCTTTACCTACTCCGTTGGTTTTCAGATATTTGCCAGATATTCAGTTTTTAAACGTTTTTTGTTAATGCTTTTCTTGTTGTTATGTTAAAGTGGTATATTATTTGGGGTTAGGAAATATCTGCGGACCAACGGAGTAAGTAAAGACTGATAATATGGGTTTCAATTTAAGATGGCGAAACGAAATGACGGCCGAATAAATTTTTTAAAAAATATTCGTAAAAAAATTTGTTCAATTGACTCTAAATTTTACAGAAAAATTAAATGTGCGAATGAGATAAACTGGTACCAATTCAACATGACTATTAAATTATGCCCAAAAGATAAGTGTGACATAGGTAGAAAGAAAATGACAAAATACTGGTAGGATCCAATATCATGAAACAAATTGGCGCCCAATAAAAATGAAAAGTATATGTAACACTTATATACTGTGACTATGTACTGAAGTAAACTGAGTCACAATTCACTATTCCGAACAAATGGGAAAAAATCATACGAGAAATTTACCGCTTTTTTTATTTTTATAATAAAAATATTGTATTCTTAAATTCGACTAGCAGATAAGTAACAATTTATTAATAAATTCACTATATTTGAATAACATTTAAAACTGTTATTTTAAAATAATAAACTAGTCCTTCGACAAAGTACAACACAATAATTTTTGTCTAATATTATTATTTATTCTTTTGAAATTCCCTGGTAGTAATTCGTAACGCGAAGCCAAACTACTTTTAAACAGCTCGGTAACAGGAGCCAGTGTCGATGGGGTTTGAAACTAGGCGGCTCGCCTTTTATCTGCGATTTTCAAAGTGCCGACGGCCTAGTGCGGCAACTTATATTTTTATTCAGTAAACTTTGACGAAATACAGTAATTTACAATCAAGCATCTAAGACGTACGGATTTATCTGTTGTCAACTGTACATCATACAACTTCTGAGTTAAAGTAATACGTCATCCTCCGTGGACATCCTGTACACGAAAATGTTATTTCAAATAAATAATGCAACGCTTAAATAGAGATTTTAACTTTACAATCTTGTCCAAAAACCGAAAAATGTTTGGTGATTGTATTAAATACTTCGTAATCTAAACGTATCTTTTTAAAATATATATATGCTAATATTCGAAAAAGTTTACACTACTTGAAAAGTGGTTCCCGTTCACGTTTTCGAGCTAGACTGCTTGTAAATTATATAAATTATAGACATCAGGCACACTCCTATAAATTTTCCTCATACTGACTGCTCGGGCTATACGGATTGACGATGCTGGGGACCGGGGAAAACAGGCTGAAGAAACCCGCGATAAATCATAGATAAAGTATCACATAAACTTTCCGATACACGCCTGGCAAAATATTGGTTATTAAATTAATATCGGGCGTTGTCGCGTTAGATTAATTAGTTCTAATTTTAATAAGTAAATTAATAAATAACACCTTTTCTTCCCTCGTAATTTTCGGTTTTTCGGATTCTACAGATCGTTTTACGTCCGAGTGCACCATTTTTATATCGAATTTTGTCAAAATTTTATTTTTAAATTAAATTTTCCTTTTCCATGAGTGCCATTATCATCCTTAAATGACTCTACGTACTTTACCCTCTTTTAGAAAAATACTAACTTAATTTTATCTTTGCAAACTTTTTTGATAGAGGGCTCTAAACTTCATTATTTTAGTATTTTTGCCCCAGCTGGAAAAACTGAAATGGAAGCATATCACTTTCATAACATTACTAAACGCAGTATTTCATTACGACACGTTTCTCCATTTTCGTTCAAACATTTTTGTTTTATTAGCTAAGTAAAAGATTCGGTGAATACTAAAAGATTAATTTGTCCAGTAATTAATGGTATTTATTTAAAACCAGAGTAAAACTAACAATAACAATAATAATAACAATAAACTAAAACCTAAACAATAAAATACCTATACTTAGCCACCAATTATATTTTTAAAGTGCTGTACATCTCGGTATTATCGAACCAGAAAGACGTTTTTCTGTATGACATTGTCAAGCATTTCAGGAGTAATACAGGCAAATGCCGTTCGAATACGGTTTCCAAGATCTGAAGTGTCTGGTATTAAATAAACAATACCTTTAATATGTCCTTACAAAAAAAAATCTATTGATGTAAGATCTGGCGAACGAGGCGGCCATCGGATAGATCCATGAGTAGAAATGACGTGCTGTCCAACGAGATATGTGAGGCTGTTTGGATTTACTTAATATGGTTATGCCTGGTTTGATATTTGACAGCTGTAATCGCATACTTGGTTCGGCGTTAAAGCGCGATCCATATTTAGTTTTGGTAGCTTGATAGGCAGAAAATTCTGATTCACATAAGGATGTTGAGGTAAATGGCAGAAGGATTTTTGCCTGATGTGATAAAATGTTATATTCATCTTTAAGATACACCAAAATTCCTTTAAGTCTAGCAAGCCGTGAAAGTCAAACAGAATTTAATTAATATTGGATCCAGCTTAGCCATGGAAGACGACCGAAAACAAAACAAATGGTTATTAAAAGAAAACCGAATTCAGAAATAATAACAAATTGGTATTTTAACAAACTAGTTGATACAATTTGCTGCGTTACTGATATAAAAATGATATTCGCTATTTAGAATTAAAGTTTCTTGTTTAGTTTTTGCCGTAAACTAATAAAATCACGTATCCTATTAAACTTATTAAAGTAAACCCTGTCCTTTTAAATATTCTCAGAGAATAATTTGTTATGGATGGTAAATATCTAAATAACAGGGTTTATTTTAATAAGTTTAATAGGACACGGGATTTAATTAGTTTACGGTAAAAACTAAACAAGAAACTTTAATTTTAAATGATGTTTTTACATTAGCAACGCATTTCATACATTAGGCAAATTAAATATATAAAGAGTGTTTTATTAATGTGAAAGTTGGTTTACCATTTTGTTTAAATACCTAACCATTTGTTGATATTTCTTGTTAAAATTATTTTTCTCTAAATACCCTAAAATTCAATTGTTTTATTTTCGGTCGTCATCCTTGGCTAATCGAGATCCAATATCCGTTTAAATCTATTTGGCTTTCATGGCTTGGTAGACCTAAAAAAATCTTTTACCTACCTAATGAAGTAAAAATGTTTAACGAAAACGGAAAACCGTTTCGTAATGAAATACTGCATTTAGTAATGTTATGAAAGTGATATGCTTCCGTTTCAGTTTTTCCAAGCTTGGGCAAAAATACTCAAATATAAAGTTTAGAGCCCTCTATCAAAAAAGTTTTCATAGATAAAATTAAGTTAGTATTTTTCTAAAAGAGGGTAAAGTATGTAGAGTCAGTTTAGGATGATCATGGCACTTTAGATGGAAAAGGAAAATTTAATTTAAAATAAAATTTGGACAAAATTCGATACAAAAATGATGCACTCGGACTTAAATCGATGTGTAGAATCCGAAAAACCAAAAATATACAGGGTGTGTTTATATAAAGTTTTTACCAAATAATGCATATATAAATTCTGATATATGTACGCGGTGAATTTCTTTACGAGGGAAATTGTGAATAAAGGTGAATTTTGTTATAGAAATATAATGTAAAGCAAACTGAACAGAAATAGCGTTATTTTACAAAAAATACAACACTTGACAATTGTTTCGCCAACACTGTCGCTTCATCGGATATTAAATTTTAACTTATAATGTATTGTTTTCTTTGAAAAATGAGTTAGGAAAAAAATTTTAAACAAGTATTTTCGTTTACCTAAAATTTAAAACGTTTATATCAATTTAAGCAATTAATTGCTGCTTATTATACAATAAGATGATTATACTAGATTTTTTAAAAATATCTGAAATCCGTAATAACGCTATCTAACTAGTAAAAAGTTTTTAGTAATATCGGGTTCTTACTAGAAACTCGCGAAGTGTCTAATGCATTTAGTAAAATACCGACAAAATATTAAATGTCGGCATTTTACTGAACCTTTTAGTTAAGACCGATTCTTACTACATGGTAAATGGTAAGAATATGATCTAGTAGCGCTCTGATTGATCAAGAGAAAGTCGGTTTCGGTGAAATTGGCTGAATTTTTTATATGTTATAGTTCTTGATCTCCTGAGCAAACGATACCTTGGACACAATCTATTCCTATGACTAGTTTTTAATATATAGGGTGTTAAAGTTTGCCCAAACTGCATATAAAAAAATGGACAAAACATTATGACACCAAATTAATATTTTCAACATATTTAACGTATAGTACTTCTCAAAATAAGAAAAAAGTTGCAAATGCTTGATTTTCGAGATACAGGGTGTTGTATTGTAAAGGGTGTTCGCCCTATATCTCGGAACTGAAAGGTTTTTGGTCCTATATTCATATAAAACCTTTTTCTTATTTTGGGACGTACTATTATAGGTTAAATATGTAAAATAAACTAATTAGTGTCATCCTATCGTCCCTATGTATTTTATATGAGGTTTAGGTAAACTTTAACACGCTCTATATTAAAAACTATTCGTAGGATTAGAGTGTGCCCATGGTATCCTTTGCTCAGGAGATCAAGAACTACATCATAAAAAATACAGCGAACTTCACCGAAACCGATTTTCCATAAGATGTGTACAGGGTGTCCGGATTTGGTTGCAAAAGCAAGGTATCTCGCTTATTTTTAAAGATAGAACCTTGCGGTTTTCACTCGTGAAGTCGTAAACAAAATTTTCCTAGCCTTCTTCGTTTATGAGATACAGGGCGAAATAGAAAATTTTGCATTTCGGGACCCCCCTCGTATCTCGGTTATCCTTTAACTTAACGCAAAGGGAAAAATTGCCGCTTATGCAGTTTTTTACGCTGGATCCAGTGGCGTAGTCATATTTTTCATTTGAGTTGTTATTTTTTAGATATGACCCAAAGTTGTGTTTTTTTAAATGGGAGACCCTGTATATTTGTCCAGAAATTGATTTGTCTTTTTAAAAGCTTCTCAAAAATATATAGTAGTATGGGTCTATTTTAATAAACAACAACAAAAATTCTAATTTTTATAATTATCATCCCAAATTTTGTTGTGTTTTTTATTTAAAGTCGTTAATAATATCTACATCCTAACAATAAATCAAAATAAATATGTAATAAATCTATTTATCAAAATATATATTGATAATTTCGCACCAAAAAAGTACCACGTACCTAGATTTATGTAACACAAGAACAAAACAGTAATAAATTATTATGTAACAAGCCTTTCAGCAAAAATCAACTGTCGTATAAGAACTACAGTAACCAAGGAAATCAAAACAACTGTTCAAACTTATTTACATTTTGTTCTATGCATGCTTCGCACAATTTTCTTATTCGTTTTAGCGAATTAAGCAAAATAACGGGATGAATTAGTAAATAGCGAAAATTTTCTCTTATTGCATTTCCTAAATCTTGATCATATTCTTTGTAAATTCTATTTTCCAGATATCTCCATAGAAAGAAATCTAAAATCGACAAATCTGGGGACCTAGGGGGCCATCTTATAGGTCCATTTGCTCCGATCCATTGATTGGTAAAATTATTGTCCAGAAATAATCTCGTCATTCCAGAATTGTGTGCAGGAGCACCGTCCTGTTGAAAATAATTTCCTTAATTTGCGCTAGAGGAACATCGTCAAGTAATTCAGGTATAGCTGCCTCTAAAATTTCTATATACCGATGGGCTGTTAGATTTCCCTCAAATATATAAAATTTTATGTGTTCCTAATATGAAGTAGGACACATTTAGACCAAACCTGCCCTGCTGTCTTCTGGAAAATATTTGGTGTTGATTTTCCTGGGACCAGAATCTACTATTGTGCCTATTGAGTATACCAGAATTACTAAAATGTGCTTCGTGTGACCCTATAACCTTTCTTTCAAAATCTCTAACCATATCGCATCTTTCTCGAAACCAATTGTAGAAGACTACCCGACGCTCTGCATCCCCTGGCTGTAAGTGCTGCACGAGCCTAAATTTGTATGAGTGGTATTTGTGCTTTTTTAGAATTTCTTGAACTCTAGTTTTTGGGATCCCTATGCTCTTTTCACTGACCCTACAAGAGTTTGTAGGGTAAGCTTCTGCATTACCCAAACCAAATTCCAAAACCGTAATTTCCTCAGCCTCTCGATTTTCTTTATTATATGTTTTCGTACGAGGTTTGATAAATGAACCGTGATTAAGTAAATTCTTTTTTATCTGATAAAAAGTGGATATATTAGGTTGCCTCTTTTCTGGATATCTAAATAAAAATTAAGCAATAGTATTTCAACATACCTAAAAATTAACTATTTACCTGTTAAAATACATCTCAGACGGCGCTTCAACATTTGCATTACTTAATATAAAACAAGCTAACATATCGTACTTTTCATAATGTTCGAAAGTTTGGTTTTCCTCCATAATAGTACAAATATATTTTTACGCAATAAATAAATACAAAAAACTAGGGCTATATTTTATATACGCGTACAAAATTGGTAAATGTCATTTGCTTGCAAGAAAACAAAAGAAAACGGCATCGTTTTGCATGGCCTACTGCAAAATTTGAGATGATAATTATAAAAATTAGGATTTTTGTTGTTGTTTATTAAAATAGATCCATACTATTATATATTTTCGAGAAGCTTTTAAAAAGACAAATCAATTTCTGGAAAAATATACAGGGTGTCCCATTTAAAAAAACAAAACTTTGGGTCATATCTAAAAAATAACAACTCAAATGAAAAATATGACTACGCCACTGGATCCAACGTAAAAAACTGCATAAGCAGCAATTTTTCCCTTTGCGTTAAGTTAAAGGATAACCTAGATACGAGGGGGTCCCAAAATGCAAAATTTTCTATTTCGCCCTGTATCTCATAAACGAAGAAAGCTATGAAAATTTTGTTTGCGGCTTCATGAGTTTCACAAAAAATTAGCTCAGGTTCGTGAAAACGGCAAGGTTCTATCTTTAAAAATAAGCGAGATACCCTGCTTTTGCAACCAAATCCGGACACCCTGTACATGGTCCTTTGTCTTTTGGTATTGATTGAAATAGTTGTATTATGCCCTCTAAATAGAAGGCCGATTTTTGATGAAAACGGTAAACTTGACAACGTCGCCAATATCACTATCTAATGCAGCAGGGACCCTGCAGTTTCTTACTGTAGTTAACAACGTTTAAGATGTTTTTAAGTATATTTTCCAAGTTTCTCTCTGTATAATATTGTATTCGTATTTATTTCTTCGCCGCCATTTTGTTTCACCATTTTGGATTACCAGGTCGTGTAAAACCTGAGAGGGTGATTTTTTCACGATTACATACTTTTTATTTGGCCGCCATTTTGTTCGGCTACCTTGAATTAGTACCAGAATTTTACTAGTTGATCCCTATACCACAATTAGTTATGATACAATTTGAAATCAAACTATTAAGCAGTTTTTCAGGCTGAGTTTTTAAATATTTTATTAAGCCGCCATTTTGTTCCGCCATCTTGGATTCGTACCAAAATATTACCAGTTGATTCCAAAATAATACTTGATGTATTTTGCAAAATTTGAGATAAATTGTATGAGTACTTTTTTATTAATATTTTTTTTAAGACTTCACTAGGCCGCCATTTTGTTTAGCCATATTCGATTTTTACCTAAATGTTACCAGATCACCCCCATATGACCCTTAATTTTTGCCCAAAATTTGAAGTAAATCGAATACCTTGCCTTTAAGCTATGCCGAGAACTGAGAGATAGACATATTGACAGACGGACCGACGGAATTGATAAAATATATTTTTTGGCATCTACCGACCTTAAAACGTAAACGTGTGTAAAGCCTGAGAGGGTGATTTTTTCACGATTACAATTTTATTCGGCCGCCATTTTGTTCGGCCATCTTGAATTAGTACCAGAAGTGTATTTTACTAGTTGGTCACTATACCACAATTAGTTATAACACACAATTTGAAATCAAACCATTAAGCAATTTTTTCAGGCTAAATTTTTAAATAATTTGTTATGCCGCCATTTTGTTCCGCCATCTTGATTCGTACCAAACTTTTACCACTTAATTTCAACATAATACTTGAAGTGTTTGCAAAATTTGAGATAAAATAGATGTGTAGTTTTTTAATAATATTTTTTTAAGACTTCACTAGGCCACCATTTTGTTTCGCCATATTGGATTTTTAGTTAGAGTTTAAGTCAATCGGATTAGTCGTTTTTTAGCTACGCCGCGAACAGACAGACAGACAGAATTGTGAAAGCATGTTTTTCGTCATCTCGGAGAGTGATTTTTTCATGATTACAATACTTTGTACCCTTTTACGAGAGAAGTAATATTTAAAAAAATCAAACCAAAAAAACTACATACTAGATTAATTTCAAATTTTGTTCAAGCATTCACTATGGTATAGACATAAACTAGGATATTTGAAATGTAAGTTTTTCGCATTAATACACTTTTTCGCTCTTAGAAAGAATATGCATAGATATGTGATATGTATTCTTATATAAACAATAGTGAGTTATCGTGATAAGTTGCCATGATTCTAACAAAATTTTAAGTTTCATGGACCTCAGTTGGCAAGACTCTTATGTGTTCGCATTTTTGTTTCTAGACTGGAAAGTTTTTAAATTCGTTTTTTGGCATTCGGTGCTGTTGATTATGGTACGTCTGGAAAGAAAAATGCAAGACCAATTGTACAGGATCGGTGACGTCCGATAAGGGCACTCTTTTCGAAAACCCAATGATTCAAAATGCAGGTCGTTAAGGTTCGGTTTTCGCAATTTTTTCTGATTTGAAACAAACAAAAGTATGCTTTATTGCGGCAGAAAAATTTTACAATTTTATGGACAAAAATAAGACATATCAAAACATTAATCGAAAAGAATTTCGATAGGTCAATGCTTTTTAAAAATGTAAATTATCAATTTACCAAATCGTAAAACACACGTTAGAATATAACATAACATTGCCGCAAAACAGTTAATGAATCCTAATAACCTTATAAAAGTAAACAAACACACATGTACGAGGTGAATAATTTCGATGACATTGAAATCAAAATTGCAACTATGCGACCTTAAACTCTATGTTATTATAGTTATACAAATAATTGTGATGTTAAACAGAAGGTATAATGAACTAGTGTAGAATGTAGTATACAAAAAAGAATTAAATTTTGTTTTTAATTCAATACCTAACAAAAATAATTAAGTTTTAAGTGAATGTTCGACAGTTCTTTTCTCTATATGATGATGTTCAAAATTCTATGCTACGAGTTAGGACTTGACTCACAAAAGATTTAAGCAAACAAGCGATTTTAATGACAATTTAAAGAGACTTACTCGCTGTAAAAATCATTAACGCTGTAAAATGGTCTCTCAATGAGGTATGCTTTGGTGTTTTTTCGAAATTGTGCAAGCGTAGGGATAGATTTTAAATGTACTGGCAGATTGTTGTAAAGTTTTATGGCGTTGTAAATAATTGATTTTTTTTTAATTCTGAGGAAGGAATGGGAAGATATATATCATGCCTAGAGTTTCTGGTAGGTTATACATGTTGTGGCCTTTCTGGGAGGGTGTTTATATGTTTTCTCAGCAAACATACCGTTTCCAAAATAAATAATGCAGGAAGTGTTAATATTTCATGTTTTTTGAAATAGTATTGGCAGTGAGCTCTATTATTTAGACCAAACAAATAACGAATGGCTCTCTTTTGAAGCATAAAAATACTACGAAATTGCTCGGTGGTACAGCAGCCCCAAAAGGGAAGGCCATAGCGGAGGTGGGATTCAAATAAAGAGAAATAAGTAAGTCTGGCAGAAGGAACGTCTAGTTTTTTTGAAACTGATCGAATGGCGAAGCAGGCGGTAGAAAGTTTTTTAGTTAAGATGTCAATATGATTAGACCATTTTAGGTTGTTATTTATATTAAAACCCAGGAATTTAACCGACTCTACGTATTCAATATTGCTGTTATGTACCTGAAGTGGTTGTAAAGTTCCCTTATAAGATAACGCCACCGTTTTATCGACATTAAAACAAAGCATATTTGAATCGGACCCTTAATTATAACCAAGTCTTTGAAGATACTAGAGTTTAAAGACGTTGTATCAAAATCACTCCAAGTTATGCTTGTGTCGTCAGCAAAAAGGGAAATTCTTCCATTAATTTTAAGGTTCGTGATATCATTAATGTATAACAAAAAAAGAATAGGTCCCAAGACTGAACCTTGAGGGACTCCACTTGTAATCAACTTACAATCAGAATCGGAACCATTAGCCCTTACAAGTTGTTGCCTTTTCCCAAGATAAGATTTGAACCAATTTAAAGAAGTACCACGAATTCCATAAAAATTTAGTTTGTTTATCAGAATTTCATGACTAACACAATCAAAGGCTTTCGCATAGTCACAAAAAACTGAGGCAATTGGGTGGTTGTTATTGAGAGATAAGTAGACGCCTCTAAGCAACGCGAACATGGCGTCGCTTGTGCACTTGTTGGGTAGAAATCCGAACTGCTCCGGGGATATTATCTGATGTTTCAGGAGAAATGGCATAAGACGGTTCTTCAGTAGCCTTTCGATGATTTTTGATAGCACTGGTAGTAGTGCAATTGGGCGATAATTGCAAGAGTTAGTTTTTTCGCCGCCATTATGAACTGGAATAATTATAGCTGCTTTAAGGCAATCAGGGAATACACCTTTTATAAAGGACTCATTTATTAATGTTGTAAGGGCCTCTATGACTGGGAGTGGCAAGTTCAGGAATATTCTAATTGATAGGCCATCAGTGCTACACGAAGATTTACTTTTGATATTATTTATTACCTTCAATAGTTCAGTGTTGCTAACGGGACTTAAGAAAAAGCTATCAGCTAAATTTTTTGAAGGAGGGAGAAACGAAACAGGGTCCAAACTTGGCGAGATACTAGAGGTAACATTTTTGCTTACATCAATAAAATAATCATTTAGATCATTAGCCCCTGGCAAGATCTGAGTCACAGGGTTTGATTTGTTTCTGAGGTTATTGATGATGGACCAGGTTTCTTTTGAAACGTTATTTGAGTTTGTTAGACGTTTTCGGTAGTGTAATTTTTTTGCTGACTTAATAAGAATAGTGTAGATCCTCCTATAGTTAGAGATATAGTCGAGAATAAGAAAGGAGTCGGTGAATTTTTTTATATATGAGAGATATCACGAGATGCCGCTAAAAAAAATAAAAAAGGAGTAAAAAGTGGGGTACCTTTGGAGGTATTTTACATAATAGGAACCCGACCATTTTTGTCAAAAATTATGTTTAAATAAATTGACTAGCTTTACTAACTTTGTTCTAATTAATTTCAGGTATGCGAAAGATGCGTTACTCGAAAAATCTCCGTCAGGGATCTGTTCTGGACCGAGTCCTACCTAGAGTTACCCCTAATTTCATCTCATTACCACAACGGTCGGCTAACTTTGAAGTGCGTAGCTCAAATCGGCGATTTATACCAGCAAGATAGTGACGTCCTGCTCTCAGCAGTGAAAGATCCCATTCCAGCTCGAGGTAAGACCTTTTTATTTCATAATGTTCAACAAGAACCAGATACGTTTTAAAATTTATTACTTTAAAATTATCATTAGGTTCAGTTTTCCTGACACAAAAATTCTTGGCTATTAATAATTTATATAATTAAAACACTAAGTAGGAATTTTCAGCGAGTTCATGAGAGAGTTGTACTGCACTAATTTACAATTTTTTTTTTTGAAATGATCATCCGGTTCTCGAGACCTTTCAACATTATTTTTTGTATTGTATCTTATTTTCGTATTTTTCTATAAAACCAATATGTTTTTCTTTAGTAACATTTCTGCACGATGTGGTGAATGCATATTCTTATAATTCCACATGAAACTCATCGTGCTATCTAATAGAAAAGGCAGAAAAGGTTCCGCCGGGCCAGCTAGTCATATAAAATTAGTACATAATGAAGGATTTGCGTTTATAGGTTCTCAGGTATTAAAAAATCACACCAAAAATTATGTGAAGAGTTTACACATTTTTGTGATTTGCATATTATTTTATTATTACTTTTCCCCCACCTTTCTCATCAGCATTCTATTCTATCCGAATTTCTTTCTTCAACTTCGTCTTTTTTTGGTTTATTTGTTTCCTTCTTCAGCCAGTACAAATTATTATAAATTATATATCTACCAATAGTTATTCATACATTTGTAAGTATATTGATGTTAATGCGTAATTTAATAATAATACATTTATTGTCTAAACCACAATAGATCTTTGATATAATGATATTGATAACACAAAGTAACAAAATGAAAACAAAAATTAGGTGCCGGAAATCTAACATCTGATTTTAGATGTTTTTAATGTGCTGATTCCAAAAATGCCACCATTTTTCTATCAGCTCTAGTTTTTAAGATACGGGTTACAGGCTAATTGATATTTTTTTCTGATAAAGGACAACAAATAAAGAGATAATTATGTACTTAATCGTCAAAATAGAAATTTCCCAGAATCTAATTAACCAAACTACTCAATACACTGCTCTTAATTACTTTTATACCTGTAATTGCCTATGACCCGATCCTTCTATACCTGCTTGGCTGTACTCGATTTAGTATATTACTGAGTTTTCCCAAGTAAAGTTGTGCTATCATTTTGTGTAAATTTTGGTCGTTTTGTAGTATCAAGACACTAAACTGAAATTGTGTGTGGTGAATACACTTTGAAAGAGACCAGAAAAACGATTTCTGACTTTGTGAAAAGAGCTTATCTTGCCTATTTTGGCGTTCATTTAGGAGATCAAGATAAATCTTGGACCACACATTTCATATGTAAAACATATGTTGAACATTTGCGACAGTGGACAACTGGAAAGAGGAAGTACCTAAAGTTTGATGTACCAATGGTTTGGAGAGAACCGCGAAACCATCATGACGACTGCTATTTTTGTCTCGTTAATATTAAAGGCATAAATAGAAACAATAGACACAAATGGACATATCCTGATCTAGATTCTGCAAAAAGGCCTGTAGCGCATTCGGAAGAAATACCCGTTCCATCATTCAGCAGTTTACCCGAACTGACAGAAGATGATACAGAAACATCAACGTCTGACGAAGTTCAAAGAATTCAATCAGAAAACGACAGCGAATTTGAAGCAGATTTAGCAACTCCGCAGTGTTTCAATCAAAAAGAACTAAACGATCTTATAAGAGACCCGAATCTCTCAAAGGAATCCGTTGAGTTACTTGCATCCACATTAAAAGAAAAAAATCTGCTTTCTCCAGGTACTAATATTACATTTTATCATAAAAGAAATAAGGATCTGCTGCCTCTTTTTCGCTCATGAAAATTACTTGGTATTCTGTAACAATATAAAAAGAGCTCTTAGAAAAAATGGGTTTGCCCGAATACACTCCAGATGATTGGCGCCTTTTTATTTACAATTGGCTCAATTCATATTGGTCATTCTACTACCATGAAGGAAGAATATAAAACAATTGCATTAGTTTTGAGAAAAATTAAATACGAAGAACATCAGTGGGCAATTTGTGTTGATTTAAAAATGGTTAACTTCCTCCTTGGACAGCAGAGTGGTTATACAAAATATCCTTGTTTTTTGTGCCTTTGGGACAGTAGAGCTAAAAATGAGTACTGGGTTAACAAAAATTGGCCTTCAAGAGATGTTATGATTCAAGGAAAACAAAACGTGATCAACGAACCTTTGGTTTCCAGAGAAAAAATCTTACTTCCGCCCTAGCATATCAAGCTTGGCCTAATGAAGCAATTTGTGAGGGCTTTAAGAGAAAATTTGTCACGTAAATTTCCTGGCATTAGCATGGATAAACTAAAAGCTGGTATATTTGATGGTCCTCAAATAAGGCAACTTGTTAAAGATTCACAATTTATCAATGAACGAGACTGAATCTAACGCTTGGTGTTCATTTGTTCAAATAGTACAAAATTTTCTTGGCAATCATAAAGCAGAGAATTACGTACTACCTCCACAGCCAACTAGATCGTTTTACAGAAAACTTAGGTTATTATAGTGAAGAACAGGGGGAAAGATTACATCAGGATATTAAAACTATGGAAGATCGTTATCAAGGACGATGGAATAGCCACATGATGGAGGACTACTGCTGGAGCCTTCAGCGAGACTGCCTTAGTAAACTCCATTCTAGAAAGTCGTATAAAAGAAAATTTGTATGTGATTAGTGACTAATGTAATTATGTAAATTAAGTTTTTGCAATAAATACTTAAATCCATGTGTGTGTTTTTTAACTGGCAATAGTAATATTATATATTATAAAAGTTATAACGTAAAATATATACACAATTTTATTTTTAAACTAGATCTGATAGACAACATCTGAGAACATTCTGCATCCAAAAATTACCCAGGAACAGTTAAAAAATCGCAGGTACCAAAATGTGCGTTGGCCTATGTAATATATAAATGTGAGCCAACGTGGTTCAACAATGGCCCTTAGAGGATTCAGACATCCTGCCGCAAGACAAGGATAGTGTTCAAGCCCTTAAGTAATAATAACAAGTAATAAATTAATTAGAGAATACTAAATTAGGCCCTAAAAATAACTATCTGTGGTAAATATTTGGATGTACATCTTTTAAACATATTTAACCACTAGGATTCAGCGAGATGAGGTGTTATATTGGTCCTCCTTTTAACTCCGTGTACCAACCTCAAGCAAGAGTTCTGAACTTTTTGTATACGGTATCTATAAGCAGCATCAAGGCAGGGGTAATAAACACTAATACAGTGATTAATTTTGGGGGAGTACTAGAGCATCGCATAGAAGTTTACGAGTCTGCCTGGAAAAATAATACCTATAAGAATATATAAACTTAAGATTTCCATACGCAATTCTCAGCTTGCATGCTACATGTTCTCAAAAGCGAATAAGAATCGAGCGTTAGATCCAGTATTTTACAGGTTTTGGTAAATGGTAAGACTACATTCTCAAGTTTGATTTCTATGCTGTCCTTAACGAGATTGATTTGCCGCTGATTGCCAAAAACGATTGCTGTTGATTTATTGGGGTTACGTTTAAGCAAGTGATCTGACGCTAAGTTATGAAATATAGACAAGACTGCGGTAATTATTTCTTGTGCTTCCGCGATTTCATTTTCTGTAAATGACACATATAATTATGTATCATCTGCATAAATATCTTATAAAAATTTAAGGTGTATATTGTATACAAAAGAGGGCCTAAGATGCTACCCGGTGGAATGCCCACAGGGACATCTAAACTATAGTCGAATGCGGTCTTATCGTGCGGGTCCAAAGGTCACCAACATTATGAATCAAATCAGAAAACACAGTGAATACCAAAATGTTGTGTGATTCTTTTATCGAGCTACTAAATCTCGATAGGCTATTTACAAATATACACGGAGAAAGAAAATACTTTTTTTTTATATTACGCAATATTATTAAGATAGCCACTTAATATTATTTTATATATTAAACGCCGAGGGACTAAATAAGAAAATTCTCTAAATATGTATTTGGTTAACATTTTTTGGTTGGCAAAAACAAAAACACACAAAATGGCAAGCGCCTTAATAAAGTCGGAAGGCGGTTCGAATCAGTGAAACAATCAGGATATGTTTTGTTTATACAGCCACTTAATGAAATTGAGATTTTTTTATCAATCACCAGAAATTATGAGCCCCGTTTGACCTAATAATCTAACCACTTATACAGTGTCATCTATTTAAATTCGGGCCATCCCTATGCAAATTTTGTATTGTGATACCAAAAAAAAATTATTTTGTGAAAATATTATACACTTTTGTTAAAAACACAAGATAATTAGTTATTACTGCAATCGTGGGATTTTTTCAGATCTTTACGTTTTAGGGCCCCTAGATGCCGGAAAACATGTTTTCTCAATTCCGTCTGTCTGTAGGTATGTCTGTCCGTCAGTCTGCCTGTTCGCGGCATAGCTAAAAAACTACTTATCCGATTTCTTCAAATTTCAGTTTAAAATTAAGGGCCATGTATGCGAAAAATACAGGCTATATATATATATATATATATATATATATATATATATATATATATATATTATATATATATATAAGAGATTTTACCGATTTTTATAAATCAAATTTTGTCTTATAATTAATAAAAAAATTTACTTGTTTTAAACACGCTTGAAAATTGGAGGAACATGTATGCTCTAATTATTTATTTATTGCCTGCAAAATTACAAATGTACTAAGAAAGTAAGCAAAAAAATAGTGTCAAATCTAATAAAAAAATTTTTAAATTAAAATTCACTGGCTAATATCCAGGAGTCAGTGACAAAAGCTCTGAGAATCGGTATAAGGAATATACAGAAATTTGTGCATGAAAAAAAAACATAATATACTTCCGAAGAAGATTAAGAAATGTACACGAAAAAATCCAAAGGCAAAAGATTTAAGTTACAATGCAAAAATGGATATTCATAATGCAATTTGTGATTTATACACGTCAAAGACTAATATAATCCTTCAGAAACTTTTTAATATTATAGACTAAAAAATATCATCATAACTTAAAAAGTCCTCATCTTTTGAATCGTCCTCAAATGGCGCAATGATCATTGGTGTTATTTCGACATCTAGAAATCATTCTCGATTCCACCAATCCTGTATTAATTTCTCCGTATGTTCCACAGATTTCTTCCAGTACTCCGGCGTAATATAATTTAATGAATCTTGCGAAACAATTTGCACTTTATCTGATGTAAGACCATCCTTCGAGTGTTTTTCGTAATATGATTTTGCACCAGCCCATATTAATTCTATTGCGTTAAACTGGCAATGGTATGGAGGCAGTCGTAAAACCTCATGTCCATTTTCCCGTAATATTTCATCATGGCATGGGGTTTTTTAATAGATATTGGGTAAAGGATTTTGTGTTTGTTTTATTAGCCAGTCATAAATATCACTTTTCTTGCAGGATGAAGTAGTTTGTTTGTTTAAGATTCTTAAATGATAAGATGCATTGTCCAGAATGATTAAAGATGGAGCATCTAAATTTGGAATCCGTTGTTCTTTTAACCACTTTTCAAACAGTTCACAGTTCCTATTATCATGGTAGTCCATACTTTTGGATGTTGAAGAAAACAGTAAACTTGCACCTGGGAGAAATCCTGTTGAAGAACCTGCATGCAAAGTGATGAACCGTTTTCCCGTCCCACATCCCTTTTTTCTCTTGACACTTTTTACATACTCGTTCCATTAGAAAATATCCAAGTCCCGTCTAAAAATACCACTTTTTCTAAATTTTGAATTAACATTTTCCGTGTATTTCTTTAAAAACTGGATACGCTGATTTGCTACATGTGGCAACTCGCATACAAATCGTCGATTACAGTCCTTTTTATATCGAAAACTCAACATTTTTATTAATTTTGACAACGATTTTAGTCCAATTTCCAATATGCCTCGATTTTTTAAAGCTTCTTTTAAAACTTGAAGGGTTATATTAGTTTTTGATGTGTATAAATCGTAAATTGCATTACGAACATCCATTTTTACATTGTCACTTAAGTCTTCTGTCTTTGACTTTTTTCGTGTACATTTCTTAATCTTCTTCGTTAGTAAATTATGCTTTTTTTCATGCATAAGTTTCTGCACAGTCCTTATACCGATTCCCAGAACTTTTGCTACGGTCTCCTGGACATTGGCCGGTGAATTTACATTTTCGTAATATTTTATTAGATTTACTACCATTTTTTTCACTTGTGGATGCAGAAAACCCGAAAATTGTTTTCTATTACTCATTTTGTCACTGACTTATCAATTTGACTTTCAAGTGACATCGCTCAAAGATTTTTGCAACTGCTGGTATTTATATGTTTATCCTCTTTTTTCATATGAAAATATCATAGGTCTATCTAATTTATCTTCCGGATTTTATGCGGAGGATATGAAAAAAAGAAAAACAGACTTAAAAATGTGTCGTTGATAAATTGTATGACCCGCACGATAACACTGCTTTTGACTATATTCGAGTATTGTCTATTATAAACAACTTGCTGAGTTCTATCAGAGAGAAATGATTGCAGAAATTGACTTGAATTTTTGCTGAAGCCTATCAATCAAGTGAAATTAAAAGTAAGTCATGGGTTATATCCGCCAAGGCACTCTCACAGCTATGATTCGGTCCGAAGCCTGATTTTTCATTAGGTAATATGATTGTTTAAAAATGCAGGAATTTGTTTTTTCATTATTTTTTCAAGGACCTTAGATAGAGTCGGCAAAATACTAATGCAACGCAGATGGCTATAGTTTGTTGGATTATTTATCTTAGGCAAAGGTATTACTTCATCCATTTTCCATTTAGAAGGAAAATACGATGTTAATATACACTGGTTTATAATGTGAGTGATAATTGGACAGCAAATATGAATCATAGTTATGTTTATCTTGTCCTTCCCAATAGCTTTGGATTTTATATTCTTTATTATTTCCAGTATTTCAATCTCGGCAGATAATATAAAATCAAAAAGTTCGATATTATAATCTAATCTGTTTGAGTTGTAGTGCTGTAGAATTTCTTGTTTCGGAGTATTGTTATTAGCTACAGTATTAATAAAATAATGGTTAATGTTATCCGGATAACTTAGGCTAGACGGCAAATCAAAATTAGTTTGCTTTATTAAATTCAATTTTTTTAGTTCTTGCCACTGCCCCTTTTGATCAGAAGTTTTTAATTTTGTACGCAAAAATATCTTTTTTTTCGCTTCGCTATATATTTATATTTTTTTTTTGTTACTTTCTTGTGAGAGAAAGTTATCAATAACATAAACGACTTACTATAATTAATTTTGACGTGTATTTTTGCAAATAAAACCTGTTATCCTTACAATATCCTGATATTTTTTTCTTGGTTTGAACTTACATATAAAATTATATAAAAATCTTGGAATAAAATAAAAATATCTCATGCATTCTACAAATCAAAATCTACTCGTGGTGGACAATTTTGGTTTTTGAACTCGTAATCACGATGATTTAACCTCCGCTGTACAGCCATTGTATAATCAGCAGCAATTTTTATTTAGTATTTGTTGCCTAGTGTAAACAATACCATTATCTAACTAAAATTGCTTTTTTGTAAAGAAATTATGTAATAGTCGTAGAAAAATGATTTTTTCTACGACTGCTATGAAAACTGTCTAAAAACGCACGCCAAACAAGATCTGAAAATTACTAATTTCACATGATGTGTGAAAACTGCTGTGTGAAATTTTTGCACACAGTTGCTTGCTTATGGGAAATATTTGCTGCCATAGCCTTCTAAGATTTGTGAATAGAATTTCGGTTCAAGCTCATATTATTCGTCATTTCATTTTGACATAAGCGTGTGACAAGTTTTCACACGGTGTTTGAAAAAAATTCTCACAGTCTTGTCAAAGTTGAAAGAATAAAAATAATCAAAATTGTATTTTTATTTTTATTTTCTGCAGTCGTAGAAAAAGTATCGTGTGCAACACGTTTGAAAATGACTCTCTGCACACGAGTGAGAGGTTTGTGCACGAGCCGCAGGCGACTGCTACAAGTCACACGAGTTTCTAAACTTGTTGCACAATATACTATTTTCTACAATAATGCTGAAAACTTGACTTTTCCGCACTCATTTTAGTCACACGAGTTTCTAAACTTGTTGCACAATATACTATTTTCTAAAATAATGCTGAAAACTTGACTTTTCCGCACTTATTTTAGTTTGGAAAGAGCTAGTCTTCCGCACTAGTGCGGAAAAAAAATTTACTTTTCCACACTAGTGCAAAAAAGTAAATAATCTCATTTTTTAAAATATTCTTACTGATTTTAAATATTTAAAAATATGTTGATACGCTGAGAGCCACTGGCCGACAAGATATTTCTAACACAGGCCAGCTCATTATTTTCACAATGAAGATACTCTCCCAATAATAAAAAAAATATTGGGAAAGCCCTAATATGTACCATTTTTTAATAGCCTAATTAGAACCTTTTATATTGGCAGGTAAACAATTTTATTGTGGGGCAGCTAAAATGGGTCCATTTTACAACGGAAAAATTACCTAGACTGGGTTGTTTACAACATTAGACATAAAATAAACGTGAAACATCACTCTTCTGTTGAGTTTCGAATTGAGTGGTTCTCTGTGTATCGATAAGCAAGTGTATGTGAAGACGAGAATGTCGAGTCAAACACGCCGAAGTTGCAAAATTTCTCCTGACTAAATTTGTTATATTTGTGGTGAATTTCTAGTGAAATGACAAGCCAGGCCATTTTCCGAAAATGTAAAAAAGCCTACTTTATATTTTGGTGTATTAAATGGGGATCAAGATAAGCGGTGGACTCCCCATGTGTGCTGTGCTGGTTGTAGTGTATCATTGGTGCAGTGGATGAAGAGAAAGAGAAAAAGTATGCCTTTTGCAGTTCCAATGGTATGGCGAGAACACACCAATCATTCTGACCATTGTTATTTTTAACTGACAAAGACTGAAGGTTATTCCAAAAAGGGAAAGCACAATATAGAATATCCAAATTTGCAATCTGCCATACGACCTGTTCCTCATAATGCAAATTTGCCAGTGCCGATTGCGCCTTTAAACTGGCAAGCTATTGATTTAGGAGATAATGGAGATAACGCATCATCAGGCAGCTCAGAAGAACAGTGCACCGATCCCACTTTTACCACAGGTCCCAGTCCCGGCAAGCCACATTTGATTGTTCAAAGTTAATTAAATGATTTACGAATTTCAGAAAAAGACATGTGTGTTTTCTGAGTATTCTCCGCGTATACTGATATAGAATGGCGATATTGAACTTATTCATAGACTCATCTAAATATAGCTTAAAAGCTGTGTTATTGCATAATGGAAATTTAAAACCCTCTATACCAATTGCTCATTCAGTTGCAATGAACGAAAATTATGAAAATATGCGCATGCTTTTGGATAAAATAATCTGCAATAGGTAGAAATGGCAGATATGTGGGGACTTAAAAGTTATAGCGATTTTAGAGTTATATTGCTGTTTTCTTTGTTTAAGGGATAGTCGTGCAATAAATCAGCATTATGTAACAAAAATTTGGCTAGAAAAAAGCGAATTTCAACCGGGATCTGAAAATGTTAAATTTATACCTCTTGTGGATCCCAAAAATGTCCTTTTGCCTCCACTTCACATTAAACTTGGGCTGATGAAAAACTTTGTGAAGGCTTTGAATAAAGATGGTGATGGATTTAAATACCTAAGACAAGTCTTTACCCAGTTAAGTGATGCTAAATTAAAAGAAGGCATTTTAATTGGGCCACAAATCAGAAAATTGCTGGACGATGTCAATTTTAGGGGAAAGCTTACCAGGCAGGAACTCAGAGCATGGAATTCATTTGTTAATGTAGTAAGAGGATTTTTAGGCAACAATATGGATGCAAGTTATGAACAATTAGTTAATGAATTCTTGGATGCCTATAAAGCGCCTGGTGCCAGAATGTCATTCGAAATTCACTTCCTCCATTCCCATCCGTCATTTTTTCCTAAAAATTTGGGAGTTGTTAGTGACGAGCAGGGTGAAAGGTTTCACCAAGATATCAGAACAATGGAAATTCGGTACCAAGGACGATGGGATCCAGCATGATGGGTGACTACTGTAGGTTTTTGAAGAGAGAAAAATAGGACACCTCATAAACGGAAAAAATAAAGTTTAATTAGTGTTTTAAGTTAATATTTTTCTCGTTTGCTTTTCTCTTAGATGTATAGTATGTTTAATAGGCGAAAACTGGAAACATAGTCAATAAACAGGGTTAGGAATTTTCTGAAATAATTTTTTCTATAGATATTAAGTATCGTAACATTCGATAAGGTTTTACAACTCTAACAAGAAAACCCTACATGCTACAACTTTCTATTTGTCATAGATTAAGCTATTCTGATTTGTGTTACAACAAAAACATTTTTTCTTGTCGGCCAAGTCATAACTCTCATTCGTTGATAAAATAAACGTCTTATAACGACGAATGTGCAGGGTAAAACCAGTTACCAATTTTTATAAATTTTTACCTCAACGGCCAATTAATTTTGAAGTGCGTATCTCAAATCGGTCATTTATACCAGCATGATGCCGACGTCCTGCTTTCAGGCGTAAAAGATCCCGTTCCAGCTCGTGGTGAAGTCTTTTTTATTGCGTAATTTTTAAGGAGTTTAAGGGCCACATAAAGTTCCGAATTTATAACTTTGAAATTTAATACAAGTTTTAATAAAATTTTCGTCGTAAAATCTTTGTTACCTAAAGTTTCCCCGAATTATTGTGGATTATATTTTGGTTATTGATTTTGCTATAAAACCGCTGAAAATTTTTAAGCACGACCGGTTTTTGCGTAATCATGGAGGAGTGAAAGAGCTTTAAGCCATTGGGAATTTTTTCCTACAGTAAACTGGATTAAAGATAACAATTGACTACTCTTGGCCGTTACGTGATGAAAATCCATGATAAAATTTTTTTAGAAAAACAACTTAAGTTTTTGAGATTTTCACTTATATATTTGTTGTCAACATGACATGTTTCGCATATACAATAGCTTCTTCAGATGTTAAGGTATAACTAAAATACTACAATGCCAAGATGTACAAGGTAAACAACAGGTAACAAATAAGGGAAAAACCCAAAGACAGTGGTGTTACAATAAATGAAAAAGCTTAAAAATTATGTGGGTTATATATCTACGACAAAAGGACGGCTTAGTGAAATAAATTTAACAAAGGAGAGTTATCTAAATCTAATTGGTCATTTAGCAAATTACCTGATGGTTTTAATTTGTTTATTTCTAGAAATTCAAGCATGTTAAGTTTTATGCCCTTATTTTCGATATGTAGAATTTCAAAATTATTATTAAATGAATGATGTTCAAGTAAAAGATGATTTGCAAAGGTTTAATCAGATTTTTTATTCAAAAAACTACTTTTATGCTCTGAAATGCGTTTGTTAAACGTTCTACCTGTTTGACCTATGTACGTTTTTGGACAGTCACCTCAGGTTAATTTGTAGACACCTGATTGTTTTGTTTTACTTGTTTTGTCTTTATTATTTTTTATATATTTACCCAAACTATTGTCTGTCCTGTAAGCAACATTTAAATCCCGCAATAAAGTAGCGATTCGTTCAGAGGGTGATCCAATATAAGTTAAACTTACTTGACTAATGGCTTTATTATATTGTTTCTTGGCAAGAATATTATTTACGAGATTTGGATCATATCCATTATTGACAGCAATTTGTTTTATTATGTTAAGTTCTTTTTCAAAATTAATATTTAACATTGGAATATTAATTATCCTGTGAAACATACTGTTATAAGCCGCTAATTTATGTTGATAGGAGTGAGTAGAGCTAGCGTGAATAGTAATATCTGTATGAGAAGGCTTATGAAAATTAGAGAAGTCGTGTTTATTATCATTTTTCTGTATAGTTAAATCTAGAAAATTAATAGAGTTATTTTGTTCTAATTCAGTTGTAAAAGTTATATTGGGATGGATATTATTGATAAAATCAGTAAAAACACTTAATTGTCTCTGTGTTCCAACAAAACAAGTTAAAATATCATCGACATACCTAAACCAATAAAGAAAGTTTTTTGTTAGTGGATTTTGATGTATAGTGTGTTCTATATTGTCCATAAAAATTTCAGATAGTAAGGGACTCAATGGGTTTCCCATAATTAAGCCTTCAGAGCTGGAGTAAAAATTATTATTGAATTGAAAGTAATTCTGAGAAAGGCAAATATTTAAAAGATTGATGATTTCTTGTTTTTTAACTGGATTTGTGTGACTCTTTTCTAATAAATTGTTAACTAAATGAATCGTATCTTTGGGCGGGATACTGGGAAATAAATTTTTTACATCAAATGAAATCAAAAGGGCATTTCTTGGTAACGAGATGTGTTTTATATGTTCTACTAATTCAAAAGAATTTTTAATGCTATATTTTGGAACGAATTTACAGTTATCATTTATGAGAGAAATTAGTTTATGTGAAATTTTAAAAGAAGGTGCTGTTATAAAAGAGACAACTGGGCGGATGGGGTAATTTTCTTTATGTAATTTAATCAACGAGTACATTTTAGGAGCTTGTGGGTTCATAGAAATAAGATTATATTTGTCTGAAGGACTTAAAATACTTCTTGAGTTGTCGATTGCTTGTCTAATTTCTTTTTGGTATAATTCAGTAGGATCAGATCTTAAAAGTTCATAGACTGCGGTTTCTAAAAAGGAAAGAGTTTTTTCAACATATAATTTTTGGTTAAGTGCTACAATAGTATTTCCTTTGTCTGCTTTTGTAAAAATTATGTCGTTATCTTTAGACTGATTTTTGATAGATTTTATGACTAGATTTACTGGACTTTCACTAGATTTAATGAATTCTTTCTTAATTATATTAGAGCTAGAAACTTGTTGTTTAAACAATCAGGGCTATTCCTTAAAGCGATTTCTGTTTCAACGCCTAAATTTTCAAGGGATTTAATATTTACTGAGCTTTTTAAATTATAGTTGAAACCCTTATTTAGTAACTGATGTTCTTTTTCGTTAAATATGGTATCGGATAAATTAACAAAGCTATCAATGAAAACGTGGTCAGAAAAATTAGTTAATATGTTAGTTTTTGAACTACTTTTTTGTTTTAATAAACAATCCAACTTACGTTTTTATCGTAGATACTTTACATGTTTTAATGAATTTGTTTGTTCTGTAAAATATCAAATTCCAAATATGTAGCCTGGATGACACGTTTGCCTGTATTGAATATATGTCTTTGCTGTATTGAATCTTTCTGTCTTCTTTGAGCCAGCAAAATCATCAGGTAATTTGCTAAATGACCAATTAGAATTAGATAACTCTCCTTTGTTAAATTTATTTCACTAAACCGTCCTTTTGTCGTAGATATATATACCCACATAATTTTTAAGCTTTTTCATTTATTGTAACACCACTGTCTTTGGGTTTTTCCCTATATTTGTTATCTGTTGTTTACCTTATACATCTTGGCATTGTAGTATTTTAGTTATACCTTAACATCTAAAGAAGCTATTGTATATGCGAAACATGTCATGTTGACAACAAATATATAAGTGAAAATCTCAAAACTTAAGTTGTTTTTCTAAAAAAATTGTAAAGATAACACTTTGGGAAAAACTTTATTGTATCTAATTATGTTGGATGAAGAGTGAAATAACTTGTTGCCGTTTGTGGTGTATGTCAGTTGGTTTGAATAAATTGAACTACTACTTCTTGCTTATAAATATCGGTAACATGACTGTTTTTACGAATCTTTTTAACTTTGGGTGATACTGTAAAAACCTAAAAATATTCTAGCTCTTTTCGGATTTTGCTACGATTTTGGTATTTTATATTATCAGCCCAAGGTATGTTCATCTAAGACCAAGGGTCTTCAACCTTTTTTAGCGCAAGGGCCAAAAATCGATTTCACATCGTACGAAGGACCAGAATGGTCCACGTCACTTTACCACCATATCAATAAAATAAAAGACATATAATTTCAAAGTGTAATAATCTTTATTGGTTAAAAAGTTCAATCAATCAATGAGATTTTTGATATTGTTGTTTTATTTTTGTAGTTGCAGCCCGCAAACTTCCTTCCAGATGTGCGCCTGTAACTCTCGACTTTGTTTTAGACTTCACATTTTTCATATGAGAAAATAGCTGCTCGCGCACATATGTACTCCCAAACACAGACACCATTTTCTCGGCACGTTTGTGGATTTCAGGAAACGAGTTTTGATCGACATATTTTGAAGAAAAATCAAGAAGACCCATGTAGAACTTGCCTTTCAGTTCCGAATTACACTGCAAATCGATAAGCTCCATCTGACAATTTTCTGGCATGTCTTTAACGGATACACCAAGGAGATTGATGTAATATTTAAGATCTCTGAAGTCAGAAAACCTTGATTGGAACTATTTTTTTGGGTAAATCTAGTTCTGCGACATTTTATCCACATCTGTACATTCGCAACTCTTCAGTTTAGAAAGGTGCGTAAACTCTTTTTTCAACAACTGATTTTTCCATAAATCCAGTTTAAACTCAAATGTCTTCACAGTGTCAAGTAGGTTGTTGATGAGATTTTCTTTTCCTTGTAGTAAATTGAGGAACTGGTTTTCCTTTGGCTTCCATGAAGGAGGCGATTTTCTTCTTGAGTGCAAAAATACGTTATAGCATTTTTCCTCTACACAGCCAACGAACATCAGAAAAATATGTCACATCACCATACTCGACATTAATTTCGTGTAAACAATTTTAAAATTCTCTGTGGTTGAAGCCGCGTGATTTAATGAAGTTCACAGTTTTTACGACCACTTTCACCACCTCATCAATATTCGTGAATTTTGCACAAAGGTTTTGTAGATGAACGACACAATGGTAATTTCTTCCTACCATGGATGGTGCACCGTCTGTTCAGGTCAGGTTTGTCAATTCTAAATCATATCGTCTCAGTACTGTCATCAAGCACTTATAAATATAACATCCTTTTGTAGAGTAATCAGAAAAGGGCAGCCATCTTTTCAAAATAATTATCAATGCCCCGAATAAATATAGCTAATTGAGCGATATCGGTTAAACCTGTGCTTTCGTCGAGCGCAACAGAATAGTATACGAACTTCGATGCATGTTAGTTTAGTGAATGTTCAATGTCTTCCGCTAACTTTTCGATTCTTCTGGCGACAGTAACACCAGACAGACTAACTTAAGAAAACATACTTCAGCGGCGGCTTCCATACATTCCTTGATAAACTCACCATCAGTAAAAGTTTTAATTTCAAAGCTATTTTTTCGGATATAATGTAGAGCTAACCTTCACGCTTGCTTCATTTTCAACGTTATGCTTTTGAAAACTATCTTGCTTGTGTTAAAGCTGACTTTTTAAAGCTCTCACTTTATCTTGCCGTAATTATCCTTTGAATGTCTCAAACTTTGTGGCATGCTTTGTATCTAATGTCTGTTTAAGTTCTGTTCTTTGAGGGCTGAAAGGGATTCTTGACACACCAAACAGACGGGTTTTTGATTAACACTAACAAACAGGTACAACTCAGTCCACTTTTCTCGAAACAGGCGCTTTTCTTCACTAATTTTTCGTTTTTTACCCGAAGTAGAAGCCATTTTTAGTGTCAAGGTAGAAGAAATGAGTTTAATTCTCCGATAAAAACTAAACTTGCGCGACTGCACGCCACAATACAGTATCCGCCTTACATGGGTTAAAACACAATATACTCAACTCACTATAATCGCTTATCGCACAGGTAGCAACTTCACTGCTAGTTGGCACTTTTTCGCTTGTAACGCTTCGTTCGCTCTTGGAATTAGAACTGGCCTCTGCCGTGTGATGCCCGCTTTATATAGGCCGAGCGCTAGGTCCCTCTAGTAGTGTTAATTTCTAGAATCATTAGAAAGATTCAATAGACATGCAACGCTATCTAGTGGCCTTGTGCCTAGTCGCGATTGCGAGTTCACAGAGTTGATCTCCTTTAATTAGGTGGCGCTAGCGTCCCCAAAGTGTCATTCGCAGGCGCGGCGCGATACAATATTTTCTATAGTTGACCCTTGATCTAGACGATCCTGTTAACTATTTTGGAAGGGTACGATAATCATTTCCAGGCAGGATGTACAGGGAATCTGCTTACATTTTGCAACTTCCTCTTCTTAAAGCTTTTATAATTACAGACAGAAAAAGCTTTAAAAGTCAGAGTTGCAGGGATTTGCCTGAACCACCAGAACTTTTTTATCAGAATAATCAAATGAACATCGCAAGTCAACTAGAAAAATACATACTTTTATTTTTCTATGAAACAACCTTTATATGGTTTCTTCATTGGAATTCTTATAAGCTCCAGATTTCAAGGGTACGTGTTATATATTGAATATATAATCTTAAAAAATAGACTTATCATGAAAACAGATGTGAGGTGTGTTTTAGGTAATGACTGATTAGCTCTTATTATCAAAACAAAACTTTTATTTTAATTTTTTTTAAAATATGGAATATTCAATTCAAGAAAATCTTATCATAGTCCAGTCTTTTTCACGATCAATAAAAATTCGTAAGTAGAAACACTTTATTTTGTTGCATCTGGTAATTTATTTTATACGATATCGCTTAAAATAGGCTATTTTTGAATAAATCACTTTTATATCTATGTTCATTTTTTATCGTATCGCGTATGGCAGACCTGCAAATGAATCCAACTTATTTTTTATTATTTATCGAAGGAAATATGTAACTTTTTTTTTATTTGAACAGTTTGGCAGAATTATATAAGCCATGTTAAATTTTGTGACAATTATGTTTTTCGTAAACGACCAATAAAGGCACCGTACGTACGAAAAGGGAAATTTTTTTCTCTCTTAAGTATTGTAATCATTTAAAAAATCACACACCAATGTTATTATTATTATTATTATTTTTAAATCCCGAATGGAATTTACACTCTCTCTCTAAAGAGAAGGGAACATTTACTCATCCCAGATATTTACATATCATGTAGCCACCTCTCTCAAAGTTGTTTTTCTTGCATGTTAGTTTGGTTTGTCAAAAAGTGCAGTCCCAATAGAACTTATAAAGTGTATTTTCTAAAATTGGCTCGTGGTTGAACATATAATATGGCACTTTTTGTTCCTGCAAGAGCTGTAAATTCTTTGCTAGTTCTTAGTGCAGAATTTTGGCTGATGCATCGTGTCTCAGCCGTCCCGACGTCAGCAAGTAGTTCGACGCTATGTTGTCGATATAATTCTGACTGACCTCACTTAAATATCTGCCATGCAGAGGCTTTTCCCTCCAACTCTTCAGTTTCTTATCTACGGATTCATCATGAGCTGAAACTTGCAGCTTTTTTAGTTGTAAAGCCGTAAAGTGATCCGAATCACATATAATCCGAAGTAAGTCAGATGTCCGTGCTTTTTGTTGAAATAGCTTCGTAGTTTGGTGATTTGTTGGTGGTGCTTTGATGCCGCGGAATTATCGTACGCATGGCATTTCTTGGATGACGTTTTTGTGCCTTTGTGAGTAAAGTCTGATCTTTCGCTGAAAGTTATTGATGTCAGTGTTGGACCACTTAATAACCCCAAATGAATAACCAAGCACAGAACAAGCGTAGGTGTTAATTGCCCTAGACAAATGTTTGCTGTTAAATTTTGATTTTAGCAATTGTCTTATTCTTCTTGTAAACTCGCTTGTCAGTTCATCCTTCATTACTGTATGATTTATACACTGCCCCAGCATTATACCAAGATATTTGTAGGTGTCTCCATATCGCGTGGCTTCCCTATTGTGACCGTTCTGCATCTCAGATCCGTCCTACCATTCCTTATACTGACAGTTCTGCACATATCTAGCGCAAACCACAATTTTGGGCTTCTGATCCAGCTCGTTCTTGGCAGCTGCCATTACTTTTAAATCGTCCATATATAAAAAATCATTTAACTTAATTGTTTCTCTGTTGCTGTTTTTGATACTAGACCCATATTCAGTAGAATTTAAAAGGTTAGACAGAGGGTTCATTGCGATACAAAAACATAGCGGACTCAGTGAATCACCTTGAAAAATACCTCTTTTCATTGGTAATGGATTAGTTTTGTTGTCAGTAAGCTTGATTACAGATGACCGAATTAATTATCAGTTGCTCTTTAAAACCCATGGGGTCTTTAGTAATCCCTTTTGCTGTAAAGATATTATTTTGTTGTGTTCACAATGTGTCGATATCCTTAAAGTTATATAGGATGTCATCAGCTTATAAAGCGTTGGAAGAAGGTAGGTAACTCCTTAAGTAGGAAAGATGGCATATTTTGGGGCTCCTGCACTAGATTGTTAAGGAAAAATGCTAATTTTTCGTGTGTGGCCCTGAATTTCTTTGACCAGTAATTATGTATTCCATTAGGGCTTGGGTCTTTCCAGTTATGTACCGTTTTAAGGATGCTCGTAATCGCGAAAATTGCGAAACGATTATACTGCATTTAGTTATATTCTCTAGCAGTTATATTTTCTTCTTCACTCCAACTTGCGCTTAAGTAAGATGTTACGAAGGTAGATAATTGCTCCTTCCAAAAATGCTCAACCAGTTCCTTACTAGGATATTCTGTATTATTTTCTTCTGTATTTTTGTTGAGGGGTCTATAAAATCCCTTTTCTGATCTTGCAAATAAAGCGTTATCATCATTCTTCTCATTGCTTACTTTATACCTTCTCAGACGACCCGCATATACAGAGACTTCTGGTTTAAGTGTATTGAGGCATTGAGTAGCTGTAATATTCTCTTAATCTTGGCGGGAATGTACTCTAGTACGTTGGATGCTCGATTCCACTAATCTCTCTAGTTTTGTCCTTCTTAGCCCATTTACATACTCAGTCAATCTTTAAACATTCTTCCTAAGATGGTCAATTTTATTTTGCATTCTTTTTTCCCAGGCTGGCGTTCGTTGTCCTGTCGTTCAGCCTATTTCTTCTCTTCTCGTTGGCAATTTAAGTCCCACTGATTTAGTAATTGAGAGCGCTGCACAATTGATGATGCAGATATTCTAAGGAGTCAACTTCTGGAACAATATCAGGTTGTTCATCATATTAAGTAGTGTTTCAAGTTTTTTGGAAGCCTTGGACCTAGGCCTTAGTGGAACTGTGTTACAATATTCTAATATTGCTTTTTTCATTTTGGTATCAAGGCTTTGGTAAACTTGGTGACATCCATTTTCTGGCTGTCTTTGTGTTGTTGATCCTCACTATTATTTTCAGGTTGTTGTCCTCAACCATTGATGTGTCACTATTTATGGTGACATTTAAATTGTTCATTTCTAGTAAATAACTTTTAACGTCGCTCTCGATGGCATTGAGTCGAGAGGAGAATTCTACGTTGATCTGCTACACGCTTTTCAGATATTTGGAGCTGTGGGTATTCTCGGCAAAGTTCTAGGTATAATCTTTGCTGTAATATTATCCGATAATAATAGTATTATTATTATTATTATAATTATTTTTATTAATATTATTATTATTGTAACGTTACACTTTTACAGTAACAAAATAGTATATATGTGCAAGAGTAGTTATTATGATTTTGCTATAGCGCTATATTTATATTTTTCTTATTCGCCAAGATATCAGGAACTTATCTAATTTTGAGTTATCTAAATTTTATGACTTAATATATTATTTTTTATTATTCCTAATTTTTTCATTATTATTCATAGTACTTACTTTGCAAACAAATGACAACTTGGTGTATTATATACATGTGTTTTAATTTAATTTTACAGATGCTGAGGGTCTGGTCGTTTGAAGTTTTTTGTACTTACCTTATAAAAGGACCATATTTTTACATATTTGCATATAACAATATACAGTTTATTAACACTTATGATTTTCCCATTATCTTACCTTAATATATTTTATTTAAAACAAATCTATTATAAACAATATAGTTGGGCTTGAGCTGTTTTGTTACAAACCAAACCAGGTATTTCCACATATATCTATTGTAGCCGAGTATAGCTAAGTAAAATGGGAAATATTTTAAATAGAACTTAATTTGTTTAATACATTCAATTCGTTTAATGACTTGCCTTTTGATAAACATATAATATAAAATACCTCCTATATGATGATTGTTTATTTTAGTTTTACAAATTGGGTTAAGTTTAGGTGACAACTGAAGCAGTTTGACGCTTTACTACGGCAAGTGCAACGAGTCAGGTTTTACCATTATCTTACTTTTGCTTGTTTCATTTATGTCTGAAGGCCAAACTAATCCTCCCGACTACAGTCGAGGTGTTTTTTATTAAATACCCAAATTTCAAATGTTGTAATTATTAAGGGCGAGGCTTACGAAAAGATTTAAAAAGATTTAAGGAGAATTTCAAAAATATTTAACTTATAAACTATTCAACAGGATCCAAAATAAATATTTAAAAAATGGATACTAAGATTATGGAAATATTCGTTTTCTACGTTTACTGTATTCTGAGTTGCCTATCTTTTTAAAGATTTTTTATTTTTGTTATTTAATAAGGGTGAAAGAGATAAAATATAAGAACGTTAAGATCAAGTTTTGCTAGAGCACTTCTAACATGTTAGTTTTTTTGTTAAATTCCTACCTTTTTTAAAGATCCTTTTTTTTGGTAAACCTCTTGCTGTAAATCGTTTTGGAATCAGCTCAGTCTATTAAATTGTGACTGTGGCCGTGAAAAGCCACTTAGACGGCTGATCCTGTTTAAAAGTTTAAATTTTTGTCTTAACAATGATCAAATTAAATAACGGCCGGGTAATTAATAATTTTAATTTATTTATTTTTGCAAGGTTTATTCATTTTAATTTTCAAAATACAAGAGTTCTAAGCACACTACACCACAAGTTGTTGCGTTCTGGACGCGCGTTTCGCTAACCAAGTTAGCATCACCAGCAGATGATATAAACTAAAGTAACTTATCCTAACCGAGACTATTTATAGGTAAATGTGGTCACACTTGGTTGCGCCCGACTGCACCGTTGTCAAGTAAATAATAGAGGGGACTATAGGGAATAGGCGCTCTGTCTTTATTTAGTGGTTTCTTACCACATTTAACTATTTCTGTACTCTCAAATGCATCCAATAATCCATTATTAGATACATTTTTAATCAACTTAAGATTATTTATTCCTATTTGGTGATTGTTTTCTAAAGCATGTTGGGCAACGCTTGACTTTTCTGTTCTTCCGTATCTTAAATGTGCCATGTGTTCTTTAAAACGATTGTTTATGAAGCGTTTCGTTTACCCAATATATTTTGGATCGCAGTCATTACAGCTGATTTCATAGATGCCACTCCTCTCCTTCAAGTCAACTCTGTCTTTAGGGTTTCCAAGAAGATTTTTCAAACTGTTCTCCGTTTTGTAGGCTACTCTAAATCCTACGTTTTTAAATACTTTTTTTAGACCTCTCGTATATCTGGGATCATATGGGATTACTATGAACTTATTGGGAGCCTCAGGTGCTTGAAGAGTAGAGGCATCTTTTAACATGTTCTTATACTTATGTCTATTTACTAATTTATGTACAAAATTACCATTATATCCATTACTTTTAGCTATATTTTTAATCCGATTCATTTCATTGTTATAACGTTCTTTACTTAATGGAAAATTGGCTAATCTGTGAGTTAAGAAATGAAATGCTGCCATTTTGTGTTGTCGGCAATGAAATGAGTCTGATGTTATATACCTATCAGTATTAGTAAATTTTCTATAAATATCAAATTCTGATTTATCGTTATTTCTAATAACTAACGTGTCGAGTAAAGGTAATTGCCCATTGTTCTCCTTTTCGTACGTAAAATTAATAGAAGGATATTTATTGTTTAATGTTTCTAAGAAAGTGTCCAAATTTTCTGTTTTAGTATCAAAAATAGCAATTGTAACGTCTATGTATCTATACCACACCTTTGGGAAATACTTGAGTTATTTTTTGAACTGAGTTTCTAATCTACCCATAAACAAATTTGCAAGGAACGGAGATAAGCAATTGCTCATCGCAGTTCCCTCAAGTTGTTTATAATATTTATTGTTGAACTGAAAAAAATTTTGATTCACACATAATTTTGTAAGAAGTAAATATTCATCAAAAATTTCTTTCTTCAAATTATTGATTTCAAGTAGTTTCTTTGGGTATTCTAAGCTAGTGGTATGGGTACACTAGGAAACAATGAGCTTACATCAAAAGATATTAAAATTTCTCCATTTTTAAGTGAACATTCTTAATTTTATCTAAGAATTCTAACGAGTTAGTAACCTCAAAGTTATCGTACGAGATATTTAATCTGCTGAATTCTTCTATTAACCATTTTGAAATATTGTACGTTGGTTATCCAACAGCGGAAACAATAGGTCTCATGGACTTCCCAGGTTTATGGATTTTGGGAAGGCGATACAGTTTAGATAACTCTGGGTTACTAGGTGATAGTTTAAATTGAAGACTGTGATGCAAGAAGGGGATATGTGCAAATTTTTGAAAAATGAGATTATTGTGCCTATAGGTAGCAGAACATCGTCTTTATCGGTGGTGCAAATTTGGGATATGTGTGATAAATAGCTACCGAGTTATAACGAATAAACACATATCCCCTATGATGTACTGGTGCAAGAAAGATATATGTGTCGTGTAACTTATCCCGTTCTTGCAGCGCAAATGATCGTACTTTTAAAACACGCCAAACATATCCCGCTCTTGCGGCAGTAAAATGACGCAATGTTTATTATTTACCCATGCCCTTAGCAACAGTGTTGTAGTGCGTAGTGCAGTAGTGCAACGGTCTATTGTCGTTTGTCGTTTAGTTTAGTTTTTTCCAGCGGAGTAAGACGGTATTGCGCGTTTGTTTGTTTGTTTTGTCCGCAAGCCAGGCTATTATAGAATTATTATTATGGATAAACGTAATGAATCTGCGGGACCAAGTGGCAATAATGAAACTGAGAGTGAGGCAGAGTTGAGTGAGCCATTTCACAGTTCGGGCAGTGAATACCAGCCATCGTTGCCAAGAAACCAGCCATCCTCGCCAATGTTCTCTTCTGAGAATGAAACCGTAGAACCTGTAGAAGGAAATGAAACAATAAAAGCAGGTGGTAGAAAAAGAAAACGTAATGTGAAAAGTTGGAAAAGGAGTGTACAAAAAGTTCAACGGGCCAGAGGAGAAAGTTATAAGTTAATGTCTACTGGAAAAATGGTACTGGAACGCAAACAAGGCACTGACTGTAAATGTGAAAAAGAGTGTTTGAAAAAGCTTTCTCCTAATGAAAAAAACGAAATATTTACGGCATTCAATGGTCTTGCAGATCAAGAAAAACAAGATTCGTACCTCTCAAGTTTAATAACTGTTAACACGATTAAAAGACGTCGTAAAGATGTTGTCAATTCACAACGAAATTGCAGCTACAAGTATAAGGTAAGCTACTTAAAAGACTAATTTTTTACCATGTTTTTATTAACTCGCTTTCGTGTCTGTCTGTCTGTCCGGTATAAATCTTGCAATCGAGTTTGAAGTTAACCAATTTCAATAAAATTTGGTACATGTTCGGTGAAAATACGTAATGTTATGTCCGTAAGAGGTGGCCAAGGGGTCGGAGGTGTTCAAACGTAAAAATTCAGCACTTTTAAACCAAAGTTGTTACTTACTCGCATATTCAGTTTCCAGAATTAACTTTTTTTTAAATGAGGGAATAGAGAGGGAAATCTGCGTCGGTGGTAGGTCGTTAAGGGGATGAAAGGGACTTTTTACAGTTTTTTTTTACAGTTTTTAGCTGGTTTTTAAAAACATGGTATGTTAAATAATGTTTTTTATAAATAATTATTTCTATTGAGTAATCTAATATTGTTTCAGTTGAGAAAGGGTGCATTCGAGTTACCAGTCTGTAAGCAAGCTGTATGTTTAATTCATGGAATCGCAAAGAAGCGCTTAGAACGTATTGCAAATCACCTAACACTCAGTGTAACCCCTGTCCAGGACAAACGAGGTAAACACGTTAATAGAAAGAATATGATTCCGGAACCTGTGAGAAATCAAGTTCGTGAGCATATCGAAAGCTTTCCTAAGCAAATATCGCATTATTCTAGAACAAGAAGCAGTAGGCAGTATTTGTCTCCTGATTTGAATCTTAAGATTATGTACGATCTATATCTTAAGAAATTTGAACCAGAAATTTACAAGCAAAAACAAGACAATCTACCCTTTAAACCTACAGTTTCCTACAGTCCGAGAAAAGATACGTGCAAAAAATGTGACATATTGCAAAACAAGATTCAGGGAGCGGACTCAGAAGAAGAGAAAAGTAGTTTCTAAACCCAAAAAAAACTACACCTTCTTAAGTCCGAATGGTTTTACAAGGAACTGAAAGAAAAATCGAAAGAAGCGGAAGACAATGATCATGTCGAAGTTTTGTCTTTCGACTATCAGCAGAACATGCCCCTTCCCAAGGTGCCATCTGGGGACGTCTTTTATTTGCGACAACTATGGGTCCAAAATTTTTGCATACACTCGGCGAAAAACAAAACGGGACATTTTTTTATGTATGATGAAACTACCTGTAAAAAAGGAGCCAACGAAGTTGTAAGTTTTCTACAATATTATATCGAGAACGTACTTGGGCCTGATATAAAGGTTTTGTACTTATTTAGTGACAGCTGTTGCGCTCAAAATAAAAACCATGCCCTGGTTCGATATCTAGCCACTTTGTGTTTTACAGAAAGGTTTGACGTAATTATGCATCGTTTTCTCGAGCCAGGGCATAGTTTTTTACCCTGTGACAGGTTCTTCGGGATAATTGAAAAGAAAAAACGTTATATAGATCGCATTTTTTTACCGCAAGAGTACATGGACATTGTCAAGTCATCTTCACGTAAATTTCATGTCGTAGTATGGTGTTGAACTACACTGATCATTTAAAAAGTTTTTTTTGTCCGTATCCAAAATCTAGATCAAAAGAAAAGTTTGGCATTGCTTCTTATCGCGTATTCAAATACACGAAAAATGGTGAGGTTGCCTGTACCCCCTCGGCTAGTGCTAATGCTCATTTAATAAATTTTGTTTTGTTGAGAAGCAATGCAAACCCTACATTAAATGGTGTGGAACAAGCTTATTTAAATAGGCTGCCATTAAAAGATGCGAAATATAAAAACGTTATGGTATTGGCCAATGAATATGTAGGCAAAGGTGACATGGGGTTTTACTTGTCTCTAACATCCGATAAAGATTTAGGGAATCAAGATTCGGAAGTTAGTGAGTCCGAGAACACTGATGTAGAATAAGGATACTACTCGTATATCTGTAAACTTTTTTTTATTAATATGAATGTATTTTTTTATTTTGACCTAAATCTCCATAAGATGTACATGGGTCCCAGCCTTCTTTTCTTCTGGATTTTGTCCTACAAATCTTATTTTAACACTTTTGCTCTACGCCGAACAATAAACCCACAAAATCCAGAGGCAGAAAAGGCTCGGACACCATCTGTACTCTGTACCTAATGTTTTAAAAATTCGTTGCTTTTGGGTCATATAACTATTTTTAGTTTTTATTTGTTACAAGTTCGTTGTTTCATTCTTAGTTCTTGTTTTGTTAAAATTATTGTCTTAGAAATATAATAAAAAAATGTATACAAAAAAGTGTTGCATTTTCTACTTATCCCTTTCTTGCACCATCCTATGAGCCGAGTTAAGAATAGGATGAACATATACCGTTTTTGCACCACACAACTTTTTTTCTGTTTTCTAGTTTATTTCTGCGAATAAATTTATCTAATATAAACAAAAATATTCAACTTTTCTTCCTCTTTCATAAATAACATTAAATGCAATCTAAAAAAAAAAAAAAAGTTTTTTGCCTCTCCTGTAAAATTTAAAAAATGTTACATATCCCCTTTTTGCACCAGAGTCTTCAATTTTAGTTTATCGGACACAAGGTTTTTACACTATTTTAAGGTATTTTTTACTTCTGTTATCATTTTTGATAACGGGTTCTTCTCAATTAAATCGTAGGGACCAGTTTAAATCAAATAGTCTACTCTTTCAAGATAATCTGTTTTGTCTAGTATAACAACTTTCCTTTGTCAGCTTTTAAATCAAAGCATTCTTTTTCTTCAGTCCCTGGATAACTTCAGTATTTTTACGAGAAACATATTTTGACTTGTTGTTAACAACGTTTTTTGAAATTTGATTTCTGCAAGCCTCATTAATGATCCCTTAGTTGACTCTGGCACCTATTGAATAGAACTTTCGATATTCGCTATAATAGTTGGTAAACTATATTTTACTAGAGGTTCTGCAAAATTCAAACCTTTATTCAAAAGGGCGATTTCTCTATTATCAAAGGACCGAGAAAAAAGGTTTTCTACAATATTCTCGACTTCCGAAGAAATTTGTTTTTATGGTTTCAACTTTCTCAGTTTGGTTTTAAGTGAACACATTTTCTTTAAAAATTTGGCATGAATAACTACGAACATTTTTCTTTGGAAATCTATCCATTGTTCAAATTCTAAATTACTAAGTTTATAAGTGAGTTTTTTAAATAATCCGTATGCTTCAATTTCAAGCATACTCTGTTTGCTATACAGATTTTTAATTTCTAAATCTACCCACTTTTGTTTGGCAACAGATTCAACCTTCCCAGTAACGGGTGATTGTTTAGGGATCTTGACTGAAATGAATTTAGGGAAAACTGAAAAAGACTTGCATGCTTTTAGAAACCAAATATCTGCTGCTATTAACCTAATCTTAGTACAGTACTTATAATAAAGGTTTTGTTCCATTGACCGTGAAGCCATGTTAAGTCCTAACACTGGAACCTGTGGTGGACGATAGATCAAAATACAAGAGTTCTAACCACAACTTGTTACGTTTCGTTTTTTTTTTTGACGCCTGTATCGCTAACCAAGTTAGCATCTTCAGTAGATGATATAAACTGTTTATCATTTGCTGATGATGCTAACTTGGTTAGCGAAACGCGCGTTAAAAAAAACATTAATTAACAACATAGCTAAAAGTAATGGATATAATGGCAATTTTGTACATAAATTAGTAAATAGACATAAGCATAAAAATGTTAAAAGATGCTACTACTCTTCAAGCACCTGAGGCTCCCAATAAGTTCATAGTAATCCCATATGATCCCAGATATACGAGATGTCTAAAAAGTATTTAAAAACGTAGGTTTTAGAATAGCCTACAAAACGGAGAACAGTTTGAAAAATCTCCTTGGAAACCCTAAAGACAAAGTCCACTTGAAGGAGAGGAGTGGCATCTATGAAATTAGCTGTAGTGACTGCGATCTAAAATATGTTGGGCAAACTTAACGCTCCATAAACATTCGTTTTAAAGAACACATGGCACATTTAAGATACGGAAGAACAGAAAAGTCAAGCGTTGCCCAACATGCTTTAGAAAACAATCACCAATACTTAAGTTGGTTAAATATGTATCTAATAATAGATTATTGGATGCATTTGAGAGTATAGAAATAGTGAAATGTGGTAAGAAAGCACTGAATAAAGACAGAGGGCCTACAGTCTCCTCTATTGCTTACTTGACAACGGTGCAGTCGGGTGCAACCAAATATGACTACATTTACCTATAAATAGTCTCGGTTAGGATAAGTTACTTTAATTTATATCATCTGCTGATGATGGTAACTTGGTTAGCGAAACGCGCGTCCAGAACGCAACTAGTTGTGGTGTAGCGTGGTTAGAACTCTTGTATTTTGATCTATCGTCCACTACAGGTTCCAGTGTAGGTCTTTTAACTTTGTAATTTTAATCACCTTTTACAATTTTGGCTACAATGGATTTTTCTCTTTTTTTTACAGCTCAACGGCCATTTTGGCTCACACCTTTGAAATCTAAACTTTGAATGTGAATCTAGAACTTTCATTTTCATTTTTTTTTGTCAAGAAATTTTGATAAAATAAGCAATGCCTTTTGCATCCACATAGTTTGTGGATCCGGCTTTAAAGTTTTTTCTTTGAAACGCCAAAAAAACTGGAGCAGTAATCAACTTGCCGAATCAAATACCTGGTGAGAAATACAAGTAAAATTTATATGTCTATATTTAGTACCTTTTATTTTAAATTTTCATATTTCTAATCTGAATTTACAATTTAAGTAACCGATTTTTTTTAATATTTGATATAAAGACATTCATTTTCCAGTTTTTTTTTAAATAAAAGGAAACTTTAATTTATATTTTGTTTTAATCTTTGTTTTGGTTTTACGAACACACGAGTAATGGGTGTAAGAAAGAAGAAAGATAGATTCTTTTCTTAACGTGTGTTGGCGCCCTCATTATATTTTTTTTACCTTCCTTCTTCCTACACTCTTGAAAGGGATTGAAAACTGCGAACTCCCCCAAGCTAAAACCACCGTACAAGCTAGCCTACGGGCCGTAAGTGCAAACTCTTTTGAATTTGGCTTTATGTAATGTAAATCTTTATAGCGTGGCTCATTAGAACGGAGTTTACGTTTCATTATTATCATTATTATTAATATTTTCATAAGTCTTTTATATATTCCTTATTATATATAAGAACTCTAGCCCCCCTGAAGCTTCTTTCTGTAAACTAACAGCTAACAAATTATCGTCTAAGAGTTTCACTTCTGAAAATTGCATGCCAAACAGCTACAACACCTGCATTATTATGCAAAGTGGATCATTTGTGTTGTATTATGGTAATTTTAAAATGACTTGAACAATTTTCACACTTCAAACCTGAGAAATTTTCAGTCATTTATTATGTCTTGTTAAACTGCCATTATTTTCTCTTTAGGAATACGGACCAGCTAGAGCTGATTTTATTTTAAAAACGTCTTGTAACTGTCTAAGTATTTGTTTTTGTCTTACGTTGCTAACAATGCACTTTGTAAGTTTTGTGATTTTTATTAAATTCGATTCGTCGAACTTCTATTGTCTTTGGTTTTATAACGTTTCGAATGGTAACTCTCCATCGGTTTCAAGTGTACAGGGTATCTCAAATTTGTTCCTAATGGAAAAAATGGAAACCATAAGAGATATTAAAATTCTGATACCTCATCCTCGAGTTCTTTTGTTCAGAGTATTATAATGGCACAAACAGATCATGGCTATCGCGACCCGTCACGGAGACACGGGGTGGTTTTTAAATGTTGCTACATATAAAAGTCCTTTAGTTTATTTACTATCCGAGCTACATAAATTCTGAAAACACATTTTGAATGCACTTTTTGATGTAAAATCCAGTGGTGCAGTGCATCATTTTTTTTGGACTACTCTTTTTGACATAGGGCTCGAACATGTATTTTTTTAAATGGGACACACATTTTATATATTTTTTATTTTTTTTTAATACCAAAAAATAGGAAAAAATCTTTAAGTATAAAAAAACGATACTAGGGGGCCATGAAACAATTCCATCCAATTCAAATTAAATTATTAAATAAATAAAATATTATTTTGAAAAAAAAAATTGCTTATTCAGACTGGCATACATTTTCATCAAAATATATGTCGCATCGTATTGCAATCAAGGAAAAAAAAATTATTTAAAAAATTTAGTGTGCCATGGACAATAAACAAAATAACGATTTTTATGTGTCAGATAAGTTCAGATATAAAATATAGAGGTACAAACATTTTGAAAATACGATATGTTAGAATGCTATATTGAATGTCATAAAGATCATTTCGATGCATCAAATTTATATTTTGAGAGATGACCTCAGCCAAGCCTGAAGATTTTTCAACGCCTTGAGGAGAATCTGATAAATTTTGGAAATTTTGGGAAAATTAGGACAAAAAATATTATAAAGAGAATAATAAAAATAACACAATAAATGTAATTGGATTTGTCATTGCAAATTCTAGCACATCATGCAGAAACATACAAGATGACATTAGCCTTTCTCGTGCGACATCTTCAAGAATTCTAAAGAAAAATAAGTTTATGTGCTACAGGGCAAGAAAAACTGAGCTACTATACCCGGGAGATGCAAAAAGGAGGATACAATTCTACAGTTGGTACCTAGATAAACTCCATGAGGACAATCTTTTTTGCAATAATATTATATGGACCGATGAATCACAAATCACAAGTTCCGGAATTTTTAATAGATATATTAATTACCAATAGGCTGACTCAAACCCTCATCAGCAACTCAACCGGATTGACCAGGGTGACTATTAAAAAAATATCACAAAGAAAGAAGTATAACGATAAGCGAGATTTTTAAGTTTTGAGATTTCTTATTTAAGGTTAAGGGTTTTCCCAGCTAAAAGACTTAAACAAAAGTGTTAATTACTTTGTTCTTTCACAGTTTATGTAACAATAAATGTTTCTCAATAAAAATTTCTTTATCAAAACGAAACAGTGTCATGTTTTTTTCAAAATGCAACAGGTCCAAACTATAATTGACAAAAATAATCTTTTCATCTTACAATGATTTCAGAAATTAATATACATTTACACAACATTGAATATACAAAAAATAATAAAGTACAGTCAGACTACATTAAATAATTAACCTTAAAACACATTTATTTATCTATTTATTTATTTTATTTATTTATTTTTATTTTTTATTTATACATACACTGTCTTACAGGACTACGTCCCAGTTACAAAACAGGTACAAAACAGCACTTACATACATAAAAATAGTTTTAGCAAAATTAAATAATAATAGGAAAAAACAAAATACAATTTAAACAATAAACATCAACAGTATACAAATGCAAAAAAAAAAATATAAAAATAAGAACAAAAAGCTAGTGGTAAAAATGTCTTTTGATCGTGCCCAGGTTACAATTAAAAATATCATATGAATTTTTGTGGTTATTATAGTTACTACACATTTGGTTAATTGGTGAAAACTTGTAAATGTTTGTCCTACAGGGGGGTAAATAAAAAGTATCAGAGCTACGAAAGTTTAGCGTAGGAACGCGAGAATTTAATTTTGACAATAGTTCTTTGGAAATAATTCTGTTGTTAATAAGTTTATGGAGAAATAGCTGGGAAGAACATACACGTTTCTCGTCAAGGCTGATAAGCGAAAACCGATGCAGCAACTGATCGTGGGGAAAACCTCTAATTGGGTAAGCTCTATCAGCTCTAAACCACAATGCTTTGGCAAATCTCCTCTGTACTAACTCGATACAGTCTATACACCAAATTATTGACGCATATTCCAGGTTAGACCTTACTAAAGAGAAATACAACGTTTTTACAGGCAAAATAGTTTGAAAGTCGCGAGTCGTTCGTAGAATAAATCCAAGAAGCTTAAGGCTGTTTGATACTAAGTCAGTAATGTGGAGTACAAAGAAAAGTGTTTTATCAAAACAACACCCAAGTCTTTAAAAACATCCGGACGAGTAAGGGCAACACCATTGATAATATAATTAAAGTTAATAGCGGTATTTTTTGTCGTAAATGTCATTACATTGCATTTAGACACGTTTAAATCCAACCGATTCACAATACACCAATCATGCAAAATGTCAAGGTTTCGCTGTAACTCAAGGCAATCATTTACAGAGGATATATTCGAGAAAATATCGTAGATCGTCTGCATAAAGCAGACAGTGGGCCAAAAGATTGTCAACAATATCGTTGATAAATAGGGTGAACAAGAGCGGACCAAGTATAGATCCTTGGGGAACTCCTGATGTTGCCAAATATTCGCTCGACTTGGCTCCACCATAAGCTACGAACTGTTTTCTATTTTGTAGATATGAGGTAAAAAAATAATATCAAATTGTCGGAGAATCCAAAATGTTGTAGTTTTTGCAGCAGAATCGTCTGGTCAAGTCGATCAAATGGTTTGGATAAATCAGTGTATATGACATCCGTTTGTCCACGTTGATCTATTCCCTCAGCCAGAAACTGAGTAATACAAACCAAGTTAGTAGTTGTCGAGCGTCCCTTGACAAAGCCGTGCTGCGCAGGTGAAATTAGATTTTTGAGTTTGCACCAGATATTATCATGAAGAAGTATTTCAAAGACTTTGGAAAAATTTGCGATGATAGAGATGGGTCTAATATTGGTAATGTCCAGTTTGTCACCTTTTTTATAGATCGGACAGACCTTTGAACACTTCCACATATCTGGCATTGAACAATTTGTCAGACACTTATTAAAAATTATTGAGAGAGGATAAGAAAAAAAATACCTGCACAATCTCGGACAATGAAAGCTGGAACATCGTCTGGACCAGTAGTCAGCTTGGGCTTTATTCGCATTATTGCACTAAAGACATCAGACACATTAAAATTAGAAATATTTATATTTAAATTTGAAAACATATCTGACAAAGTTATGGGTAAAGGGGAACAAGATAAGAGCTACCAAAAAAAATCTTCGGAAACACACACAATTTCATCAGCTGTGGAAAGGATTGAGTTATTAAAACGCATTCCCCTTGTTATATCTGGTGATCCCCTTCTAGAGGCAGCAAATGACCAGAATTTGTTAGGCTCTTCGTCTTCAACCTGTTGAGTATAATTTTTATAGGCAGTATCAATATCTATTTTCAGCTCATGCCTTAACCTGGAGAAGGAGTCATATTCTAGTTTACTTCCAGTTCGCTTATACTTCCTTCAGTGAATAGCCTTAAGTCTAATTCTGTGCCTAATATCAGCATCAAACCAAGGTGGGTAAATACGTCGATTTGCCGCCCTACTCTTAGGTACACACAGAGTAAATTTTAGCGTAGAATTATTTACAGCACTCTTCAGTGTCATTTACTTGCTTAAGAAAAGACCAGTCGATGTTAAATAACATTTCATACATAAGAAAAAAATCAGCCTTTCTAAAATTATAAGCCTCGGAATTGTTTTTTGGGATCTGTCTGTTTCGGTTAATACTATCGTTCCATTTCCCAAAAAAGTAAAAAATGGTCTTGTTACATTATGAAAATGAGCTTCTCGTGTAAACAAGTTATCATGCTTCGTATGTTTTTGAAGCCTTTAATCTTAACATCTGGTTGAACTGTATTAAAATAATATGACTCCGTTAAGAAACAGAACAAATAAAACCGAGCTGGATACAGCGAACTGTGTAATTCTCATTCAGGAATTTACAATCGCCGGTTTGAAATTCCTCTCTGTTTCTCCACTCATAAAATGCTTATTAAAACTTCGGGCAAACTGTATCGAAATACAATATCAAAAGTTCCATCAGTTATATAAACAAACTTTGCAAGAAAGCAGAAAACAGATCTGCTTAATACTTTTTCTCTCCAAAACATGTGCCCGATAGTGCCGATATCAAACTTTATAGAAAATTGCGTTTTGGAGTTTCAACTTATATAAAATTTATTTGGCCGTTATTGTGCTTTATACGGACGAAATACAATCGAACGCGTCAAGTGCAGTAATGACCGATAGGGATGGAGTAGGTGTTTTGTAACGAAAACCGCAAAATGATGTGCGATATCGTATTGGTACTTTTTAGTTTATTTACAGTTGCCTTATGAACTATAAATACAATTTAAGCAATAAATAGGTACAATAAAAGTGAGGGCGACTAAATTTCTAAATTTACTGATATCAATATTGAGTTTAATAGACATCATTGTTCTTATCATAGAATTACACGCCCAGAGAGATAAAAGCCTATAGTTAGTAGATAACTCTCCGAAGTATATAATAAGTACCTTTTCATTCCCATAGTTCTGCACATTCTTCTCTATGTGTATATTTTAACAGACGTGCGTCAGACGTGGATAAAATGTTGTACAATACATGTGAGTTAACCCCATTAAGATACTTGTGTATATTATTGATGCTGTTATCTCACTTGTATGTTGTTAATATACAAGCGAAAAGAATCCTAGTTATGTTCCCTTTTGAATCAGAGATATTAAGGTACGAAATAGTTGAGTAAAACCTATCTGTAAAGGAATTTAACCAAAATTACACTAATTTTTTAAACCTTTTATTAAGCCGACATTTTTTTATTCTATATTAATTTATATCAAAAGCTTACCTTTTCATCACTATATCACACTTGATTTTTGTATAAAATTTAGTCAATTAAATGAGTAGTCTTTATACACAAATATTTTAAACAATTTATTAGACGGGAATTTTGCTTCGTTATATTGAATTCTTACCAAATTGTTACTAGATTAGCCCCATATAATGCATATTTTTTGTTGAATTTGAAGTCAATCAGATAAATGCTTCTTTAGACAGATAGGAAGTATTAGAGAGAAGTAAAAAGACTATTTCTTGTAAGTCTAAAACGAGATTTTAGGAGTTTGTTATAATATTATCAATTTTCGGGATAAACAAATACATATTATTTTCTAGTATACTGTTGTAAACAAACAAACAAACAAAAGTATGCTTAATTGCCGCAGGAAAATTGTTACAATTTTATGAACAAAGCGAAATTTACCTTAAAAGAAAAAAAACAAAACAAAGAAAAAGCGAAATATTAATCCAAAAAAAAATCATATTTTTCGATAGGTAAATGCAAATACATAAATTGTAAATAAAACATTTATTAGGACATAACATTGCCATAAAGCGGTTAATGAATACAGGTGACCTTAACAATCAGGAAATAAATAATACATATGCGAGGTGTATAATTTCGATGATATTGAAATTAAAATTACATGACCTTAAACTCTATTTTGCTATCGTTATATAAGCAAAATAAGTGAAGTTAAACAAAAGGTGTACTGAACTTAATACAAGGTATCAAAGGGTTCCCAATAAATCGGACCAAAACAGTGTGATATACTTTTCTTTTATTACGATTTTTTTTAATTCAGCAACGTTTCGGCGGTCGTTTACCACCATCATCAGGCTAAAATACATAAATTTTAAATTGTAAATACAAAGGACAGAAATATGGAATGACACTACAAGTAGACGTTTTGTTTTTTTTTTTCGTGATAGGTTGAAAAAGAATAAAATATTACATTCATACATTTAAATTCAAAAACAAACAAACGTAATTATAGCTAATACACGTTATATGTATATTGTTATTATTAGTAGGTAACCAAGAGAAACGAAACAGAGACAAATCTTTTGTTTTTTTATATATCTTATAGAAAAGCATGTATTATTATTATTATTTTTTTTTTAAGTTTAATAAAGGCATCAAAACATGTAATACATAAACAATTATTATCATACCTTTTTTTTTTTGGGAGGTGTGCACTAGTTCAAAGCATACCTTTTGTTGTTCTAATTAGTATGTGGAGTCATATTTCGGTAATACCTATTTTTTTTTTATATATATATTTTTGTTTTTTCTACACAAGAAACACTCTCTGCAATGTACGAATTTCAAACTAGCTGTAAACAGCGTATTAGAAGAATGTGATTTAGATAATTTATTTTATAATTTGAACAGGTGAGACACCTGTGGTGTTTTTATTTAAATATTAAAACATTAGTGGGTTGTCAACTGTTTTGCGACTGAAAAATATAAAACTATTTGTTTTTTTTGGTTTAAACAGCTTAACGCCAGATGTCAGATCGGGATTTTATTTTCAGAGATTAATTTTATTTGGTTTATATAATCTATTAATCTGTTTTTTTTTATTGATAAGAAAGAAAAAGGAAAATATGTTTTGATGTTAAATGTTCTATTAAATTAGATGTTTATAAAATGAAATTATGTTATCATAATCAGTTTTTTGGTTAGTATTGTTTGGAAACTTGTGAATGTATAACGTTTCCAAAATTAATCTTTTGATACGATTTTCTTCAGTGTGTAATATTGAGAAATTGTTAAAATCAAAAGCATGTAATGTTGTTAGAGAGTGGTTACATAAGCCTGAATGCGAGGGGTTATTTTTACGAATATTATAGTTGTGTTGATAAAAGCGTTTTTTTGTGTATTGTGATGTTTCACCGATATATACAAGAGTAGGGTCACAAGACATACATTCTAATTTGCATACCAAATTACTTTGAAGTGTTTTAAAATGGCATTTTTATGTATGAAATACTTGTTTTCTTTGTGTTAGTTTGATGTAACGGTCATCAATAACTCGACTTAAAAGGCTTTCTGGATAGCACTTTTTTTCTAATGTGTTCTTGATAAAATTTAGATTATCATTATGATATTTATGATCTGACAATAGAATTGCTCTGTCGACAAGATTCCTAATAGTTGATATTTTATACTTCATAGGATGATAGGAATAAAAATTTAAGTATCTGCCAGACCAAGTCTTCTTCTTATACCAATTTGTGGTGACTTTGTTATTGCTTTCAAGATTGAGAGTGATATCTAAGAAATTAATAGAAGAATTATCAGGAATTTCTACTGTAAATGTGAGCCTGTTATTAAGATTATTAAATGACTGAACAATATGATTTATATTCTCTGGTTCAACTAAAAGTAACGTATCATCTACGTATCTTGTATAGAAAGGAATGTTAAAAGAGAAACTACTGAAAGCTTGCTGTTCAAGGGCAAAAAGAGCTAAATCTGCCATTATTGGCGAAAGAGGAGAACCCATAGTTGTAGGAGAAAACACAGGAATTAAAAATAAACTGTATAGCAGAAACAAATTGGTTTTTAGGTATATTTGTATTCAGACAATGATAATTTGTATTTATGTAATCGATAGCGGTGGCAATCGGTGTATCTGTATAAAGAGATACCACATCAAGAGATATAAACTTATATTGTTTTGTTGAATCTAATTTAAGATTTGCAATTTTAATTTTCAATTGAAAAGAGTTTTTAATAGTGTAAGGTGATTCTAAAACTAAGTTTTTTAAAATTTGTGATAAAAAGACAGAAATAGCGTAAAGAGGGCTACCAGTATTAGATACTACAGGTCTAAGGGGCATGTTTTCTTTGTGTATTTTAACTAAACCAAATATCTTACATAAATTTCCATTGTGACAAATTAGCTTATAATATGTGGTTTTATCGATATAAGAATTTTTGCACCATTCACTAAGCAAGGAATTATTTTTATCTTGAATATTCTTAATAATATTGTTTTGGATAGTACAATAGGTGTTAGTGTCTGACAACAATTCCATCATTTTTGAATCATACACTTGCTTATTCATTATTACGCTAACATTACTTTTATCGGCTCTTATCAAAATGATATCTTCATTCTCTCTCAAGAACTTTTTAGCCCCCCCCTTGTAAAAAAAAAGACCGGAAACTATACAATATGAACTTAATACAGTAATTAAGTGTATTAAAGAAAAGAAAATGTATAAGTTTAATCTTATACGTAACAAAAAACCAACCGCAATCGAATTTGCGGTTGGTTCCTTGTGAAACATTTTTAAATAGTGGTTTATTTAAAAAACTTTGGCTCTTTAATGTTTCATTTATTAGAGAGTTACTCTACATAGGTTTCGGTTTTTTAGGCCTTGCTCCAGAGATGTTTCAGTGAATACTAAACTAAAAATGAGATATATCTAATGGTGTGCATAATGCAATTTAGTTTTATTGCTTATCTATTTAAAATGGGATTTTTAACATTTATGTTATAGGTACTTAGAAGGCTGTCTATTATTGGGGTAATTTGGAAATTTTGTTGGTCATTCGTTGTGAGTGAATTCCTTGATAAAGATTTTTTAATTTCAAGTTGTTCTAAAAAATCCAAACGTTTACCTTTATTTTCTTGATGTAATAACATTACATTATCGGTGTCAATAAAATGGTTGTTTTCTATGCGATGAGCTGATAATCCTGAATTTTTAACATTATATAAAATAGTAAATTATATAGCAAAAATAATTAATTTTAACGAACTCTCAGATAGTTCATTCATTTATAAAATGATTTTCAAATTCTATGGTAGCAGCTGGAACATGACACCCAAAAGGATTTAAATAAACAAACAAATAAAACACATTTTAATGAGATTTATTTATTATAAAAATCATTAAAAAGGTCTTTCAATGAGCTACGCTCTGATTTTTTCTTTCAAAAGAGTGCAAATATAGGGATAGTTTTTAAATGTTCTGGAAGATGATTGTAAAACGTTATGGCGTTGTAAATAATTGACTTTTTTGTTAATTCTGGGAAAGTGATTATATGTTCTATTATCAAACAGACGGTTTTTTAAAATAAATAATGCAGGAAGTGTTAATAATTCATGTTTTTTCAAATAGTATTGGCAGTGCGCTGTGTTGCTGCTTGCTCGACGGTACAGCAGCCCTAAAAGGGAAGGCCATAGCGGAGATGGGATTCGAATAGAAAGAAACAAGTAAGTCTGGCAGAAGACACGTCTAGTCTTTTGAAACTGATTGAATGGCAAAGCAGGCGGTACAAAGTTTTTTAGTTAAGGTGTCAATATGCCTGAACCATTTTAGGTTGTTATTTATATTTAAATACAGGAATTTAACCGACTCAACGTATTTAATATTGCTGTTAAGTAGCTGAAGTGGTTGCTTGCTACTAGAAGACATTGGGGTGCCGAACATAAAATAGCATTAATGTTCTGTAGGGCTTATGTCAGAAAAATAATTGATTTTGCATGTATTTTATATGGGTCAGCAAGCAAATCTCGTTTAACAAAACTAGATCGCCTCCAGTGTAAAGCCTTACTCTGTAACTGGAGCCTCTACCCCAGTTCAAGCTTTATTAGCTGAAGCGGGCGAACTACCCCTAAATTTAAAAAGGCGATATTTAGCAGATACATTTTGGTGATTAAAAACATATACCAAAATAACAATTTTCTTATAAGTAAAGTCAACAAGGTTGCCATCGATAATCTAACTCCAGGTACTGGATTCACAAAAATTATCCACCTTTCGCCCACGTCGTTACTAACGCAGTAGGTTTTTTTAAAGATCTAATCAAAGTTCATAAGCTTCCTTTTTCCCTGAGGATTTTAATCTTCTTTTATGAAATATTAGTATTGATTTTCCACAATATACTGAATCTGCCCATATAAATATTGGTGTAATTAATGACATCGCTGACAATCTTTCGGCTACTGTGATATATACAGATGGATCTAATTCATGGCACCATTATACTGTAAATCAAGCTAACCTGCAGATGCGATATGTAATCCGGTCTGATTCTATGTCTTGCCTTAAGGAAATTAAAAATATGCTTAAAAACGTTTTCAACCCATGTTAAAGTTTTAACACTACAACTATTAGAAAAAGTTAAACTTACCCATTTTAATCTTGAAGGAAAAAAAATCACTTTAAGCGATTTTTTGCGTGGGCAAAGTTGAACTTTGCATACACTTTTTATTCGCAGAATTATCGTATTTAAACAAGACTTTTAGATATTTTAATGTTTTCAGCATTAAATAATATTCAAAAAATAAGAATTTATCGTGTTTTTTGTTACGCTTGTGGAGAATTTAGCCAAATTTACTCCACATTAGATTACTATAATTTAATAACTGAATAAACCACCTGTATTTGTTGTCAGTGTTAAATAAAACAAAAATAGGTTCTCTTTGCCACCTTGCAGTTTTGAAAATTTCAGTCTTTTTGCTAAGTCAACCAAAATACAAACACTCGATCATTTGAAAAAAGCTTCAAAAAAAGTAATTCTGCTTAAAATGGATAGTTCGGATGAAGGAATGCCAGAAGAGGTACTAAAAGCCGCGGAATCAGCAAATTTGGAGCTACTGCCAGTAAATCAAAACAGAAATATTAAAAGCAGTACGACTTGTTCGGGAAATGGTCCAAAGGAAAAGGTGTGAAAACGGTTAAGAGGTATTGAATTAAGCAAAATATTTAGACCTAGTAGGCTAAATACTCAATGCTTAAAAGCGTTTTAAAAGTTAAAGAAAATATAGATATAAACAAATTCTACAAATTAACTGCTTTTATCAAAAAACAAAATGTTAGCTTCAAACCAAAGAAAGCAAATATTTTTACTAAAGAAAACATTTCGGATTTCATGAATAAGGTGCCAGATGATATACATCTTTTGTTGAAAGTTGCAACTATTCTTGGGCTTGCAGGCGCCTGCAGAAGAGAAGAATTAGCAAAACTTACAACAGTTAACATAAAAGACAAGGAAGATTTATTTGTGGTCAAAATTCAGGCTTCAAACAATTACACTTCACTCTCTTTTGTTATATCCGACGAAATTAACAATGGAAAGTATCTACTATTTTATAGAAAATATACAGCCTTACGACCAACATTAACAACGCATCATCGTTTCTTTTTATACATTTTAAAAGAGAGAAGTGCACAATACAACTCTGAACTCTACACGTGGCATAGTTTTTGGGGCTCCTTTGCTGGCCGATTCCTAGAAAGCACTTACCGATGAAAGCGTTTAGGAGGTTGGAAGTCATCAACAGTAACGGAGGGATATATTAACGATTCAACTACATACAAAAAAGAGTTATGCAAACATATTTGAAGTGGCAATGCAAAAATGATCCAGTTGAAATACCAAGTTTGTCAATTTGCGAGAAAACAATTGAAGTTCCATTTCATTCATTAACGCTGGATAATAAATAAATAAATAAATAGTCGTTTACTTCCAACAGTCACCCACTTACAGGAAATAAAAAATATATATATTTATGTAACAAAATTATATGATATAAAGTATAAACTAATATTCTATAAGAGCTACAGAAAAGCACAAACATCCTAGTGAACAAAGAAAAAAAGAAAAAAAAATAGAAATAAAATCTTATACAATCTTAATAGAACCGCAAACAAAAAATAGAGAAAAAAGAAAAAAAAATAAATATCAGGTAACAAAAAATAAATCGACATTGTCACCACACAGTTCATTAAATGTATGACACATATAATATATTGGGGCTCTAGTCAGCATGCTTGTATTGGGACGATTACAATAAAATATACGGGTATTACGAACATTAAATGTCGGAACTAAGAATTTTATCTGATTTAATAAATGTGTACAGTCAATTTCACTCTTTAATAATTTGTATAAGAACGAAAGGGCGATTCTCTTTCTGCGGATCTCTAAAGGCATCATATTAAAGCGCTCCAGTAATACACTCTGACTAGTTCCTCTAGTTGGATAAACACCATCTTCCTTCATTGCTAGATACTTAATAAACCTACGCTGTACAGATTCTAATATACGCATATCACATTGATAAAAGGGATGCCACACCATTGCACCATATTCTAATTTTGACCTAACGAAAGAGTTAAACAATAATATAAGAGTAGCATTATTTCTAAAGTCTTTACAGTTCCTGAGTATGAAGCCTAAAGCTTTCGAGGCGGATCTAACAATATTCATTATGTGAGTGCCAAAAGTAAATGCCCGATCAAAGGTAATACCGAGATCTTTTATTTCACTGCAACGAGAAAGAGTGCTAGATTTAATCTCATAATCATAATGTATGTAAGTTTTCCTGCGAGTATATGAAACAACAAAACATTTAGAGATATTGAGATTTAGTTTATTAATATCACACCACGTATTTATAATGTTTAACTCGCTCTGCAAGAATTGACAGTCCTCCAAAAAATCAATACTAGAAAATACCTTCAAGTCATCAACAAAGAACAGTTTTGAACCATTTAGTTTGTATGCTAGGTCATTGATGAAAAGCAAGAAAAGCAAGGGCCCCAAGTTAGAGCCTTGAGGAACTCCGGACGATACAAAATATTTAGAAGATCTAAAGCCCTCGATCTTTACATACTGCTGCCGCTCGGTCAAGTAAGACTTTAAAAGCGAAATTAAACCCGATGAGAAGCCCATAAGGTCCAACTTTAACAATAGAACACCATGGTCTATCTGATCGAAAGCCTTCTGGAAGTCCATATAAGCAACATCAACTTGACCAGTGTTATCAAGTGAGGAGCAAATATATTGAGACAAACAAGTCAGATTCGTGTCACACGATCTTTTGTCCATGAATCCATGCTGATCAGAAGAGATTATAGACCTGGCCCGACTGAAAATCTGTTTATATATACAAATTTCAAAAAGCTTAGAAATGTTACAAAGAATTGAAATGGGTCTATAATTGTGCAGCTCCGATGGATCACCCTTCTTCAATACAGGGACAACGCAAGCTGTCTTCCAGCAGCCAGGAAAATGATTGGCCTCAATTGAAAGGTTGGATATGTACGTTAAGGGCTTAGATAGAGCTCCAATACAGTCCTTTATAATAAAGCTAGGTATTGAATCACTGCCAGATGTTAATTTGTTTTGTAGCTTTATTCAGTCCAACAAGACACTGGGGGATTGAATCTGGTGCTAGGGGAACATGATGATTAGATATAGTATATACACTTTGAAAAAAAGCTGAAAAGGCATCAACAATTGACTGTGAAGAAGTGAATTCAACAGTACCATCACGTATGATACCCGGTATTCTTGAGTGGCCCTTTTTTGTTTGAATAAATGACCTAAACTCCGAACTGTCATTAAAGATATTGTTTTCAGTTGTTTGAATAAAATTTTTAAATTCAGTCTTTATTAGTATTTTTAGACTTGTTCGAATGTTTTTAAAAATGTCATGATAATAGTCAGTCTTAAATAATTTGTATTTTTTATAAACAGATTCTTTACTTTTAATAAGATTGATGATATCTTTGGTATACCAGGAAGGGTACCGTCTCCTTCTATCAATTTTATGTGGAATAGATTGCAGGAATATGCTATGAATAAAATCTCTCACAAGCTAAATCAATATTAGAGCTAGAGTATAATTCAGTCCAATCCGCATGAAGAACACTGTAATACATTAAGGGAAAATTGGCCTTTCTAAAATTAAACGATTGGACACTACTTCCACAAATATTAAAATCATTGTAGTGATCTAAATTGCACTCTGTAATAAATCTAAGTGGGGGATGGTGTTTATCCACCCTTGATATCGCTACTTCATCCTCTGCAACGTTACATATTGTGATATTTGACAATATCAGATCCTACATGCGGCCGTTGACATTTTTAATATTGTTAAACTAACTAAAGCTAAGCTGATCTAAAAAATTTGTTAATACAGTGCACCTAAAATCATTATCCCTTATACTAAAAAATGGAGCATTAAAATCTCCGAAAATCACCACTCGTCTACCTCTAACAGAATCATGTTGTGCTAAAGATTCAAAAAAACTTTCATAATAATCATTTGCAATTGAGGGAGGGATATAAAGAACAATTGTGGTTAGAACAAAGTAACTTACACTTAATTTGTACCCTACTATATCTATTAGAGAAAATTGATTCGAAATTCCAGAAAAGTCAATGAGAATAGGCTTTAAATTATGCTTCACTGCCATTAACACCCCTCCACCGGTAGAGGCATCGTGCGCAAATAAGTTGCGATCGGCACGAATAACCGAGTACGTGTCTGGGAATAACTCCGAACTAGAAACATCACTTTGCAGCCAAGTCTCACTAATACCAATTATACCATAAAAATTTGTAGCAGCCGAGTTGAAGATGTCATTAGTTTTAGTATTGGCGCCACGAATGTTCTGGTAGTAAAAAATCAGGTCATTATTCCTGCAGGGGGGTGACTTTATTAGTTTAAAGCCACAATCCTGGGAACACCCTGTATATATTTTATCTTCAGATTATCCTCCCCATTCTGCAATCTTTCCTGAAGCTGCTTTTTAAGTTCCCGATAACAATTAATTTGCCTAGGTGTCTTGTCAAAAACAATGGAAATGTTTTTGTAGTTTGTCGATTGCTTAAGCTTATTTGCATTCTTAATGATTTTGTGTGCATCATCCTCAACTGACAATGTAATTTTTAGTGGTCTAATCTTCATCAGCCTTTCCAGAAACCAGTTGCACAAAGCTTTAAATTTGCAGCATACTACTGTACCTTCAATATCAATATTGTTTATAATATTATTTATGTTTTAAGTTAAAATAAAAAGTTTTTCTCATTTATCTAAGGTTTTTTACAATTTTATGACGTATAAGAAATATTGTTTTACCTGCGCTTCGAACCTACCTAATAAATAGGTAAAAAGTTTGTAAAATTTGTAAAACTCGTAGAAAAAATATTGTGCGCATTGCGCAAAGTATTCCCGCACTTAAAGATTATCGAAGTGTGGGAAAGTATCGCTTTGCGCACTTGTTAGGAAAATAACTATTTTCTATATTTACTTAAGCAAATTGCACAATCATGTTCTTTATAAGTGTATATGAAAACAACAATATCCTGACTTAATAATTTTTTTATAAGCTAAAAAATAATTACAAGCCCGTAATATTAATAATAATAATAACAAATGCTACGTGCAGCGAATATACATATATAAGTAAAAGTGTGGAATGCACTACAAGCCGTATATTTATCACTGACGCATCATATCGCATTCCAAATAGGCACGAATCCGGCTCGTATATCACACGCGTGATTACGTGCCGTTGATTGCGTTACCGAATTCGGAATATGAATTCTTCCGGTTGGCAGATGTCCCGCTTATTTTGTAATTGCTGTTTTTATTACGGTCTTGTACGAAAATACGTTTCTGGCTCGAAATAATCTAATACGAATTAAAAGAAATTGCAGCTCGAATATTGACTGAAGATTTGCCTTTGGACAATAATATTCCGACGGACGAAGAGGATAGCGATTCCGACGATGTAGAATTTGATTCACAGAATAGTTTTATGGATTTTGTTCACGTTACAGCCAAAAATGCTGCTCCTGATAATTCGAGATCTGCAGAAACTCAACCGTCCTGTTCACACAATTCTCGACAATCTTTTCAGATAGCTTCAGACATGGCAGAGACCCAGGTGTCATCGTCATGTTCAACAATAGTAGAAAAGAAGATCGAAAAGGTGACAGCTGCACATGATAAAAAGAAAATACTGCGTCAGAAAAATAATACAAAAGAAAAATCAGAACAGGAAGAGGAAGATGAAGACACGGAAATGCAGACAAAAAAAGCGAACAGAAAATGGACGAAGACAGATATACAAGAAAGAATGCCTGAATTTACTTTTCCTGAAGGGCCTGTTGAAACAAAATTTATTGACTGCAATTCTTGCACAGATGTTTATTTACGATTGTTGGGAGAGTCTATTGATGATATTGTTTTTCAGAGCAATCTTTATGCGACGCAGAGGAATAAAACTCTAAATTTGGCACGAGAAGAGCTACTTGCTTTTATTGGGATAAATTTTCTTATGGCTTATCATCGCTTACCTTCATGGAAGCATTATTGGAGCACAAGTAAAGATTTGGGCGTCTCCATAATTGCCAAATGCATGTCAAGAAATCGATTTGAGGAAATTCTAAAATATCTCCATTGTAACGGTAATAGCCTATTACCGAAAGACAATAAAGATAAAATTTACAAGATTAGACCACTAGCAAATACCCTGAACAGGCAATTCAAAGATTGTTATCAGACAACAAGGCGGATCAGTATTGATGAAAGTATGATACTCTTCAAAGGCCGAAGCTCACTAAAACAATATAATCCAATGAAGCCAATCAAAAGAGGGTATAAATTATGGTGCCTTGCTGATCAAAATGCGTATGTTTCAACATTTGAAGTATACCAAGGAAAAAACGAGGAGCTACAAGAAGAATACAAAGAATTTGGGCTTGGAGAGAGAATTGTACTCTCATTGAGTAAATCAGAATGGGACAAGTACAAAATTATATATGCAGACAACTATTTTATATCCATCAATCTATTGGAAACATTGTATTTGAAAAAAACATTGGCGTGCGGAACAATCAGAAGCACAAGACTTGGTTTTCCTTCAATGATGGAGAATAAAGAAATGAAACGGGGGGACTATGATTATCGCATCTCCAACACACAAATCCGGGCCTTCAAATGGAAAGATAACAAGATAGTACATTTTGCCTCAAACTTCCATGGCACGGAAGAAGTCAGTGTCAAAAGAACACAGAAAGATGGAACACGCATTGATGTAAACTGTCCGTCTATAGTTGCTGACTATAATAAACACATGGGAGGAGTGGATCGGGCAGATCAGTTAAGAAGTACGTATGGTATGATTCGTAGATCACGAAAATGGTGGCACAGGCTATTTTAGGGATTTTTAGATATAGCATTTGTGAATGCGTACATAGTCTATAACTTACATTTTGAGAAAATATCAACACTTGAATTTAGAAGGTCAATCAGTTTGGGGATGAACTCTTATAGAGCCAGTCCCAGAAGATCTGGCCCAATAGTGAAAAGACGCAAGTATAATTACAGTGTACCTGATGACGTGCGACTGGGCAATCGTGGATCTCACTGGGTTATTTTTGACAATAAAAGAAGGAGATGTGAAATGTGTAGTGCGCGTGCCATACAGTCAAGACCCCAAAGCAAGTGTTCTACATGTGGTGTATTTTTATGCTCCAATCAAAATAAAAACTGTTTTCTCGAATATCATGAACTAAATTAATTTTTAATTACTAATTTTTTTTTATTACTGACGGTACTTAGAAGTCCGTTTTTGTGAATTTTTTCAAAAATGAAAATAAAATTTTGAAAAAAATTACGTTTCTTTTTTAAACTACCAATAAATATAATATTCAATCAAAACCTTAAATTTGTTTTTTTTTCAATATCTGGTCACTAAAGGGTTAATAGGGTCTTTTTGTTACAGAAGAGAGCATTAAGATTTATGTCTGGTGTAAAAGCACGCGATTCTTGTCGTCCTTTATTTATAAAGCATTCAATTTTGACTTTATGCTGTTTATTTATTTTAGAATCTGTCTGTCTGGTCCATAAAAAGTATAATAATGAATTGTTTGTGTCTAATTACTATAACATGCGCCATTCTCATACATTATGTTTGCCGATTCCTAAGTACGAATACATTAAAAAATCATTTTTCTATAGTGGCAAAAAAATGTTTAACTACTTACCCTTAAGTATAAGGTTTGGTAACGAGAAGGCTTTCAGAAAGAAAACTAAAAATCTAATCTAATGAAAAAGTCATATTATACCTTAAATGAATTTTATTCTGACAATTTAATGTAGCTCTTTTTTCTGTATTTGTAGTAGTGTAATTACTTTGACATATGTTGTGTCTGTTTTTGTATGTGTTACATTATTTACAAGCAATTTAATGTTATAGATATATTTTTTTATTTATTTAAAATTAAAAATGGCTCTAGTTTAATGACATAATTATTAATTTAGTCATAGTTTAGTTAATTTTAGTGATTTTACTCAAAAGGCTTTGTCAACAATTGCAAAATTTATGACAATAAAGCTAAAAAAAACACCAGTGGTGAACGAACCTAAGGATCTATAATAGAATCCCGTTAAATCCACGTTGGCTCTGCTTAGCGATGAATCCCCTCTCCGCCTTGCTCAACAGTACAGGACATGGCTTCAACATCAAGACATCCATATGGAATCTGGAATGAAAAAATGTAAAAAAAAGACAAAGTCGTTAATGGTGATGTAGTCCTACCCAATGGAGAAATAGTTCTAACAATGAATCAAAGCGAGACCTACAAATACCTGGGATTCCAACAAGCTAGACTGTTCCAAGATAAGCAAGGAAAGACCAAGATTAAAGATCAGTACGTTCAAAGAGTTCGAGCTTTTCTGAAGAAAGAACTGAACGCTAGGAGCCTCATTACTGCAATTAACACCTATGCTGCCAAGCCTCTACCACATAGTGACCTTAAGTGTCAAATCGTACTCTCCACTCAATTTCGCAAATGACATCATCCTAAAGTCACTTTCCGATTCCGACAAATAAGAACAGTGCACTCAAATGGCACTGCACGGACGACATCACAATGACTTGAATCAGCCACACATAGATAAGGAATTATCTAACAGGTAGCTGAAGGATGGACAACTATTCCCTGAGACAGAAGGATATGTGTTGTCAATACAGGATCAAGTTACTAACACAAGAAACTACACGAAATTAGTTATCAAAGACCGGTCCATTGAATTCGTTAAGTGTTGAAAATATACCGAGAGATCAAAGACTATACAGCATGTAACATCTGTCTGCATTTACCTAACAAACGCGGACTACCTCCAGCGATATAACCAGGTGTGCATCATCATACACTAGAAGCTTGCCAATAAATACAGGCTCCTGAACACCTTTGTGCCATATTATAAATATCAACCAAGCTCAGTGCTTGAAAATAATGGGTGACGAATAATCGGCCTGATGAGGTACTGTTAAATTAGGAAACAGACACAGCTTATTTGGTAGATGTCGCTGTAATCAACAAATACGCGGAGCTGGACATCGAGTTACAGTAGATGTGGCGACTGAATAAGGTTCATGTGATACCGATCATCGTATCATCAACTGGACTAGTTCCAAAAACACTAGAACAGAACCGGAAATCATAGGACTGTATACTAACACCTTTATCGACATTCAGAAGGCAGTCCTGCTCAGTACTCAGGCAACACTTAGAACTAATAGAAATCAGCCCACTCCTTTTGGAACCCAACATTTGTTGAGAAATTCATTGTCAGTTTCGATAATAATATTAGTATTAATAATAATAGAGAGAGAGAGAAAGATAGATAACATGTTCAAAGAAGAAACATACAGATACCTAGGCTTCCATCAAATCACCAAAATTAACCACACTCATATCAAATCAGAGCTCAAGACGGAATTTAAAACCAGACTCATGAAACTACTAAAAACAAAACTGACCTCCAAAAATCTAGCAAAACCTCCGCCATACCTAGTCTTACGTATTCGTTTGGTATCATCAAATGGTCACACACACAGACATAGAAAACAATCACATTCTCATTCGCTCTGAATGCACTAAACACAGGAAGTTACATCCCAACGCATGCAAGGAAAGACTTGACATCGAGAGAAATAAAGGAAGGAGGGGAGTTATAGATATACAATCGCTAAATAAAGGACAAATTTACGAACTCAGAAAATTCTTCCACAACAAACAAACTAACCTCCACAAGGCAATAGTAAAGGCAGACAAGAATTATACACCGCTCGACTTGTCTCAAACGAGCCACGCAGCAGACGCACACCGTCACATCCAATCACGACTAGAAAAGATGAACACCTGGTCTGAAGAAACACTTTACGGAAGACACAGATGCTATATAAAGAAAGACCGCATACATAAAAAGCTTTCATATACGTCGTTACAAAAAGGTCAGCTTTTCCCGAAATAGAAGGCTTCCTGCTTGCCATCCAGGACAAAGTCATAGCAACCAGAAACTACCGAAAGCATATCATCAAGCACACAACCATTAAAGACGACAGGTGCAGGAGATGTCACCAGCAGAGAGAAACGACCGATCACATAACTAGTGGATGTAGAATAATGGCCGGAACTGAATACACCGCGAGACACAACTCAGCAGCGAAGGTCGTTCATCAAGCATTAGCCACAACATACAAACTAACGGAGAAGACAGACCCTTACTACCATTATACACCAACATCCATACTTGTAAATGAACACTACAAGCTCTACTGGGGCATTGACATCCACACAGATAAAACAATCCCCGCAAATAGACCCGATATCACCTTTCAATCCAAAAAAGAGAAGATCACTTATGTAATTGACATGGCTGCCCCCAACGACGAGAACATCCGAGCGACATACAGTGAAAAGATCTCCAAATACACCGACTTGGCAATGGAAGTAAAAAGGCTGTGGAAACAGAATTGGGTCATCATTGTTCCTCTCGTCATATCAGTAACAGGTCTCACCCCAACAACGTTCACACCGCATTTGGCTTAATTAGGACTTAATGCAGACATTCACAGGAACATACAGAAATCGGTCATTTTGAAAACATGTAGCATAGTTAGATGTACAATGTAGTATATAAAACGTAATAAATTGCCAAAGCCTGGCATAGTTTATCTTAGCGTCTCAACTCAACTAGACAGACCTGTCTAAACTGTAACAATAAGCAATATGAAACAAAAAAATTCTAATAGCTAATAATAAGATGCCACGAATAACTGAACAGAAAGAATTATTTTTGCTTCGTAAGTAAAAATAATAGATTTAAGTGTGAATTTAAAAAGCGAAATCAATTAACGTAAAATCAGTTTTTTTTCTGCAAATTTATTATTTGCATTTTATATTTAGGTTCAAACAAATGTAACTTCAGATCTAAAAACTTAATTAGTAATAAATTATAGTATTTTATTTACAACAATACATTTTATGTTAACATTACTAAATTTATTGATGGTATGAAAGTGTCACATTACCTACTTTAAACCTCAAGAAGAAATTTTACTTTCAACCTCAAGGAGAAATTCCTACGACGGCCAATAGACACGAATGAAAGTACCAGTAAAATTTTTAGTTTTAATAGTAACGGCCAGTCTGTTAGTCGACGTTTAAAGCTTGGTTATTTTTATTACTCAGATAAAGTTATCATTTGACTTTTATAGAATGCTTATGTGTCAAAAATTAATTTTGGCCAAGGTATAAAAATACCTGACATTTTACCTTAGTTGAAGAAACGGCCCCTAAAACTAGCATATTAAAAAAAATGTCAATTTTATAACATTTAATGGCACATAATAAAAACAATAAAATACAAAAAACTACTTATTAAAATCAATCGTTAAACTAGAATTATTGTACCCATTTACGAATATTTCTAGACAGGTAACGGAGTATCCAGTGGTGGTACCTTTGGTTGATAAATTAATTTATTATTGAATAGCTGCAGAGATTTGTAAGCTAATTAAAGAAGCATCTGAAGATATGAAACTCGTGGACAACATGTTTGCAGTTTCGGTCTTGTTTTCTATTAAACACTCTACACACCTTTCCACCCTCCCAATCTCTTTAACCGAAGTACATTTGCATCTGGCGAATAAGGTGTCGGCAATTCTTCTGAGAGCATGACCTATAGAGCTTTCAATGTTTTCCAGCTTCAAAAAAGTGGATATTTTTTTCGGAAAATTGACTATTGAATTTTACCCTATGGGTTGTCCTCTTGCTTTCCCTCCTCTAACCTGAAAAAAATTCTATAGATTTCCATGTCTTTTCGGAGCTTTTTGGAGCCTTGAACAGTTTTCACCCACTTTAGATCAGTAATTAAAAATGCTCTACTTATATGTATTTTAAAAACTCTTCTGAAATTTTTTACAACATAGTTATGTCTAACATTTTCATTTTCACTAATTGGTTCGTACGACATGCTCCTGAGATGGCCACCACTAGTGCTACCTAAAATAATAAGAAAAAATAATCAAATAAAATAATATTTTTTATATCATATGAATTTATTACTTATCAAAGGATTATTTATTTTATATTTGATTCCTAAGAAGCAGTGGCGGCTATTCAGGTGAAGTAGGTGAAGTGCTACTTCACCAGGAAAAATAAACAAGCAAAGATCTAACTATATTTTTTATATATCTCTTAAAATTTAAATTTTTACATTCATTTATTCACCTAAATGGTAAAGTGTACATCTCGAATAAATATTTTACTTGACCGTTGGCGGCTTTTTTTAAAACTTTCAGTCGAACTTTATTATAACAACTATAACAGCGGCGCAAACTGCTTCGACTTTGCTGGAGGTGCTATGTTTAATTTATGATTTTCCTACTACGTTGCCATGACAACGCGTTCGCGATGACGTCGAGCACATGGAAGAATAATGTTAACCAGCGCCATACAACGCTCTCGGTGAATTGCTAACGCGGTACACTACACCCACGTGTCGTTCAGTTTGGGGTGGTTGTTTATTTTTATTTTCGCGGATTTCGCTGCAACTGGTTAGTTCCTTTGCGTTTTTCTTGACTGTTTTGTGTTATATTTATTTATGGTGTTGTTAGAACTTTTTTTGGTGTCGGGTTTATTAATTTACATTATTGATATATCCAATCAAGGATGTGGTTTGCATTTTGTTGGAAACTCTATTTAATCGATGGAAGGAACAGATCAGAATTTTAATCGTCATCCTGGTTTTGGGCGTAAAAATGGTTATGTAGTAGTCAAATATTGCAAAAATTGTTTTGCTGGCCTTGTTTACTACTTTCCAATAAATATTCAGTGTGGAATAAGGAAGGATTTGCAGGTAGGTTAAATATATGAAGGTCTTTACATAAACATGAAGACTCGGCAGAGCATTTAAAATGCGAATTAACGCTAAAAATATTTGTAAAAAATCAAAGCATTATAGCTGACACTTTAAAAGAAAATGCTAAACTATATAAAATACATTTTAACGAAAACGTCAAATTAAATAGACTATTTATGTGCTTGGTAATTGACGCAGTTTTGTACCTTGCAAAACCAATTAGTCTTTCGCGACGATGATGAGAGCAGCGAGTCAATAAATAGGTGGTTTAAAAAAGCTTTTAGGTTTATTAATATCGAGAAGTTCCCAGGAACTAAAAGATCATCACGAAAAAATTAAAAAGGTTTTTACTGGTGACTCGAAAACTATTCAAAACGAAATAATTGAATGCATTTCTGATTATTTAAATTATCATGTAAAAAATGAAATAATAAATACACAGTTTTTTTCTGTGCAAGTGGATTACACCACACGCAAACCTCCCAGTGCTCCATAATTTTAAAATACGTTAATTCAGAAGGTTCGGTAGTCGAGAGATTCTTAGGATTTTATAATGTCAGCTCCCATAGAACGTCGGAGAATTTATATTTTCTATTGGATCAAATTGTGGACCAATCTAAAAGGCCTTCAAAAAGAAAAGAAAAAGCGCTGCAGGCTGTATTTGTCCATTTTCTGGGGCATCGTCTTAACCTTATGATTCAGCAAAATTTAAAAATATTTCCAAATGTCGAATTTTTTTTGCAAGTCTTAGTGGTATTCTCTTATTTTTTCATTACTTAGCCAAACGAACGTATGTTCTTACATCTGCATCTACGAGGCGTATACCAACAATTACAGAAACTTGTTGGTCTTCAAATTCGAAGTTAGTAAATGAGATTGTTCAAGACTGGAATAAATTAAAAGACGTCCTTGAGTTTATTACAAACTGTGACAAATCTGATGAAAAATCAATCCGGCTTGCGAAAGGATTTTTAGGTGAGATGAACGATTTTGAATTCACGTTTCTGGCATTTTTTTAATATCGGACATACTATTTGCATTTTTCAAAAAAAATCGCTTGACATTCATTTTTGCATATCCAATATAAAACGTCGTGAAGCGCTTTGTGAAAAAAGAAATGAACATTTTTTTAATACCATGTTTGATAAAGCAAATTCTATTACAGAAATAAATCATTACAAAAGTGAGCTTGCTAAGCTTTCACCTGAAGAAATTAGGGCTAAGTATAGAACCCCTTTATAATTTATTGTGGAACTTGGCTTCATCACCCCGCAATATTGTAGCTAAAAAGGCTGGATCGTCTTCAATTTTAACTAATATGCCTGCAATAAATTTCAGGCGTCTGTCAGTGTCACCTAGATAGAGTCTTTACACCAAATGAACTTTATAAGGATGATGCTTAAAGTCTTGTAAAATACGCTCAACAGAATTTTTTGTTATATCAAGTTCTTCAGAGAGTTTCCGAATTGACATATGAGGATTGAAATGTACATATATTAAAACATTTATAATATTTTCTTCATTACGTACCGATCTTCTGGAATTATTGCGATTACCAGTCGGGAAATGTCCTTGCCTCAGGATGCGTTCTAGGTTCACAAATGTATTTTCATTTGGCGTTGGACGATTAGGAAAACAAATGCGATATACGTCTCTGGCTCTTCTTTTATTTTTTAAGCACTCATCGTAAATTAGAATCATATCAACGTATTCTTCTGCTGTAAACAAATTTGGCATTTTAACAGGAAATTGACAAGAATAATAAAGAACCTCACTTGCACTCTCATTTAGTTCAATTTGACAAGTATCAAAAATGTTTTGTTTTTGTTTTATCGAATCATGACTAAGTTGATATTGTTTTCTTTTCTTTTAAGCGGATTCTTAATTTACCCTATGGCTAACTTGATAGGAAGATAAAATGTTAATTTTCTAAGCTGTTTCTTAACCGACTTTCAATCGGAAAAAAGTACTGAATAGGGAATTTACAATCCTACACAATTATATAAAAAATATACAGGATGGCATTTAAAATTTTAAGGTTAGGGTCGAACTTTTTTTTTTCAACACATTTTTCTTCGATGTCATTTTGAAGTATCCTCATAGCTACAAATTCTAGTTTTTATTTCAACCAAATATCTGTAATGGTTTGGGAACTAGAGCTTGGCTAAATCAGTTTGGGATACCCTGTATAAGCAACTTGTCAAATCCGAAAGCTCGGTAAAATATTCTAAACAGCAGTTAAGTTTTGTTCTCGCTAGCAAGTCCCACTTGACCAATCTCAATTTTTTTTTTAAATTAAAGCTCTATACACAGACGTATTATCACTACTTATTACTCATTTTTATTATAAGATTTACATCGAAAAACAATCATTAGAACTTGTACATATTCAAACACACCAGTATTATAACCACTGTTGAAGCTAAACAAGTAAGAAATTAGTAGCAATAATTATGGCAGCAAATTTGGATTCTTTTATGAACTTAATTATTGCAATGCAAAATGACATACAAAAAAACCAAGAAGATGTAAAACAAGAAATGAAGAAGAACCAAGAAGACATGAAGAATATTAAAGAACAAATGAAAACACATAAAGAAAACCCAAGAAAAGTCAAAAAGATATGAAATAAGAACTAGAAGACCTAAAGAAAAATAAAGAAGGCCTGAAGCAAGAAATCAAGGAAGAAATGAAAAGAATCCAAGGAGAACTAAAGGAAGAACTTACAGGTGACATGAGGAAGAATGAAGAAGACATAACAAATGAACTTAAAGATATGAGGAAGATGTAAAACAATGCAAGAAATAGAAAAGAATTAAGAAGAAATTATTAGAAAACCGTTGTTTGAACTGAACCCTTTTTTGTTAGACTATGTGGTTATAAACGTCTACTGACACTTTAATTATCTTAAAATTGCATGGAGAATAGGTAGAATATATATTATTATTTAATATACTATAATCTTTTTTTATTTAAATTTTAAAAGAATTATTGCTAAAGGTGTATCAAACAAAAATGTTGATGTTATTCATCTAAAAAATTCCTTTGGACATCTGACATTTCGTGGTTAATTCGCCATTTCCTCTTATTCAAGAAGCTATGTTGCCAAATTTAATTTCAGTTTGTTAGCGAAGAATTCATTACTGTTTATTAGGGTGGTTAATTTATTTTGTTTCATAGTTGTGACGTTGTCACTGGGAGTACAAGGTCAAACAGTAAAAAGTTAGCACCAGATTAGGCGCCGAAGACATCATCATTAAAGTCATAACATAAAAATTCGTCTAAAACAAAAACTGCCAACGGAGCTGGCAGCCAACGTTGATACAGTCGGTAATTCGGTACTGGCTTAAAACCAAGTTGGGTGCCAAAGGCCTTATCATTAAACACAAAAACGGTGTAGGGGAGGTACTAGGAGAAACAGTACCGGGTTAGCACCAGGTCAGGCGCCTAAGGCATCATCATTAAAACCACAAGATAAAAAAACAGTAAAGCTCAACCACTGTCAACCAGAGTTAAGTTGAAAATATTTTCATCATAAATCAAGAAATGTAAGGCAATTTGGCAATGATGTAAGCGTCGTTTTAAATCTAATACCATATTAAGGAGTTTTTGCACTGCAATGTTTTGAAAATTGTGGGGAATTTGGCCAGTTTTTAATTTTTTTTCTGGGGCATGAGTGCTTCATCCGCATTGTATTTCTTTAATCTGTACTATTAGACACAGGCTTTCGTTTAAAATTTAAAAAGATCGTAAAATCCGAAATATTTACTCTCAGCAAGACCCTAAACGCAATTTTGTTTCGTCATCTTGAATTTGTACCAAAATTTTACCAGCTGATTTCTATACAATACTTTATTTTTGTGCAAAATTTAAGGTAAATTGGAGTAGTTTTTCAGTAATCAGTTTTTAACAATTCACTAGGCCGCCATTTTTTTGCCATCCTGGATTCGTATCAAAATTTTATCAGACGATTTCTATGTAATACTTGATTTTTGAGCAAAATTTCTGGTTAAATGGGTAAGTAGTTTTCTAATAATAATTTTTTTAACATTTCACTAGAACGCCATTTCGTTCCTCCATATTGGATTTTAACCAAAAACTAAACATTTCTTGCCCATCTGACGCTTGATTTTTTTAACAAAATTTAAGCTATGCCGCGTACTGGCAAACCTACAGACCGAAGGAATTGAAAAAAACATGTCTTTTGGCGTCATGAAGATCTGTAGAAACCTGGGAGGATAACTTTTTCACGATAATAATATTTCCCTTTTGCGAGGGAAATAAAAAATGAAAAATGTTGCCCAGTCTAAGAGTTGCGATATTTTTTTCCACAACTGAAATAAAAGTGTCTTAAATTAGTAGATAAAAATTCTACAATCTCTCTCTAATTAACATGGTAGGTAACCGAAAATTGAGAATTATAGGTATTATTAACTAAATTGGGAGCATTTTGATGATTAGCCTTTTTTGTGCTGGTAATAATATTGACACTTTTTCTTCTTAACTTTTCATATGGGTGCTGATTCACTGGTCCATTGTTATCAGCAATACTATCAATTTCATACGCGAAACTTGTGGAAGCCAAGGACGAAGGCGGAGGCGAATTTTCCTTGGAATTTTCTCCTGTAGAACATAGAATTTGGCTGCCGGCCAATATAGTAGCCGAAGAGCGTCTATAACGGTCTCTATTAAAGGTCTCTAGATTTGGAAGTCTCAAAAAACCAGCCACGCCCGATGGCATCTTACCAAACTTATTAATGCCAACAGTTTCAGTAGTACATAGACCAGGGGCGTGCAGTCCATGGAAGCAAGGTAAGCAGCGACCCCCCCTCCACAAAAAAATACAAAACATCTTCTAAAATGTAATTTTTGAAATAGGAAACCATTAATTTAGTTTATATTAAAAATGCTAAAATATTATCTTAATTATCAAGCCCATAATAAATGCGGCCTTGACTCCGACTCAGCCATAATAGAATGTCGAATAGAAGCTATACGGGCCGCTAGCTTCTCTGCAGCCAAGTTCTGTATGCTTGATTTCCTCTGAATCGAGCCAGAGGTTATTGAACTTTCCACCGGCTGTTTGCAATTTTTGCATCTCAGTCGCGTGCTTTAAATGGTAGTGGAAACTATCGTTGGAGTAGGTTCTTTGTTTGAACGGCTATCCGTGTGTTGTTGTGTTGTGTGATACGTAAGTCGCGTCGTGCATGGTACGATATGGAAGACAATAATACGGACGTGGATATGCAAATACCGTCAGCCTCGGCTGTCGGTAATTACCTTGAACATGTTGGAGAATTTAGTAAGAAGAGTGTGTGTGAATGTGTGGTGTGTGTCTTAATAATAAAGGGATTTTCAACTTTAAACTTCGCTGATAAGCTTCAAATAATTTCCAAAGGAAAGGCAAATCCGCCTATGAAAAATTTAGCCACAAAAATGAAAAACTGTATTAGACATTTTTATCCGGAAAAACAATACGAACAATTTAAATGGTTAACAGAGTCTGAAAATATAAGTAAATTATTTTGTTGGCCATGTTTACTTTTTGAAAATGAAAAAGATCTCTGGAATAAAACTGGTTTTTCGGATTTAAACATTTTCCATAAAGCTGTAAAAAGGCACATTATGTCCAAAGCATTTACAGGCCGTCATAAAAGAAAAAGTCTTCGGCAAAACCAGAATTGAACACGCCCTTAATAAACAGTTGGAAATTAGTCACCGCCAACACAATGAACTAGTCGATAAAAATAGGCAAATATTAAGAAAACTTATCGACGTTCTTTGTTTTCTCGGGCAGCACGAATTGGGATTTAGAGGTCATGACGAAACAAGGGTTTCTTCAAATAGAGGAAATTTTCAAGAATTACTTAGTTTAAAGGCTAAATGTGATGATTGCTTAAAAAATCATTTAGAGCAGTCTAGCGTTTCTCGCGGAACGTCGAATCGAATGCAGATTGATTTAATTTCCGCTGTTGCAACCATTATTCTAAAAAGAATTAAGCAGGAGTTTGGCGAGGCGCTGTTCATTGCTATTGTTCTGGACGAAACAACTGATATCACTCATTTTAGCCAATTATCTATAGTAATACGCTTCGTTAAAGAGACGGAAGTATTCAAGAGCGATTTATAGGTTTTAAGAATGTGTCCGAAAATCGTACAGCAGATGCACTGTATACCGTAGTTTATAACGTTACTAAAGAAATTAATGGAGAGAAAAAATTAGTTACTCAGGGCTTTGATGGAGCTGCAGTGATGGCACGACAATTAGGTCTGCGAGCTAAAGTTCGAGAAACTTTTCCAAGTGCTGTGTTTATCCATTGTTTTGCTCATAAATTAAATTTAGTTTTATCCCAGTCCATCAATCACATTGAAGAGTGTAAAGTATTTTTGTTATTTTAAGTGGCATGGGTGCTTTTTTCCAAATCAACAAAACGTACACAAGCTTTGGACTCCATTGTCACAAACGATTGCCCAAAGTAGCTCCTACTAGGTGGAACTATAATGGAGGACTTGTCTTAACAGTACCTGAAAATCGTGAATCACTTATTGAACTATTTAAGAATATAATAGAAAATAATGAAACGTGGGACTCAGAAGCAATAAACAGTTCAAGGGGGTTTTTGGACTGTTTGAAACAGGATTTTAATTTTAATTATTTGTTGAACATATTTTCAGAAATATTTCCATTCTCAGACAATGTTTTTAATATATTACAAACTAAAACAAATGATATTGCTTTTTGCTTAAAAAAAGTGGATTATTTTAAGTCCATGTTAAGCCAAAAAAGAGATGGCTTTAACCTATTTTGGGAGAAAACGATGACGTTAAATGTAGAGCCAAAGCCAAGCTTCTTCGAACAGACAAGGTGAGTGGTGTTCAAACATCATACAGACGCTTCTCTTATGAAATAATCGAATAAATTTAGCAACAAATAAACTGTAGATTTAACGGTTTAAATGATTTTAAATTCCTCGAGCTCTGCTATTTTCATGCATTTAAAGGAGAAACTTTTCTAGAAGATGCGTTTAAGTCTCGTCTTCTTCATTATGGTCAGTTCTTCGACCGAATGTTATTGCGTTCTGAACTAAAAGTGATTTACGAAACTGATAACATTAGCGCAAAAAATAACTCTAAGGAACTAATGCAATTTTTAAAAGACAAGGAGCTAGAAGATGCCTACACCGAAGTGTCAAAATTATGTGAATTAGTATTGACAATAACTGCCACAAGTTCATCAGTAGAACGCAATCTTTCAACACTTAAACGTATAAAAACTTTCGTGAGAAATTCAGCAGAAGAGACTTTCGCATACATCGCTGCTGTCCATTGAAAATAAACTTCTCCAAAATATGTCGCAGGATCGACGTTTTTATGTTGAAGTCATTGACGAATTTACAAAAAAAAATGAATAGGTAAGTTTCTAAAAATTGCTTCCCTTTCTTAAAATTTCACCGCACGCTTTTGGCAGAGACTTGTACTTCTTGATTAAATTAAGATTTTTTTCTTCAGTTATAACAAAGTTTCTACTCTGGTGAGTGCTATCTGGTAATTTTACCAAAAACAAATCTTCTTGTTCGATTAAATTTTCACACAACAGATGAGTTAGTTCTTCACGCCTGTAGGCTCCAGCGATTCCAATTAGTGTTGCGACTTTGATTAGTAAAAAAGTATCGTCAGGCGAATGCTTAAAATTTTTTCAACATGTTCGTGGTTTAAAATTTTAGACTTTTGGTCTAAAACTTACCATTTTCTTTTTTCAATAAGAAATCAATTTAAAATTCTTGCTAATATCTACGTTTTTTTAGCATAGATTTTATCATTGAGTACTTGGATTACACTGTAGAAGGTCGAAAATTCTTTGAAATTTCTTAAAAGTAAACTAGAAGCACTTTTTTTTACTAATGTTGTTGATTTTCTTATTGGCACACCATTTGATGAACTTTTCTGATCCTGAATGTATCTGACTTTGGATTTTTCTGGAAGCAAATCGAAATCTACTTCTTTTGTTGCATTCATAATATATTCCGGAACCTCCTATATTCCTTGCATGGTCAGATTGTCAAATTCACTTAAATTCATTTTAATAATGCAAAATTACGGAAAATACGGACATACAAAAACAATTAATGACAGATAATATGTCGAAATCGCCAGTTTGTTGATTTCGAACAATTGACTTTAAGCGCCCTTAGTAACCTGGAAATCTGGTAGCTGACCAAACGAAATGCATTAAGCCTGCTACACACTCTGAGATATGTATCAAAGATGGTTAATTAATAAATAACAAATTAATTTTGAAATATTACGTGCGGAAAAATTTTTCCACACTAGTGCGGAAACCGTTTTATCCCAGGGATATCGGTGCGGAAAATTGATTTTTCCGCACGGCTGTAGAAAAATGTATTTTCGAAGACAATGAGGGATTCAGAAGAAATCATTTGTACTCCTCCCCAATTTGGAAATAAATGAAATATTTTCATTATTCAATAAATATCGACATTCAACTGGCTGGAAAGTGACACTTAGCTGGGTGGAATATGATCACTTTCTACCAAGGTAAATGTCACTTTTCATCCGAATAAAAGCCAAAAAGAAGAAACATTAAAACTTAAAATGTCAATATTACATAAGTGGTTGTAAATAAACAAATAAATGTGAAATATTATGCATAAAAGCCATGACGTAGAAGTATTCTGTTTATCAAGATTCAACTGTACACAACGTACAATATGTACCTATTACGTCTGTTCATTTCAAAATATATTTACAACATTCGATCGTCCAATACAATTTTATATACAAGCAGATTTCTTCCGAACAAACCCGGCTGTAAAATAAACTTTTGCCAACAAAAGGATATTGAATGTTAGTGTTCGTTTCTTGAAATCCAAAAGGACAAACTTGCGAGATAAAAGTGCACTGAATTTGTTCAAAGGACAATTTTTATCTGGTTCAGCAAGCTTAAGTTTTATAACGAGCAGATATTATATAAGGCTTTGTTTGTAGGTTGTTTGTGAAATCAAATTTAAACTACAATATTTGAAGTTAGATCAAATGGAAGCAAATACTGGAAATAAGTTACATATTTTATTAATTCTAAATTTACATTTTTGTCAATATGGCGATATAATTGTTATCAATATATTTAAAATATTCTTTTTTATTGGTATTTTATTTTGCTTATTTAAAGTACCTCTCAGCGTGTTTACATCCAGCTTTTAAACATGTGCGTGTTTTAAAATTACCTAGGCAACATCAAGAACCTAAGAAACGTAAAGCCTAATTGTCAACTTTTTAATTATTGATCTGACAGGAGACCTTGTAACGTCAAATAAAATATTACTAACAAATGATTCAAAAGCTTTATTCAAATATTTAACAAGAATTATTCTATCTATTATCGAAAACTCCAATTAAACTCTTTAAAAGTTTAGATAAAGAAAAAAAAATTAAAAAATTCATGGCTGCAAAAATTAAATTTTCTAAATTTATTATCCAAATCTCTTCAATCTATATTCCATACCGAAATAATTTAATAGGAAAAAAATTACAGCTTTTAAACTAGAATTTCTAAAGAAAGAAAACTCCTGCCTCTGTATAACACTATATGCTACACTTGTGTATTATACTGTCCTCAATATGCCCTCAACGGGCACAAAAATTCAATCAATTAAACCCTACCTATTACTTGCAACTAGGCTTAGGATAATTATGCATTTAAAAATGTAAAAATATGCATGCAAATATGCTTCGAAACAAAGGAAAATATGCACTTAAAAATGCATTTATTATCGGATCAAAAAAACAGAAATAATACAAAAGTATAAAGAAATAATGGTTCTTAGAATTAGACCGTGTCCAAATGGAATCACTTTCCGACGTTTCGCCTTCGATTGCATGAGGCATCTTCAGGAATATTCAGTTCACGAGATCGTAACACACATTCAATGTTCCGATCTCGTGAAGTGAAGATCCCTGAAGATGCCTTCTGCAATCTAGGGCAAAACGTCGGAAAGTGATTCCATTTTGACACGGTCTAATCCCAAGACCCAAGATTTCTTAATTGACCACAACCGAGGAGGCTTTCGTTCTATGAAAGCAAAAGTATAGCAATAAAAATATTATATTATTTATAATTCAAGGTATCCTTAAGACGCTATTTTTACCAGTAATTGTTACATTAATATAACTATATAATAAAAGTATTTTTTAAATAAAATTTGAATATGTAGCTAACTAAACAAACTAACTAAAGAATAAACCTGTTTAAAATTTTATAACTATATGATGTAACAAATTATCAAATTCAAATTTTCTTCTATTATCTGGCAATAAATTATCAAATTCAAATTTTCTTCTAATATCTGGCAATCAGAAAATACTCGTTTAACATCACAAGATACAACTGGAACATATTGAAACAAATTCAAGTCACAGTTTATTAAAAATTGTTCATTATCTGGATTCAATGTCTTTTTATTGTCTAAAACTGCACTAATATTTTTCAAATTTTTGTAACCAAAATTTTTTTGTAAAACCTAGCTAATTTTTGAGAAATTTCTTTAATTTTAGTGTTAGTTATAGTAACACTCAGTTTTGTATCAATTTCACGCTTTTTGACAAAGAAAGTCCTTTTATCTCCAATTTTTTTATAGTATCAGACAAGCAAGAAAAATTGTTTTTAATGTAAATTAAATCCTCACGTACATCTTCTTTGCGCAAAACATTTTATGCTTCTTGTATATAATGTTAGTATTCCGTTAGTATTGGTTGATTACGTTTTTTATTGCCTCGAAATTTTCTGCGTAATAAATGGCAGCGTTTATCCAAGTTCCCAATCTAGTTACAATTGGTGGGCAAGGGGATGTTTTCTGCAGTTTCCCTCAGTTTTTCTACCCGAGTCGGAGCTTTTAGGAATACTTTCTTCACCGAGGAAATCAGATCGTTCAATCGTGGATAAAAAGCACGAACTTGTTCTGCAACTCGATGAAGTCCATGGGCAAGACATGTGGCATGTTTCGTTTTAGGGTACAATGTTTGTAGAACACTCATTGCTTTACACATGTTTAGAGCAGCATCTGGAATTGCCACTAACACTCTATCATATTTAATACCACCGGGCCATAAAAGAGTGAGAGAGTCGTTGAAAAATCCAGCAACAGTTGAATGATTTACTTTGTCTAAGGTCTACATTGTAAATAAATATGATTTATCTCTTTCTGCTTCTACACACAACATACCAAAAACAAAATTAGCAACACGTCTCTGTTCCACATCAGTTGCTTCATCTAAAGACACCCATATACTTTTATCTTCTACTCTTTTCCCACAATTCGGTAACTGTCTTATTGTACAAATCTGGAACGTAGTTTTTCCTTAACGTGGATTCATGTGGAATTGATGTCTTTGTGTACTGCTCTGAAAATGACTTCAGGGCAGAATTACCTAATATATTTAGTAGAATATCCACACTAATAAACGCCTTGCACAAATCCTCATTGAACTTTGATCGTTTGGGTCCCGGTCCTGGTGAAAATGCTTGGTGATTAAAACTTGTTTCTGAGCACACTTTTCACTTTTTTGGATCTGATGCTTTGTAGTTCCTATGTGTTGTGTCACTTGGAATTTCTTGTTCGCAGTAACAGGAACATCACAATATTTACAAAACAGTACAGGGTGTCCCATTTTCGTAGGTTTTACGGGGTTTCCAGCTTATGAGTAGAGATAGAGAGATGCGGTTTTCGCGACACCGTGCTACTTTTCGATGAAACTAAAGAGGCCGCAAACAGATTTGCCCTAAATATTTTAGTTTCCGTGCTACAGGGCGATTTTGAAAATTTGTCATTTTCGGACACCCCCTGTAACTCAGCTATCGTAAAATATATTTAAAATGTTTCAATTGATATTTATAGATTTTTTCACGTAGAATTCAGTGGCGTACTCAGATTTTTGCTGAGAGTCATAGTTTTTGACATATTGGCATAACCTACTATTTTTTAAATGGGAGACCCTATATATTATTTTTTCATCTTATTCTTCGTGTCGAGAGCTTTTCAAAAACATACCATAAGTCATATTTATTTTCATAAATAACATGAAAAAATGCATTTTTCTTTAAACGGATTTATGGCATAGCAGATCAATCGAAATAAGAGAAGGTGGCTGTGGTAGCCATGGCAACGCCAACAAAAATATGATCAGGCAGCCATTACTGCTGTCATTTTTGGCATTATTGCGTTTAAATTTTTCTGGACGTCTATTATCATCATTGTTTTTAATATGGCTCAGAATCAAAAATTTGAATATTTTGAGAAATATGATATGAACGCGTGTTTTATATTGTCTAATGAAGATGCAGATCAGGCGGCAGAGCTTTATCTGAACAGGTTAGTTCTTTTTTATCTTCCTGCATTTTGACTTTATTGGTTCGCTTTATTTTATCTTAGATATCCCGAGAGAAGACAACCAGAAAAAAGAATTTTTCAAAAAATTAAAAATAATCTTTGCCAATATGGATCTTTTAACAAGCCTCGATCGCGAACTTACAATAAAGACAACGAAGAATCTGAGGTCAACGTTTTAGCCCTCGTTCAGACAGCTCCTGAAACATCTTGCAGGAAAATAGACGAAGAGGCGGGTGTACCGAAAACCAAAGTGCAGAAAATTTTGAAAAAGCACAAATTCAAACCCTATAAATACAAACTTGTGCATCATCTGCATCCTGGTGATGCAGAGCGCAGATTGGAGTTCTGCAATTGGTTTATAAATATGAAGGCAGAAGATATCGATTTTAAAAAAAAGATTATTTGGTCAGACGAGGCACATTTTACTAGTTCAGGGATTTTAAATAGACACAACACGCGATTTTGGAGTCAAGAAAACAACCATGTTATTTTTCCTAGGGAGCGTCAGGGCAGATTTGGATTCAATGTCTCCTGTTTTATTTTCAACCGAAAAATAGTTTACCAAATATATGAAGGAAATCTGAATTCGATTGGTTACGTGCGAATCCTAGAAGACGCATTAGGAATTTTGGATGATGTTCCCTTGGCTCAACTAAATAGGATTTATTTCCAGCAAGACGGAGCTCCAGCCCACAATGCCAGATTAAGTCAAAACTGGCTTAACGACCATTTTCCTGGAAGATGGATAGGAACACACGGACCTGTTCGATGGCCACCACGATCCCCTGACCTCTCAGTTTTAGATTTCTTTTTGTGGGGTTATTTAGAAAACAAGGTTTATGTAAGGCGATACGAAAACTTAGAACAACTAAGAATGGCCACCGAAAACGCTTTTGCAGAGTTACAAAGACAGTCATTTACAATAGAAAATGCATTGAAAAGAATTTTTAAAGTTTGTCACACTTGTAGGACACATAATGGTCTACAATTTGAACAATATTTGTAGTTTTAATGAAATTATAATTATTACCTTTTACCTACTTCCTAATTTTTTCTGATGCTGTTACTTTGTTATTTCGTTATAAATTGTTAACTTTTTCCATGGCTCCACAGCCACCTTCTCTTATTTCGATTGATCTGCTATGCCATAAATCCGTTTAAAGAAAAATGCATTTTTTCATGTTATTTATGAAAATAAATATGACTTATGGTATGTTTTTGAAAAGCTCTCGACACGAAGAATAAGATGAAAAAATAATATATAGGGTGTCCCATTTAAAAAATAGTAGGTTATGCCAATATATCAAAAACTATGACTCTCAGCAAAAATCTGAGTACGCCACTGAATTCTATGTGAAAAAATCTATAAATACCAGTTGAAACATTTTAAATATATTTTACGATAGCTGAGTTACAGAGGGTGTCCGAAAATGACAAATTTTCAAAATCACCCTGTAGCACGGAAACTAAAATGGTTAGGGCAAATCTGTTTGCGGCCTCTTTAGTTTCATCGAAAAGTAGCACGGTGTCGCGAAAACCGCATCTCTCTATCTCTACTCATAAGCTGGAAACCCCGTAAAACCTACGAAAATGGGACACCCTGTACAAAACCATCAGTCCTAAAATCAGGACAATCTTTCACGAATTGATTTAATACCGTACTTAACGAACGCTTTTCTTTCGGCATATTGGACAATGTTCACGCCACAATGTGTAAACTAAACTGAATTGAAAAATTATTTCTAACATTTTTAAAACGTGCGTATTTATGATTGAAAATCCGTGGTAAATCCATAGTTTTTAAAGCACAGATGTTTTATTGGGTACCTACAACAATTTTAAGAAAGGATGGGTAAAACCCTTGGCCTGCCAGCAACTAGACATTTTTTATTATTATGGATTATATTTGAAATACATCAAATGTGTCTTGGGAAATAAAAATATATTCAGAAAAATTAGAATATATGCATTTTTTCTGTAATAACTGCAAAATATGCATTTAAATATAAAAATTGCCAAAATATACATTTGCATATGTTTTCATTCATCCTAAACCTACTTATAACTTATCATGCCAATGTTTAAATCTTAAAAAAATACCAGTAAAGAAAAGAAAATTGAAAAATCGAAACTGCGGAAGCAAAATGCTTTGCTTAATAAGACATTAAATAAAGGTTCCCAAAAGTTTCACTAAAAAAACACACAATTTCTAAAAAAATGTCCTACTGACCCTGTATAAAATAATATAAACTTTACTACTTTTCAGAACAGTATAATACTGAACTTCATTACATTTCCTATGATAAACATATACCAGCATAAGAAGATTAGAAATTCTATGCCCGTGTCCTAAAAAACCTAACAAAATATATAAACATACCGGATTATATACCAAAAAATTTATCTACCCCGTATCCAATTAGATGCAAGTATTTTGCTGCTCTAACTGCTCCTAAAACAATAATCGAATAGCACGTTTATTAAACGAATATCGATGTAATGCATGCAATCCAGAATGATATAGTCGAATGCGGTGTTATCGTGCGGGTCCAAAGGTAACCAACACTATGAATCAAATCAGAAAACACAGTGAATACCAAAATGTTGTGTGATTCTTTTATCGAGCTATCACATCTCGATGGGCTATTTACGAATATACAGGGAGAAAGAAAATATTTTTTTTTTATTATATTATATTATTATTAAGATAGCCACTTAATATTATTTTATATATTAAATGCCGAAAGTCTAAATAAGAAAATTCGCTAAATATATATTTGGTTAAAATTTTCTGGTTGGCAAAAACAAAAATACACAAAATGACAAACGCCTTTATAAAGTCGGAAGGCGGTTCGAATCAGTGGAACAATCGTGATATGTTCTGTTTATACAGCCACTTAATGAAAGTGAGATTTTTTTTATCAATCACCAAAAATTATGAGCCCCGCTTGACCTAAAAATCTAACTACTTATACAGTGTCATTTATTTAACCCTTTATCGGTCAAGTTATAAAATTTAAAACATACATTTATTGGTCATTGTAACCATATGGATACGTTGAATTCAAACGCATCTTTTCCGCAATCCTTGTACTTTACAGAGTTTAGGGCAACGAAACCACTTGGTTACAACTGTGAGTAGGAGGGGGAACTAAGAGTCGAGGCGCGCTCGCGATAAACTGAATTTTGTTTGCCACGTGTGAAGACCTGTTGCGTTGTATTTTTGTGGTTATGTTGCAACTAGATATAAATGTAATTATTTGAACTAATAAAAATTATTCCAGTTTTATTCCAAATTTAGTGGTATTTTCTAGACATAACAGGTGAGTAATTTTATAGATTATTTTAGTATAACCTTGAGGAGTTTCATAGAAAACTCTTGTAGAAATCAGCGTAACCATCTGGTTACATTGCCCACTGTAGATATCGATTTTTTGATTTTCGCGCCCTTTTACCGCTATGGATGAATATAATTCAATTCCTTCTTGTTCCTTTTACGGAAAAAGTAAATTTCATCTGCCACCCCTTCCTCAAGTTTCGGATAATTCTGATTCATCAGACGATGAGGAAGAAATGACTTTGAAACAAATTCAAGACAAAATACGGGAAACTAAGATTTTGTCGGAAGGTAACATTTCATAAAAGACTGCATTTTATTTTATATAATATTATAAAAATTTTAGATGGTAATATTTCGGTTATCGACCATACCTCTGACGAAGAGGCAGAACAAGTTATTGAGCCACCCCTAAAGAAAAAAAAGAAACTATCAGAAGTAGCATTCAACTGGACCAAAGAAGATTTACCAAAAATTAATAGGAATGACACTTTTATTCCTGTTTTCAATGATGAAGTGCTCGCTCCTATTGAATATTTTACCAAAATGTTTTCACTTGACATAATGTCTGATATCATTGAGCAAACTAATCTTTACAGTACTCAAGTAACAGGGACATGTATCGCGACGAACGCCAACGAGATGACAGATTTTATATCCTGTTTATTATATATGGGAATAATAGATCTTTTATCCTATCAAGATTACTGGGCAAGCGGTACACGTATTGAGCAGGTAGCATCCTTGATGCCAATTAGACGTTTTAAAACTTGACAACAATGACATTACGGATAATACTACTGACCGATACTTCAAGGTACGTCCTTTTGCAGAAAAGATCCGAGCTAATTTTCGAAATTATCATACTGATAATCAGTATTCAGTGGACGAGACCATATTGCCTATAAAGGGATAAAAATCTACGGCAATATATAAAAAACCAACCCCATATTGGGGGGTACAAATTTTTTGTAATTGCAGGAGTGTCTGGCTACGTCCTGGACTTTATACCATACATACCAATGTTTAAACTTGTTGGAACCAAAATGAAATAACTGAAGAAGAATCAAATTTGGGCGTTGGAGCTTCCATTGTTATAGCCCTTTCAAAATCCCTGCATTACCCTGATAATTCAAGTCTCTTTTTCGACAATTATTTTGCAGGCCTGCAAGTTTTCCTTTATCTCAAAAATAAAATGAAAATATATAGCCTTGGAACAAAAATAGAATCGCTGGATGTCCCATTGATACAGACAAAGTCCTACAAAAACAAGGGCGGGGAAAATATGACTACAAAATTGACAAAGACAAAGGTATCATCATTACAAAATGGGTAGATAATAAACCTGTTTTATTAGGAAGTACCCTTTATGGCGTAGAACCGCTAGGTACTGTAAAAAGATTTTGTAAAAATGCCAAATCAAAAATATATATAGAGTGTCCATCAATAGTTATACAGTACAACAAACATATGGGGGGTGTTGATACAGCAAACGCTCTAATGGGTCTGTACAAAACTCCCCATAAGGCAAAGAGATGGTATTTTTGTATTTTTGCTTACCTCCTTGATGTATCTGTGGTAAATGCATGGCTGCTTTACAGAAAAGACTGCGTTGCTCTAGGCCAGAAAAAATACATGCCACTTCAAAACTTTAGGCTAGATATTGCCAAGTCTTTAAGTAGTTGTGGAAAGGAAGCCAGAAAGGGCCGACCTAATGCTGAAAGTACTGATATACCCAAAATTCGGCGGCCAGTTGTTGAAAGGCCACATAACGCTTCAAGGTTTGATTCCTTGGGACACTATTATATATTAGTAAAGGCAGGTGCAGAAATTGTACTAATATATTAAATGCGACACCAGACTATGTTTTACAGAAGCAAAAAATTGTTTCAAAGATTTTCATGTTAATCAAAATTAAATTGATTATTATAATAAAAACAATTTTATTTAATAAAAAAGTTCTTTTATTGTTCAATGTTACCATATGGTTACAATTCATATTTTCATAAAATTTATAAGTAAAGAAATATAAATACTAATAAATAGATCAGCATTTTTTTCTGATATAACAGCAGAAGTTTCAGAATTTTACAAGACGTTCTTAGCGTTGTGACCGTTAACGGTTATAAAAATCTATGTTACCATATGGTCACATAAACCGATAAAGGGTTAAATGCGGACCATCCCTGTGCAAAGTTATTTTTTGTATTGTGATAACAAAAAAAATAAATTTATTTTGCAAAAATATTATACACAAGATAATTAGTTATTACTTTCCTCGTGAGATCTTTTCAGATCTTTACGTTTAAGGGTCACTAGATGCCGGAAAACATGTTTTCTCAATTCCGTCTGTCTGTAGGTATGTCTGTCCGTCAGTCTGTCTGTTCGCAGCATGGCTAAAAAACTTACTTATTCGATTTCTTCAAATTTCAGTCTAAAATTAAGGGCCATGCATGTGAAATACAGGCTATATTTATATATATATATATATATATATATATATATATATATATATATATATATATATATATATATACGATTTTACCGACTTTTATATATCAAATTTTGTCTTATAATTAATAAAAAAATTTACTTATATTAAACACGCTTTAAAATTGGAACAAGTATTCTATAATTATTTATTTATTGCCTACAAAATTACAAATGTACTAAAAAAGTAAGCAAAAAAAAGGTGTCAAATCTAGTAAAAAAAATTTAAATTAAGATTCACTGGCTAATATCTAGGAGCCAGTAGCAAAAGCTCTGAGAATCGATATAATGAATGTACAGAAACTTGCGTATGAAAAAAAACATAATTTACTTCCGAAGAAGATTAAGAAATGTATACGAAAAAATTCAAAGGCAGAAGACTTAAATTACAATGCAAAAATGGATATTCATAATGCAATTTATGGTTTATACACGTCAAAGACCAATATAATCCTTCAGAAACTTTTTAATATTATAGACTAAAAAATATCATCATCACTTAAAAAGTCCTCATCTTCTGAGTCGTCCTCAAATGGCGCAGTGATCATTGGTGCTATTTCGACATCTAGATTCCACCAATCCCATAATAATATCTCTTCCAGTACTCCGCCGTAATATAATTTAATGAATCTTGCCAAACAATTTGCATTTCATCTGATGTATGACCAGTTCACGTGTTTTTAGTAATATGATTTTGCCCCAGCTCATATTAATTCTATTGCGTTTAACTGGGAATTGTATGGCGGCAGTTGTAAAACCTCATGTCCATTTTCCCGTAATATTTCATCTACAGCATATATTGTTGGTTTTTTAATAGATTTTGCCATTAAAAGAAGTTCTAGTTTCAGCATATTGGGTAAAGGATTTTGTTTTTGTTTTATTAGCCAGTCATAAATATCACTTTTTTTCCAGGATGAAATAGGTTGTTTATTTAAAATTCTTGGATGATAAGATGCATTGTCCAGAGTGATTAAAGACGAAGCATCTACATTTGGAATCAGTTGCTCTTTTAACCACTTTTCAAACAGTTCACAGTTCATATTATCATGGTAGTCCATACTTTTGGATGTTGAAGAAAACAGTAAACTTGCACCTGGGGGAAATCCTGTTGAAGAACCTGCATGCAAAATGATGAACCGTTTTACCGTCCCACATCCCTTCTTTCTCTTGACACTTTTTACAGACTCGTCCTGCCAAGATTTCGAACCACTTCCATTAGAAAATATCCAACTCTCGTCTAAAAATACCACTTTTCTAAATTTTGAATTAATATTTTCTGTGTATTTCTATAAAAAATGGATACGCTGACTTGTTATATGTGGCAAATCGCATAAAAATCTTCGATTACAGTTTTTTTTATATCAAAAACCCAACATTTATATTAATTTTGACAACGATTTTATTCCAATTTCCAATATGCCTCGATTTTTTAAAGCTTCTTTTAAAACTTGAAGGGTTATGTTAGATTTTGATGTGCATAAATTTTAAATTACGTTACGAACATCCATTTTTGCATTGTCACTTAAGTCTTCTGTCTTTGGCTTTTTTCGTGTACATTTCTTAATCTTCTTCGATAGTAAATTATGATTTTTTTCATGCACAATTTTCTGCACAAAAAAAAAACCACAAAGATCAATATTTGATAAGTATTTTAACATCGTTAAATTTTTCTTAGTATAATAAATAAAACAATGTATTATTTTCCCCTATTTATTTATTTATTTTCAATCATTATCCCACATAATATTATATAAATACTAACTGATAAAAGCAAGTATGCATGAAATCAATAAAATAAACAGAATACAACGTAGGGAACTTGATGGATAAGTTGTTTCTGTCCTGTGCACTCACTGGAACAAGCGGTGTGAACAAAGGGGTTGATGAGATTGTTCAATACAATTTGTATCTAAGCAGAAGTATTATATTTTTTTTCGATTGAAGTTTGTTTATCCGAAAGCCTAGCCTTATTTGGAATGTTAATAGAGAGAATGTGATGCTTGTAAAATGAGCATTTGATGAATTTATTCCATAGCTTAGATTAATTTACCTAGTTCAGTTATTTTTAATTAACAGAAATTTCCTTTATATTATAATGTAAACTCCGTTCTAATGAGCCATGCTATAAAGATTTACATTACATAAATGCAATTTAAAAGAGTTACCCTTACGAGTAGTAAGCTACCTTGTACGGTGGTTTTTGCTTGGGGGAGTTCACAGTTTTCAATCCCTTTCAAGAGTTTAGGAAGGAGGAAGGTAAAAAAATATAATGAGAGAAGAATCTATCTTTTTTCCTTGTTACACCCATTACTCGTGTGTCCGTAAAACCAAAACAAAGATTAAAATAAAATATAAATTAAAATTTTCTTTTATTTAAAAAAAAAATAGAAAATGAAAATCTTAACATCAAATATTTAAAAGAATCGGTTTTCTTAAATTGTGGAGCAAACATGCAAAAGCCGATAAAGTCACTTTTTGAATTTTTTTACTTAAGTACAGAATCCTACTAATTTTGATGCCATCTTTCGCTCCAGAACATTAGATTTGAGCAAAAGCCGATAAATCGTCTTAAAACGTTAACTGAATGCAACCATTTCAAGCAAATCCCGATAAATCCAAATTTTAAGCAAAAACCGATAAAAAATAAATTAGCATTTTGGCCATTTTGTATACTTCCGCCATCTATTTCTATATCATGGAAGTTCATGCAGAACTAACAAGACAACTATAGATTTCTTTTTTGCGAAATAAGTGTTTATGATATGTAACTAAAGGGTTGGCTGAGGAAGAGTGTTATTGTTTCCTTTCCACTGAGTAGTAGACGCACACAGCCGAGCACGTTTTACTTTGCACTCAAAACATTTCGTTTAATTTTTGGTTAAATTTGTATTATTTGTTAAGCACAATGGAAGAAGCAGAAGCCAGTGTATCAGACATCAGCATAGGAAGTAGAAAAAGAAAAAAAAATGAAGGAATAAGGCAGGAGCAGAGAAAACATAGGTAAAACATAGGTATTTTTTGGATATCCATTGTTACACTGCGTCCTCTTTTTTAGATACCATGATAACGATCCTGATTTAAATAACTTTGAAAGGATTTGCAAACATAATGGTCCTACATATACTGTGAAAGCATAGCAATAAGTGACGTCAGAAATATTCGAGGCAAAATTTTTGCAAACAACCACAAAATAGATCAAGATACCAAACTGTGCCACTACATGTCTGTAGTACCAATTACTAAGCAAAGGCCTACGAAGGGAAGGCAGTCCAGGTGTCGCAATTTTTCTGTCCATTATTTTCTGCCAAAAAGAGTGACTAGAGAAAAAATTCAGGTATGTCAAGCTTTCTTTTTGAAATGCGTGAATATGAAAAAAGATAGAATTAATCACGTAGCTCAGGTTATGTCTCAAGGGAATATTCCGAAAGAAAAACGAGGTGGGGATCATGTATCTGGCAGATCTTGTGAGAAAAAATTTAAAGTTAGAGAGTTTATTGGGGAACTAAAAGGAAACGAAAGTCACTATAATAGGGCTAAGTCCAAAAGAATTTATTTAGCTGCCGACTTAAATATAAAACTGTTACACAACATGTATTTAAGTCAATGTAATATGGAGCACAGAGTAAACTTTGCCATGTTTAGAAGGGTGTTTGTAAACGAGTTTAATATTGGGTTCTCCAGTCCAGCCACCGACGTTTGTGCAAAATATACTAGACTTAAATATATGATTAAGAAGGAATCCGATACAGAAAAGAAATCAGAGTTACGTACTGAGCTTAGAGTGCACAAAAATAGGGGCAATGCTTTTTATAGTCTATTGAAAGAGAACCCCGATAATGCAATAACGTTTTGTTTTGACTTACAACAAATTCAGCCGTTACCAAAAACGCCTATTAATGATGCTTTTTGCGCTCAACAAGTCAGCATGTACGTTTTTTGCTGCGTTTACATGGACTGAAGATCAAACAAGGAGGGGAACAATCGAGGTAGGATCCGCGCTGCTAAATTACTTATATTCCTTGGATTATGAGAATATGACTTCCGTGCGGCTCTTTTGCGATGGATGCGGAGGGCAAAATAAAAATACCCATATTATGCACACTCTTTATTTCTGGCTGAGATTCAAAGCTCCCCTACAAGTAACAAAAGAGGGTAGTTTTTCAAACATTTGGTGATGGCATAGTAGTTAAGATATAAACATACGAAAATTTTTACTTTACTTCAGATGCCGAAAACATAATCGAAAATCCAATAAAGCGAGGCATTCCAGAAAAGAAAAAAAAGTCTCTACAAAATTTACTAAATCAGCAGTTTGGTCCAAATTGGGAGACATTAGAGGATCTTCAGTGGTACTGGGCATTACTGCGTGGAAGTTCGTTGTGTGTTGATGGGGACAACGATAATGAACTGGATGGTATGGGTGACTGTTTGGAAGAGGAAGCGGCTATCCATATTTAGTTTTCATAAAAATATTTGATTTCTTTTTTATTTAGTTTATATACAGTTTGGAAATCTGCTTTTATTTTGCTGTGTGAATATTTTAATAAAAATATTTTTGTCTGAATGTGTTTGATTTGTTTTTATTTGTTTATGAATTTAAACAGAGTACAAAAATTTAATAAATTGTACCAATAAAAGCAGCTTAACCTAACTTAAGAATTTAAAAACCAAGCAAAAACTGATAAAATTTGAAACTCATGCAAAAACCGATAAATCCGAAAAAAAAGCGTAAATAACGAAGAGAAAAATAATATTTTAAAAATAAAAATTTGAGATAATATTTAAAAAACTACAAACACCTTAAGTCAGTAGTAAACATGTACTCTGCGGTTTCAGCTGTACACGTTTTTGTCCAATATCTCAAAACTAATAAATATGGATTTATCGGGTTTTGCATGTTTGCTCCACAATTGTAAAATCAGATTAGAAATATGAAAATTTAAAATAAAAGGTACGAAATATAGACATATTAATTTTATTTGTGTTTCTCACCAGATACTAGAGGCAGACATCAAAAACCTCTTCAGGTAAAAAATAGGGCGCCTCTTGTTTGTACCACCGTTCGGCAAGTTGACTACTTCTCTCCAGTTTTTTGGCGTTTCAAAGAAAAACATTTAAAGCCGGATCCACAAACTATGTGGATGCAAAAGGCATTGATTATTTTATCAAAATTTCTTGACAAAAAAAATGAAAAAGAAAGTTCTAGATTCACATTCAAAGTTTATACTTAAACCTTAAGGTGAATTATAGATAAAAGTATATTTCAAAATGTCAATCAATGTGAACTCAAATTCAAAGGTGTGAACCAAAATGGCCGTTGAGCTGGCCGTTATTTGATCATTGCTTAAAACAAAAATTTAAACTTTTAAACAGGATCAGCCATCTAAGTGGCTTTTCACGGCCACAGTCACAACTTAATCGACTGAGCTGATTCCAAAACGACTTACAGCAAGAGGATTACCAAAAAAAGGGTATTTAAAAAGGTAAGAATTTAATAAAAAATATGTTAGAAGTGCTCTAGCAAAACTTGATCTTAACGTTCTTATATTTTGTCTCTTTCCCCCTTATTAATTGACAAAAAGAAAAAATCTTTAAAAAGGCAACTCAGAATGCAGTAAACGTAGAAACGAATATTTCCATAATCTTAATATCCATTTTTTAAATATTTATTTTGAATCTTTTATAAGTTAAATAATTAATTACATCTTTTAAAATTTGGGTATTTAATAGAAAACACCTGAACTGTAGTCCGGCGGATTAGTTTGGCTATTAGACATAAAAAAAACAAGCAAAAGTAAGATAATAGTAAAACCTGACTCGTCGCACTCGCCGCAGTAAAACGTCAAACTGCTTCAGTTTTCACTTAAACTTAACCCAATTTGTAAAACTAAAATAAACAATCATCATATAGGAGATATTAAATTATATGTTATAATTTTAAAAGGCAATAACGTATTAAACAAGTTTAGTTCTACTTAAAATATTTCCCATTTTACTTAGCTTTACCCGGTTACAATGCATATGTGTGGAAATACCTGGTTTGGTTTATAACAAAACAGCTCAAGCCCAACTAAACTGCTCGTCATAAAAAACGTAACACCTAGTTTTTTGGGCAATATTTGAAAGGCCATATTTCGAAAAGTACTTAATTGATTTTGAAAAACTTTGCAAAATCTGAAAAGTTGATTCGTTGGCTCACATGACTAATTTTGGGAATACGCTATTTGTGATATAGCATATAATACAGGGTGTTAAATAAAGAGATGTTTTTTTTCCTAAATTTCATGTCATCCCCATTTATAGGAGAGTTGAGTTAGAGAGTCGCAATAATTTTTCATATTAACAGTAGGTCAATACCTCGGGACGTTTTCGAGATTTTGTGGATATCTTAGCCTACTACGATTATATGGCAATTTTTATAAAATTGTTGTTATTCTACAGTTTATTCTTAAAAATTTACAAAAAATCTTTTGTGCATGCTGTAATTCAAGTTCTCTACTTTAACGAATCACCTTGTATGCGTAAACTTATAGCACATGATCTGTCTTAAAACTCTGTAAAGTCAACGTATCAATGGATTTTGTAGTTTGTAAATTTTTAACACTAAACTGCAGAGTAACGATAATTTCATAGAAATTGCCATATAATCGTAGTAGGCTGTGGATACGTAATTTTGGTTTGTTTTGTACTGTAAAATAAACGCTACACGTTCACCAAACATAAAAAGTTATTCAAATCTTTATAACAAAATTTATCCAACAATGGTTCGTTTTGGGGATCGTGAATTGACAAACATTGTAAGGTAAGTGTATTTTATTCACTTTTTTTCAAAAAAATGTAAAAATTCCTAAAAGATTCATATTTATTGTATGTTTTAGACTGTATAAGCGTGGGATGTCTTTTCGGGGCATTGCTGACATCATGGGTTCAACACCAACATCTATATACAGGGCAATTGAACGTCACACAATACACGGGACCTCTGCTTACCGCAACATTGGACGCAGTGGTCGCGGCAGGGTAACGAACCTACGTCAGAAACGCCTTATAAGGATGTCTGTGCGCCGTTGTCCTACCCTCAATGCAACCAAGATCAACAGGGGACTTCGAGAAGCCACCGGCGTGGAAGTTTCATCAGCAACAGTTCGTAGAAGATTGCACGAATATGGCCTACATGCTAGACGAAGGGCTGCCTGCCCTCTTTTGCTTGCTGTTCACCGGGCTGCCAGAAGGAGATGGGCACGTGAACATGCGAATTGGGGAATAGCCGAATGGAATAGGTGCATGTTTACTGATGAATGTAGGTTTAATATGCATGAAAGTGATGGACGCATTTTGGTATGGAGAGAAAGGAATAGTCGGTATGTAGAAGAAAATATGGAAGCTAGAGTAGCATTTGGAGGTGGTGGGATTACTGTATGGGGCGGTGTGATGCCGAATGGTAAGACTGATTTAGTAGTGTTGATAGGAGAAAGTATGATTGTTGTTCCTTTCGCTCAAAATTTCGGGAATGACTTTATACTGAGAGACGATAATGCTCGTCCGCACAGAGTAAGAGTCGTTCAAGAATTTTTGAGGGAGAACAACATTGAACGAATAGAATGGCCTGCTAGATCTCCTGATATGAATATTATAGAGCATGTATGGAGTAGGATGAAACTGAAGATAAATGCAGGTGAGTATGTAATAAACAATTTGAATGATTTGGCAAATGCAGTGCGGTTAGAATGGGATGCTATTCCTCAAGATTTTATTGCAGACTTGGTAAACAGCATGCCAAATAGGGTAGCAGACGTTCTACGTGTAGGCGGTGGGCCAACAAAATATTAATTCTCTTTGTTGCTTTAACGTGACAATATGGTTTCGTTATTTTATTTAAATCATTTATTAAATTATCATTTAAATTAAATTAAGTTACAAAAGATTTTTGTAAATTTTTAAGAATAAACTGTAGAATAACAACAATTTTATAAAAATTGCCATATAATCGTAGTAGGCTAAGATATCCACAAAATCTCGAAAACGGCCCGAGGTATTGACCTACTGTTAATATGAAAAATTATTGTGACTCTCTAACTGAACTCTCCTATAAATGGGGATGACATGAAATTTAGGAAAAAAACATCTCTTTATTTAACACCCTGTATTATATGCTATATCACAAATAGCGTATTCCCAAAATTAGTCATGTGAGCCAACGAATCAACTTTTCAGATTTTGCAAAGTTTTTCAAAATCAATTTAGTACTTTTCGAAATATGGCCTTTCAAATATTGCCCAAAAAACTAGGTGTTACGTTTTTTATGACGAGCAGTTTAGATTGTCTATAATAGATTTGTTTTTAATAAAATATATTAAAGTAAGATAATGGGAAAATCATAAGTGTTAATAAACTATATTGTTATATGCAAATATGTAAAAATATGGTCCTTTTATAAGGTAAGTATAAAAAAACTTTAAACAACCAGACCCCCAGCATCTGTAAAATTAAATTAAAACACATGTGTATAATACACCAAGTATCATTTGTTTAGAAAATTAAGTAATTACCATGAATAATAATGAAAAATTAGGAATAATGAAAAATAATATATTAAGTCATAAAATTCAGATAACTCTCTAAATTAATTAAGTTCCTGACATCTTGGCGAATAAGAAAAATATAAATATAGCGCTACAGCAAAATCATAATAACTACATTTGTACATATATCACTATTTTGGTACTGTAAAAGTGTTACAATATATTTATACATTTTTTGTCGCAGAGTATCTTAATAACTCAAATCGAGACGTTTCGTGCAAGTCAGACCTTAAAAAATTATACTGTGGATAGGCAACTTAAGATACATTTCGGTTAAAAACCGATTAAAAAGGGTTTACGCGCAGCAGAAATACAAAGACATGAGTGCGATTTAACATATCAAATTTTGGAATTATGTAGACAAAGGCGATACACAGCCGGTTTGTGGAAAAAAATATATGGGGCATAATTTGCGTCAAAAAACTGCTTTACTTCTAATTTTAAAACTCTAAGTTCGATTTTTTTCATAAAAATACGCATTTAGCGCCCAACTATACATATTTCTCTATAAAAATCACATCGAAACTAACATATATCTCTTATAGTTTTCGTATAATATTGCAGCGGCAAAATGCTTGCAAATGATCCATAATACTGCAGACCCTTAATATTTTAATTTTGAAACATGAATCTCGTTCGTACTTAATAATACGTGCTTCGTTGCGCTGCCCTATAAAAAAATAAGGGGGAAAAAGAAGAAAGTGATGTAGCAAGAAACTTTTATACACGATGTTTTCTGAATTGTTATTTATTGTTGCCGGAAATAAAATAGATATTTCTTTTTAGTTTATTTTTTTGTTTAATGTCGATTTATTTAAATGCTTGAAGGAGCGAGTTTTAGCGGTAATTAATTTTATTATACACTCACCGGCACAAAATTTCGCCACTCTAAAATTTTGACTAAGTTCAATGTTTTATAACTTTTTTATTTTTTATCCGATTTTCATGATTTTGTTATCAGTTTTTAGATCCATTTAATGTGTTTTTCTTCATTTATTTTGTAAAGTAGCATTTTTCGATTAGACTATATTATACAGGAGTAGATCAAACTGTTGTTTTTTGTCGTCACTTCAAAACACCCTGTAGAAAAATTGAGGTAGATAATTTTATTTACATACTGTTTCTGGTAATCAATAATGTATTCTAAACATTTCGTTTTTTGATTTATACCGTTACCTCATTTCTGCTTCGAGCTGCAAAATTTTAAAAGGAACGCTGATTTGAAGCCTATTTTTATTAAGAAAAACACAAGGTATATCACAAAGATAATTAACAATAAAAATTCAATAACGTGTATTTCCTCCTCTCGCGGCAATTACAGCTTGCAGTCTTCGTGGCATCGATTGAATAAGGTTACTTATTCTTTCCTGAGGAATAGCCTGATATTCTTCGGCCAGCGCCAGTCGTAAGTCTTGCAAAGTTTGTGGTTGCACAGGACGACGCCGTACGGCCCTTTTAAGTTGATCCCAGAGATGTTCGATTGGGTTGAGATCCAGGCTACATGCGGGCCATTCCAATCTTGGAAGTCCAACTTCATCCAGATATTCGCTCACTATACGTGCAACGTGAGGTCTAGCATTATCATGCATTAATGTAAATTGGTTCCCAATGAAAGGAGCAAATGGAACAACCACTTCCTGGATTATTTCCTCAATGTAACGCTGTGCGGTTAGGGTTCCATTTTCAACAAATACAAGATCGGTTCGTGCTTCGGTAGAAATACCCGCCTAAATCATAACTGAACCGCCATGATATGAGATTCGTTCTGATATGGTGCAGTCAGCATGTCTTTCATTCCTACGTCTGTATACCCGCTCACGACCATCTGGCGACCTCAAACAAACCCTGGATTCATCTGTGAATAGTACGTTTCCCCACTGTTCTAGAGTCCAGTCAGAATGCAATCTTGCAAACCTTAGTCGCTGTTGCCGATGACGAGGAAGGAGTTGTGGATATACTGCTGGCCTTCGTGAATGAAGACCAGCTTCTGCCAATCTTCTACGTATCGTTTTTTCACTTACATTTACTCCACTAGTCATTTGCAAGTCATTTTTTAGACACACAGCAGTAGATCTTCGATTTCTTAAAGAACTAACGACGACAAAGTGATCATCAACTGCAGTGGTTTTTCTTTTTCTGCCAGAGCCTTGCCGCCTTGTAAAAGTTCCCGTCTGTAAGTACCTATTCCAGGCATCTCGAACTGTAGACCTCGGAATTCCCAGAGTACGAGCGACATAACTTTTGCTACGGCCATCCTCTATTAACGCAACAATTTTACCCACGTCTGCTGGAGTTAATACCATATTGACATACAACATACAACAAATTATAATATTGTCACTGTCAAACATTCTGTCACCTACTTAGCCAACGTAGATAATTTTTAACCGAAAGCTTGACATGCATTTTCTAAAAATAACATTGTTTTAATAAAAAATCTGCAGCTCGAAGCAGAAATGAGGTAACGGTATAAATCAAAAAACGAAATGTTTAGAATACATTATTGATTACCAGAAACAGTATGTAAATAAAATGATCTACCTCAATTTTTCTACAGGGTGTTTTGAAGTGACGACAAAAAACAACAGTTTGATCTACTCCTGTATAATATAGTCTAATCGAAAAATGCTACTTTACAAAATAAATGAAGAAAAACACATTAAATGGATCTACAAACTGATAACAAAATCATGAAAATCGGATAAAAAATAAAAAAGTTATAAAACATTGAACTTAGTCAAAATTTTAGAGTGGCGGAATTTTGTGCCGGTGAGTGTATGTTGATATTTTCCATGTTCTCATCAAAAGTTCTGACAGGCACAATTTAATTCTATGGCTAATTTTTAAAAGCAGGGTGTTTAAAGTTAGAAAGAGTCGTTATTACTACTAGGTAAGTAACCGTTTTTACATTATTTAATTGATTTTTATAACTAAAGTTACAAATTGTGCTGTTATGATATGGCATAACTTTTTTAATTTTATAGTTGGCCGATAGACCAATTCATTAAGATTGTGCTACAGTTTGTCGAGACGAAATTTTCGTTGCTTGAATGTTTATATACCAGGGTAAGTCAAAATGATGTTTTTGGTCGTAAGTTTGAAACACCCGGTGGAAAAAACACGCCAAAAAACCCTATTTAAACATGATTCACGATAGAGCTGGATGTGTTCCGAGCATTTTGTTTTCTAAATCATCTGTTTAACATGTTTTAATTCAATATATAAAATGGCTATCAGCTCAGGTGACTGATTTTTTTTCTTTCCCCTTCTGGTATAATTTGACGTTCCTAGATATCGACGACGCTACCCATGTCTGCAGTGATCACCATTGTGATTAGATAATATTGACAATGTTACTGTCAAAATAATCTAATAAAATAGCAACTAACTAACTTAACTATTTTATGCTGATTTATTTTTAGTAACATTGAAACATACAGCGTTTCGTTTAAAAATGCGTAGCTCATAAAAAAAAACGAGATAGACTGATGATTTGAAAAACAAAATACTCGGAACACATCCAGTTTTATCGCAAGAGAAAAAGGATGTTTGGCGTATTTTTTTACTGGGTGTTTTAAACTTATGTATAAAAACATCATTTTGACATACCCCGGTATATAAACATTCATGTAAACAAAATTTTGGTCAAAAGTCATGCCATATCAACTTTGTTAAAAAAATGTAGTTGCCCGTTTTTATGACTTGCTAATAAAACAAAAACAAAATCCTTTACCCAATATGATCATTGCGCCATTTGAGGACGACTCAGAAGATGAGAACTTTTTAAGTGGTGATGAAAACATGTTCCAATTTTAAAGCTTGTTTAAAATAAGTAAATTTTTTTATTAATTATAAGACCAAATTTGATATATAAAAATCGGTAAAATCGCTTTACCAGAAACGCAGGGCTAACGAAAAATACAGGCAGGCTGTATATATACATATACATATATATATATATATATATATATATATATATGAAATAACTCACGGTAAGGATTACTCCTTCACCATTTTGTCGAGATCCGACCAAAACATGACGCTATGTTTGTTTCCAGGGCCAAGGGCCATTTGCTACCGTGGTATCTGCCCCGGCAAGGCTAAGCAGGCAGTTTCCTTGGGAGGTGTCGGTATTAAAACCGAAATACCCAAACCCTGAAACAAACAAGGCGTCATGCCATTCGACCTTGAAAGTTGACGAGGGAAATAGGCAACCAGTGGCACCATCTGTAGGTACTATGGTGCAACTAAATCGTTTTAGATGCGGCCTACTTTGGAGCACAAGACGACACATCTGTGCAAAAGTAGAAGAGAAACAAAAATTTTAATTCCTGTGCGGTTCTTGGTCGTAAAAAGTTATACAAACGAAATAACTCACAGTAAGGATTACTCTTTCACCATTTTGTCGAGATTCGACCACTTATTCAACTTTTTCACAGATGTGTCGACTTGTGCTCCAAAGTAGGTCGCATCTAAAGCGATTTAGTTGCACTATAATACCTACAGAGCTCCACCGGTTGCCTATTTCCCTCGTCAACTTTCAAAATCGAATGACATGGTGCCTTGTTTGTTTCAGGGTTTGGGTATTTCGGTTTTAATACCGATACCTCCCAAGAAAACTGGTCTGGAAACAAACATAGCGTCATGTTTTGGTCGAATCTCGACAAAATGGTGAAGGAGTAATCCTTACTGTGAGTTATTTCGCTTGTGTAACTTTTTACGATCAAGAACCGCACAGAAATTGAAATTTCTGTTTGTCTTCTATATATATATATATATATATATATATATATATATATATATATATATATATATATATATATATATATATATATATATATATATTTTTTAGAATAGAAATTTAAAGAAATCGCATAAGTAGTTTTTTAGCTATGCCGCGAACAGACAGACTGATGGACAGATATACCTACAGACAGACGGAATTGAGAAAATATGTTTTTCGGCATCTAGGGACCCTTAAACGTAAAGATCTGAAAAAATCTCACAAGGGCAGTAATAACTAATTATCTTGTGTTTTTAACAAAAGTGTATAATATTTTTGCAAAATAAATTTTTTTTGTTATCACAGTTCAAAAAAAAACAACTTTTCTTTGCACACGGGTGGCCCCCATTTAAATAAATGACACTGTATAGAGTTTAAATATTGCAGGCAATTTATGCTACCGGGTGTTTCAAAAATGTGTTATCATGAAATCATTTTTGAAATAATATTATTTTAGGCTATAAAGGCAAATTTTTAATTATTCCAACTATAAATAATATATTTTGTTTGCAAAAACGAACTTTTTTTTATTATCCCTAACTTCTTTCTATGTGTGTATTTTTAGTAAAAATTAGCCCGAAAAAGCAACTTACTAGATTATTTCCAAATTATGTGCAAGGATTTAGTGTGTGTACGCATTCAATATGACGATGCAAAATAGCAGCCAAATCAAATTGTTTAAAAATATCAATCGATACAGCTGAAGCCTTTGCTATCCTCAAAGCGTTGGAATTTGTCTATGTCAACAAAAATATGAAAAATGTTGTTTTATTGTCAGATTCTCAATCAGTCTTGTTGGCCATCAAAAACAATGAGAATTGCAAACATCCTGTAATTACAGAGATTCTGCACCTCATTTTGAAACTATATTCCATACGAGTAAACATCATTTTTCTTTGGGTCAGAGGTCATACTGGGATAGCCGGTAACGAACAAGTGGACAAAGCTGCAAAAGAAGCTTGCAGTTCTGAAACCAGTATAAGAGGTATTCCCTATTCAGATCTTTTCGCTTATATAAAAGAAACATCACTTCTGAACTGGAAACAAGAATATAAACAATACGCCCAAAATGCAGGAAATGTATATACAGAATTATACTCAGAAATTAATCAGAGTCTCTTAATTTACAAAATGAATTTTCCTAGACATTTGGCTGTCTCTTATTTTCGATTTTTGGTTGGACATGCAAATGTCAATAGCCACCTCTTCAAAATGAAGCTCACTAACAGAACATCCTGTACCTGCGACAATTTGACCAATGACGATCTTAACCACCGACTGTTTAATTGCAACCATAATTCAATTGCCGTGGCATATATTGTTTCTGAACTGGGTAAATTAAATTTACTTCCCATGTCTCACCTACAATTAATGAAGACTGTCATTTCAAATAGGAAATTTGGAATAATTTTAGTATTTAAAAAGATGCAGCGTAAGTGTTTAATAAATGCATACATTTTTATAAATTAACAGGTTAGATAGCTGTGAATCCTCTGTTTTTTTCCTATTGTAACCTTCAACCTAACTATCCGGGCCTTCCTGTATTGTGTGTTTATATTTACATAATAAAAAAGTCCTAAATTGGCCCCAGGGCGAGAAGTGTGTGACCTTGTGTAAAATTTCCTATCGTTGTATTCTGAGATTTGGGATCTTGAGTTGTTAGATTAGGATTTGGTTTCTCTTACGACTGCATTTTTTCTACTTATATCTTGAATGTTCGTGGCTAAATGGGCTCTGCTCAAGGCAAAAAAAACATAAAAAATTTTCTTATTCAATCGACTTCATTTTTGCAGAAAGATAAAATGTGATACAGAGATAAACTGGCACGAATTCAACGTGATGGATCAAAATAGCGATATATCATTATAAAAACTACGTATTCAATTTATTTTCAATTATGCACAAAAATCAAGCGTGGCATACGTAGAATCATGCAAAATTTTGGTAGGAATATATAATGGTCGAGCAAAATGGCGTCCAATAAAAAATTATTACTAATTGACTATATACCGAACTAAATTGAGTCACAGTTCAATATTCCTAACAAAGAGAAATATTCATCAGAAGGGAAGTTCCAAGTAAAGGAAATTTACCGATTTATTGTATATTTTCATTTATTTAAATATCCTACAAGAAGACATTTCACGGTGCGTTTAACTTTGCTCAAACAAGAATCTAGAACCTATTTCTCCGATTTCATTTCTTTGTGCAGACGGGTTTTTTTGATTCAAATAAAATAATTGATTTAAACCAATTATTAAATTTGATTAACGAATAGCGTATTTTAGTTGCAAAGTTAAATTTTTGCCAAAGCTAAACGAATTCATGATCAACTTACAAGGGTATCAATATTTAGAGAAATAATTGGCAACAATTTTCTGTCATTGTTAGTTAACAGGTTAAATAAGAAATAATGCAAAAATTGTTGTTTTCTGCTGATTAAGTTTAAAGATTCTAAACGTTTTATTAATTTATAGGATTAATTCTAAAGTGTGAAATAAAGTTTTTGTATCAAGAATCATTCTATATATATTAATAAAAAAACTTTTAGATAAGTAAACAATGTTTATTATTTTGTATGCTCCTTCACCCTTTATCCGAGTGTTACTTGAATAAAGTTAATTACATTTATGAGGAATGCTTTTGAAAATGTCTTCAGTCATCAATAAAATCTTAACGATTGACATATCGTTAAGATTTTTTACAAAATAATCCCTTATATTTATGATACTCTGTATATTAGAAATTGCATATTCAAACATAATTAGAATCGCCTTTATGAGTCCTTCACGTTGATAACCCTCAAAATTTTTCATGTTTGACAAAAGACAAAATGACACACCACTACCGCCATTGTGAGTTATTTTCTCAAAAATGTAGCTAAGATACAGTTCAAACACAAGGTTTGTGATCATTTACCCTGCCCCTCCCCCTTCCGTTGCTATTTGAACTAACCCTGCATACATATAACGAGAGCTTTCACAGCTTTGGTCAATTAAAAAATCATTGCTCTTGGGAATAGACCGTGTCACATTGCAATTATTATCCGACGTTTTGCCTTCGATTACACGAGTCGTTATCAGGGTTCTTTACTCCACGAGACCTAAACTCTAAATAACCTCGGCGAGATTCAGCCTGGTTTTTATACCCGACTTCTTAATCCATTTATTGGAAAAACAGATTCTTTTATTAAAAAACTCTCTACAATTGGTGGAAAAACTTGGGGCAATACAGTTCAATCCCAAAGATATTTGGTCAATTTCGATGGAGAATCACTTTACATAAATGTTCCTGTCAACGACTCAATTTCTATTATATCAGGCATATTGGAACATAATAATCTTGTTAATAACTTAATAGACCTAGTGGAAGCTTGTCTTAAATCTACTTCAGGAGCAGCTATGGGATCTCCTCCATCACCTGTAGTAAGGAATATTTTTATGGAGGCCTCTGAGGATATGGCTCTGACATCTGCTCCACTAAAACGAAAACACTGGTTCAGATATGTAGATAATACTTGTGTTGTTTGGCCTCACGGACGAGATTTACAATGGAAACTGAATCTAATGGAACGATTCCCTTTCTAGATGTATTTGTTCAAAGGAATGAGAGTGGACACTCTGTGTATAGAAAACCAAAGCAAATAAATAGGTTCTTAAATGCAAATTATTACCACCATCCAGCCTAAAAGAAATTGGTTTTTAGCTCACTAGTATTTAGAGTTATTTCGATTTCTTATCAAGACTGTCTAACATCGAAAAAATTGAAACTGACCGAAGCTTTGAGAGGGAAAGGTTAATGCACTCTACGAAAGGAAAATGATAAGGAGCCATCGTTAGGTAGTATTTTTCTTCCCTACATACATAGCGCAACAGACAAAACAGGACGATTACTTCAGCTGTCAAACACAATCTTCAATACACATAAGAAGATTGGACAATGCTTGCGATTACCGAAAGATATGGTACCTTTTCAAACAGAAGGGATATATAAAATTCCTCGCTCCTGTGGAGAAGTGTATGTAGGGGAAACAGGACGCTCAATATCAACTAGAGTAAAGGAACATGAACAAAAAGAAACAATCTGCAGCAGCTGAAAATCAGGATACCTCTGGCTATTTTATAAATGTAAAAGAAATCAATGTTAAACAAAAAATTAGAAAATCTGCTGAAATTTTTAAACAAATAAAAAACTTCAATAGAGATACAAGTTACAGTCTACATCACACGTGGAAACCGATCTTGACGCAGGCTCATGGTTCGGCAACCACAAGTCGAGTATACAAGCCCGCCTGAATGTCTTCATTCACTGATCAGATCTCACGGAGTAAAGATTCCTGAAGATGCCTCGTCCAATCGAAGACGAAACATCGGGTAGTAATTCCAATTTGACACGGTCTAATCCCAAGAACCATGATTTCCTAATTAACCTACATACCTCAGAAAAGTTATTGAGAATAACATCAGTTAGATTTAATTTTCCTAAAAAACGGAACATAAAAAATTAGTAACCATTATTTAATATTTTACTAGAGTAGCTATATTAACCTTTATTTAAAAAATACAAAAATTAACCGAATCAATTTTTTTTTGGTAAAGGAATTTGTAAATTTGGGTGCTTTTTGGCACGTATTGCTTGAATGCCCCTATATATGAGTATTGCCGAGAAGAAGTATTAAAATAACAATGGAAGCAGGGCTTGAAACTGCTAAAATTTGTAAAACATCATATACCGAGTTAAAATTATTATGATCATAGAATTTTTCAAGAATATGTCCTCTATGTAATAAATACATCAATAAATAAATGATGGTTAGATGTTCGTGAATCACCGTGTATACGAATAACATTTGTTGTTAATTTTGATCGTACTTAACACAATTTTCACTGTACTTTTAAATATCAAGTAGAAACATTAATATTAAAATAAAACTTAAATTAAAATATCTATATTAGTAATAACAGCCACTTTCTAACTTTAACTCCCTGCATCTTAAAAACTAGTCATTAGATTAAATTTTGCCCTTGAAAACTTTTTATCAGAACATCGAAAATGTTAACAACAACCAAAAACACAAAAAAGCAATTTTCCATAAGAAAACTGTGTGCTCAATGTTATATTTTTCTTGTTAATTCATTTGATAAAAATGTGGTTTCCAAATTATTTAAATATATTATTTTATTTAAAAATAACAATAAAGTTTATTCCTCTATCTAACAGTCTAATAACGAAAATTCTACTAACTACTTTTCTTCGTCGACGAAATCTTTTTGTCGTAAATTTCAGGAACTACCACTTTACATTTTGTGATAACATTGACAATAGTTTCCTCCTGGTTTTAACCAACAAAACAATATCCTGGGGGATCTCTTGTTCGGCTTAACAAGGAAAATGTTTACCTCCAGGTCAGATTATACGTGCTGAGGAGACTTTAAGTGACTGTTTCCCTTCCGGTTTCTTTTAGAATTTCTTAGGGTAGGAAAAAATCGAGCAGAGTGTTGGGAAACACTCTAAATTATTTCTTGCGGAGATGTAGAGCAGCGGAAATAGAGGGTCAAGAAATAAAATAAAGTTCTGTTTGAATGTAATTTTCTAAAATAAAGTGAATACATAATAAACTGCACTGCTATAGTTAAATGCTGTACTTGCAATTTAAAATTATTAGTTTAAAAAAATATTATAAAATATTTATGTTAGTTCGTATGGTAAACCAGAGTGTGTCTCAGTTAATGTGTTACGAAAGGGCAGACACGGTAAATTTGTAAATAATAACACTCACAAATCCGAAAACAGTATCTTATAAATAGAATAAAACACACCAAAGTGCAACAAAACAAAGAAATACTGATACATATTTGATCTAAAATGAGGTTAAGTCTCACGTGAATAAACAAAATAAAATATTAAAAAAGTGTTAAAAAAGATGCGTGTCTCTGGCTGGCTTCGAACCCGAACCGCTCGAGTGGGTGACTAGAGCACCTAGAGAACTAGTGGGTGACTGGGCACCTAGAGACCACTGGACTGGCCAACGAAAATAACCAAAAACTATCACTCTATAAATTAGTGGATGCAAAGAAAGTTACGTACAATAATTATTACATTAGATTGTTAAATATTATTGTTGGTTCGAAATTAAAAACATCTTTAACGCAAGAGGCGAGGGGAGAATAGGACTTTTTATTGGTTTGAATATTTCCATTTTTTTCTAGAAGGTCAAGCTTTTTCCCTTCGGACATTTATGTAAAACATCAGAAATGGAAAAATCATGAACTAACTCTAACAAATGATTGGCAAAAGCTGAAACAGTTTCACTCACATTCGAATTTTTGAATTTGTTCACAAGGCTCAAATGTTCTCTCACCCTTGTGGAAATTTTTCTACCTGTGTGTCCCAACAACATTCTTGGCAACATACAACAGTTGGAAGTTTTTACAATTTGTTAACAGGTTGCATCCTAAAATTAAGTTTAAATTGGAAATGGAGAATAAAATAAAACTACCGTTTCTAGACCTTTTGCTATCGAGGTAATACAGTAGATAGAGTTTGAGGTTTCTGGAAAGCATCGTCAATGAATAATATTATTCAGCATGCTTCAAGCTTTGCTTATACACATAAATTCTCCACGTTCAACTCCTTTTTCTATCGGTTGTGTAATTTACCATTGTCAAGGGAAGCGTTTAGTAAGGAGCGTGGTATTATAATGCAGCTTGCTATGAACAACGGTTTTCCTTTGGAATCTATCAACAAATTATATTATAAATTTATAAACAAGTACAAAATGTCCTAAAATATCATACATTTAAAACTTAGGGATGAGACAAATATATTCAAGTGCAATACTTTTTTCGGAATTATTTCTCTCCAATTGACTAAATTTTTTGAAAATATCAAAGTTTCATTCAAAACAGTAAATACTCTCAAGAGATATTTAATAAGGACAAAGGACCCAACCGATAAATTGTCCGGATCTATAAAAGTCTCATTGTCACTTGCGTTAACGAGGTTTTTAATTTCGAACCAACACTAATATTTAATAATGTTATAATTATTCTAGGCAACATTCATTTCATCCACTAATTTATAGAGTGAGAGTTTTTGGTTATAGTCCAGTGGTCTGTAGATACCCAATCTGGACTCCCACTCGGGCAGTCCGGGTTCGATCCCAACTAGAGACATGCATCTTTTTTAATAATTTTAAATATTTTATTTTGTTTATTCACGTACCCTCATTTTAGTCACGATCAAATATGTATAGGTAGTTGTTTCTTTTTTTGTACTTTAGTGCGTTTTATTCTATTTGTAAGTTATTGTTTTCGGATTTGTGAGTGAGATTATTTACTGAGTTTCTTTCTCTCTATTGTTTGTAGGACTGATGACGCACGAAAGGGCGAAACACATGTCATGTAATAATAAATAATTATAATTTGCTGAGAGCAAGACTTGGAGTCTTTTTCTATGTTTGTAACATATTTTTAAGTTATTCGCCAAGGGAAGGTATATACAAATTAATATTGCAAAATCAAGACCTCAAGAAAAAATAGGTGTGTTTTTAATAATACCCCTCGTGTATTTTATTAATCGATAGCCAATCGTTTTCCTTACCAAAAACTTCAATACGAATTTGCTTAAAATAATGTAACGGATTTATAAGCAATTTACTTTCAGTCAAGTCGGCTGATAAATTCCGAAATAAAAATACTAGTTACATTTTGAGCTATATATGCATACCTATCTCAAACCCGTCTACATGAAATCCGGAAACTCATCATCAAATGTTCTGTGCATTCTTAAATTTATTTTAGCACATGTTTCGTTAAGTTTAAAATAACTATTTGTGCTGTCGATAAATATTTGAAGTTCTTTTAGATTATTTTATATTAAGTAAAAATCTAATAAGGTCAAATCAGGTAATCTTGGAGGTCAAAGGACTGGACATTGGTTGCTAACAGCCTGCTTTAAAAAATTCCGTTAAGAGATATTCCTATTACAGGCTAGTCTCATTATACTGTAGAAAAGCTTTTCAACATGGGAGTAAATTAATTTTTGTGAATAACAACTTTTTACAGCAGAGCAAATTCATGGTTGTTTCAAGATTTGATAGTATGATTATCGAAAAAGAATTTGAATTTACTATAAGCATGAGTAAAAAGTTAAATGCTTATATAATTTAGATTTATGGTACTAAGTAAAAACAATTTTTACCTAAAACTTCCACTATATTAAAAAGAAAATACCTCTCGTGACATGTTTCGCTAACACTGTGGCTTCTTCAGATGATACAACTAATCAAATTGTATCAGCTGTAATCCATTACAGTTTTTGAAGCCGTTCCCTATATGCGATTCTTTTTTTCTTAATCAAACTGACGTGGTGGAGAATAGGACGATGTTTCACGATATTAAAAATAAAAATTCTTTAGGATACGATGAAATTTCTGTGAGGGTATTAGAAGCTTTAATGCATTTGTGACGGAATGCAGGAATCTTTGCTGAATTTCTGAAGATAGCTATTGTCATTACAATTCATAAGGGCGGGAATGTGACTTCTCCAGCAAATTTCAGACCAATCTCCTCGTTGCCTACGATTGCTAAAGTAGTGGAAAACTTGTAAATTAGAGAAGCACAAAATCTTAACTGTTGATCAATTTGGTTTGTGGTAGAGTGGAGGAGTAGAGGAGATGCAATTTTTGCATTTTTTGATAATCTGTATCTTTACATTAATGAGGGCGAGGCGGCTGCGGCAGTTTTGTTTTGTGATCTCGCTAATGCTTTCGATTGCGTGAATCATAGAATACTATTGCAGAAGCTAGAGTGGTATGATTTCAGGGGAAGTGGTCTTCACTGGTTTAGTTCTTATCCCTCCGGACGATGTCAGATTGTCAGGTTGCATGAGACTGATTCTATTAAACGAGAAATTATTTCGGGAGTACCTCAGATCTAGCGTTTCTGAAAATCAAGGGTGAATTCACAATTTTTGTCGATGATATCTCAGTTTTGTGGTATCCCAGGAATCCTGATTAGCTAACTCATGCAATCGCAAATAATGTTGAACAAATTAAAGAATAGTGTGATGCTAATCGTCTTTCTTGCAACATTTCTAAGATTAACATTGTGCATTTTAGGTGTTCGCTTGATAATGTCTATCTTAAGAATGAACAGATTTCGATAAAATCAACTATTAAATGTTTGGGTGTAGCCATAGACACTAAGTTAACATTTAAAGATCATGTTTTGAAAGTATGCAATAGTCCGGCATCTAGATGTTATGCCTTGAGAGCTGTATCGAACGAATTGGACGAACACATTGCGAAATTAGTATATTCGGCCTTAATAGAATCTCATTTGCGTTATGGGATCTGATTCTGGGGTAATTCGAGCCAATATCTGATAAACCCAGTTTTTGTTTTGCAAAAAAAGGCAGTGAGGTATATGTGTCGGGTAAGTGGTAGAGATTCTCGTAGACCACTATTTATTAATCGTAAAATCCTAACTCTAACTTGTTCTTTAAATTTAAAAATCAAGAGAATCATAATCGTTATCATACAAGACAAACTGAAGATCTGCCACTGCCCTCACACTTCACCCGAGTTAAATGCTCGATATTCTATACAGGTAGGAAGATATTCAATCACCTACCAAAGAGTGTGAGAACTTTGAATAATATTAAAACATTTAAACATTCTCTTAAATGCATAATAATCAAAAAAAGCTTATTATGGCTTTCTGGAATTTTTCAATGATGTGTTGTGACACTCGATAGACTTCCTCATTCCAAGTCTCTGTTTAATGTTCTTTATATTTAAGTGTGTATGAATATTTATATTATATTAGTGCTTCTCTTGTGTTTTTTTTTCTGTAACCGGCTGTTTTTATTTCTTATTGTTATCTGAAAATTCTCTACTTCTTTTATATTTTTTTACTGCTTGTTGGTTTATATATATTTACCTTTGGCTTTGTAACAAGATTTTATCTTAAACAATAATGCAATATTTGACTTTGACTTTCACTATTTCGTGAATGTTATATGTAAAGTGCTCGTCTTGTTAGATTTATCCGCGTGTCTTCTAGTCAGGAAAATAAATATTCTCCCAAAATTTATTAAAGTTTATTATCAGGAACATAGCTTTCTGTATTATCACCGAACTTTTGTATGTAATTACATTTTAAAACAACAAATTTAAAGTGTTTTAACGGTTATCAACATGATAAAACTATCGTTCATCGCATGTTTGTATTAATACTGTATAATTATAAACCTATGTGTTTAACATTTTAACACCTTGGGGTATGGAATTTAGCTTAAAATATATTTGTTACGTTAAATATCGTCACGATCAATATCAACTTCAATATCGCCATCGGACCTAAGATGGTTAAATCTCAAATCAATAGGTCAAGTGGAAATAATTTAAAATAAAATTGCAAAACTTGAACAAACAGACTGAAGATCAAGTAAAGCTAAATACAACCTCGTAGAAAGTTATTTTATATTCCTGCTCAAAAATATTTCATCAAATGCCGATTCTTTTAATCTTTCGATGAACCAAATATATAGTTTCTTTGTGAATTAGAAAATAGATTCATTTTTTACAGAATTAAACAATTACTCAAAGGATAAATCAAACAAAGCATCGGCACTCCCTTAAAATCAACCCCAGCTGCGGCGTCTCGAGCTGCCGATGCCGTCCAGAAAAAGCCGATTATACTTTTTTATCTTTTTAACTCCCGAACACAGTATAACTCTTCCCAGTTTCACGACTTCGGGAAAAGGGCAGGTGTTACCCCACTTGGCGGTGTCACTAATTTTTCTCCCGCGCCTCGGTCGAATATAATGCCCCCAAATATTTTTACGCGAGAGTGGTTTAAATTAAAATGGGACCGACTTTCAAGGATATCGGATCCATTGCCAATAAAAAAGGTTTTCCGGATAACGAAAGCAATCAAATTAAAAATATGTATAAGGTGATCTCAGAACCCTCTACATTAAACATGTAAATTCATCATTACCGAGTTCTATATCCCAGAGTAAAAATTCAATCAGGTCAAATCAGGTGATCTTGGAGGCCAACATACTGGGTGACTTGTTGCTAACCAATTTTTTAAACATGACTGAAGGAAAATGTATACATCATCAAAGTCGTACGGGGGTACATATACATATATAGATATCGTAACTGAGTTGTTTTCACCCAGTTTTATCCCGCGCATCGGCCAAATATAATGCCTCGATATATTTTAGGTGAAAGTCGTTTAAATTAAAATGTTACTGTCTTTCAAGGAAATCGTATGCGTTTTTAATAAAAGAAGTTTTCCAGATAAAAAAAAATTGGAGGTGATCTAATACAATAAATAAGCAATTCATCATCACCATATTCTATGCCCTCAAAGTAAGAATCTAACAAAAATCTTGGAGATCAACCTACTGACAATTTGTGGCTAATCAGATGCTTAAAGTCTGTGTAGAAATATATTCAGATTATAATTTTTCTATGCCTTTTACGTAAAAATGGAAAGTCTATAAATGTCACAATTTCTTCGGAAATTGGCTAAAATCGAGTTAAGATACAATTATTAAAGTTTCATTATTATTATGCTAGGTAGTACAAAAAGAATCTTGAAATAATAGTTGCTAAAAATGCTGGCCACCACTCTCGATACAATTATATTATCGAACCTATGCACATATTTAAGTTGACGTGTTTAAAACCGATTGGATTACCTCAACCGCAGCCGAAATTTTAGCTACCAACTCTTCTTCTGACTCGACTGAAGTTTCATAATCAAGGCTTTTCATATGCTCAAAAGAAAAAAAACCTAAAGGTTTTAGATCTGGGAAGTTGACAGGGCCTCCGCGTCAAATCCAACGTCTCCTAAAATTTTTATTTAGGTGCTTGCGGATAAGAAGTGAAAAATCAGCTGGCGCTTCATTATGCTAAAACCATAAGTCGTATATTTATTATAACAAATGTGGTTACATATTTCTTGAAAAATTATGATTAATAGAACCGGTTAAACGAGGAGGCATTATGATCGATCCACATGTTCACATAGAACCTGTTTTTATACTCCCTAAACCATGAGGGTTTTCCTTAGCCCACACATGACTCTTTCGCGAAAAAATGCTATCTCTTGTAAACACAGCCTCGTCAGTCAAAAGATCGTATTTTGGAAATTGATTGAACCACTGGCAAAATTCTACGCTAGGCATGAAATTTTTTGGTCCCAATGCTTGCACTTTTTGAAAATGGTAGGGGCGAAGAAGCTGTTCATGAACAACCTCTCATACACTGACATGATTTACATGCACGGCTTTTGCGACTGCTCGATTGCTTAAAATATAATATTCCATGACTTAATTATACCAAAATGGCAAGAAATTGAGCCTTAGAGGAATGGGATCAGATTTACTCAAATACCCCCCTGGTTCGCATGCCCCTGTTAACATTGTTCAATAGGCTTAGATAGATGAACTTACTAACAGCATTTTATGTTTTTGGGTTTATGGTGTCGGTAGCTGAAGCAGTTCCAGAGCTATATAACGAAAACTAGCACCGCACGCAGGCGGCAAAAGTTAGGGGCGCCAAGTTACAAATTACTCCATGGAGTATTTTTTATTTTATTTGCAATGTAAAGAATCCCTATCAACATGACGACGCCAGATCATCAATATTTTAGTCAAACCATTTTTGAGTGGTATCAGCCAGTTGAGCGGCGACGACGACGGTGGCTTTGGATGTGCTAACACACGCAACAAGCGACAAACCAGATGTAGAAATCGAAGAATTCTACAACAGCATTGACGAAGCTATGAGGCTAACAAAGAACGGAGAGCTGACAAGAGTGATTGGGGATTTTAGTTCGAAAATTGGATCAGATACTGAAGGAGACATTGTTGGAGCTTACGGTCTTGGTGTAAGAAACTCCCGCGGAGACAGACTTGTTCAGTTCTGCATTGAAAATAATCTCACTATTGCCAGTACCTTTTTCAAGCTACATCCCAGGAGATTATATACATGGAGATCACCCGCTGATGGTTATCAGAAAATGGTAAGACACTAAATAGACTTTATACTGGTAAAAAGTGAACTCAGGAGATATGTTAAATCTGTGAAAACGTATCCTGGAGCGGATGTGGGTAGTGATCACAACCCCGCAGTAATGGATTTTAAAATGAAACGCTTCAAGAGAGTCATAAAAGCGAACATATCAGCGAACATAGATATAGGAAGACTCAAAGATCAAAACACAAACATCTAAATAGGTTCTAAATGTGAGGAAAAGCTGAAGACAATTAAGAAATCAAAGCAGCCAGAAGTAGAAACAACCTGGAATGGAATCAAAGACGTAATAACCAATATACAGGAGAACGACATCGGGTTTAGGGTGCACAACAAAAAGCAGGACTGGATGACAACGAATATTCTGCAACTTACGGCTGAGAGAAGAAAATATAAGAGAAAACACCAAGAATATCAAGAGTTGAACAGGGTCATCAGAAAGAAATGCAGAGAAGCGAAAAAAAATGGATGTTTGAAAGATGTAAGGAAATAGAACTACTCCAGGACAAACATGACAGCTTCAACTTACATAAGAAAGTGAAGGAAATGACAAACAGAATCAAGAAACAACAAGGAAATATTCTGAGAGACACCAACAATAATATAATTGTGGGGGTGGAAGCTAAGCTTAGAAGATGGAAAGAGTTCGTTGATGACCTTTTTAACGACGATCGATCAGAACGACCACCATTAATGGACGACGACAACAACGAAGAAGCACCCTACATTACCAAGAATGAAGTCATACATGCAATAATGGCTCAGAAAAATGGTAAAGCTACAGAACCAGACATAATATGTGCAGAGGTCCTAAAAGCAATAGCAGAACAAGAGGGAGTGGGTCTGGAGATTTTGACTTCACTATTCAACGCAATTTACAGCTCCGGGAAAATACCTTCTGACTGGATGAAGTCCACATTTGTAACACTGCCAAAAACTAATTCCTCGCACTGCGATGATTATCGCATTATAAGCCTTATGTCACATGTATTAAAAGAATGTCTAAGAATTATTCACATGCGAATATTCAGAAAAGTGAATATCAAATAGATGACACTCAAGTGTGGTTGGTACGCGGGAGGCACTCTTTTCCCTAAATGTATTAACACAACGGTATAGAGATATGAATGTAGACATATTTGCATGTTTCATAGATTATCGAAAAGCCTTTGATGGTGTTAAACACGAGAAGATGATCAAGATACTGAAGGCCACAGGAATAGACAAAAAGAATAAACAAAATTGAAAGTTAAAACAGTAAGCGAAATAAGGTGTCAAAGCAGAATTAAAGCTATTCGTTCTTTAAGATACCAATTAGCTGAAATTGTAAAAGTTTAGATTATTTGATAAATGATGACTCAAGAGATATAACTACTAAGCACGCCGCACAGTCATTATAAAAAAAATGAAAACTTTTAAATTCATTTGTTCTATCTTAATTTGGCATGGTGTCCTATTAAAAATCAATATAGTTAGCAAGATGCTTCAGTCATAAAGAAATAAAAAATCTTATTAATTATTTTACTCAAAAGTGATCCGGTGAAAAATTTGAATCATTCATAGATGAAGCTACGTCAGATGCCGAAAAGACTGAAGTAGAGCAAACATTTCCCTTAACGCCTCAAAAAAAACCAAGCTTCAATTTTCCGATGAAAGCACCGATGAAGCTGTTTTGAGTCCTAAGCAACAATTTTAAATAAATTTCTATATTCAAATCCTTGACACAACCATTCAATTTTCACAAAGACGATTTGAGGGTATAAATAAATGTTATGATTTATTTGCATTTTTATGCAACTTTGATAACTTAGACTCAGAAGTATTAAGGCAGTCATGTATTGATTTGATATAGCTTTTCGAAATGATGATAATACATACAAAGATATTGATGGAATTGATTCATATAACGAAATTTTGTCTTACAAAATTTTAAATCCCAATTCTAACACAGCTGCTGAGTCACCTCTAGACATTTTGCATATCATTACAAAGAATAACCAAAGTGCTCTTTCCAAACCTATTTATTGCCCTAAGAAGATTTCTAACCTTACCTATATCAGTAGCTTCAGGGAAAAGAAGTTTTTCGAAGCTAAAAATTATAAAAAATTATCTAAGAATATAAATGAGCCAAGAACAGTTGTTAGATTTAGCCATAATATCGATTGAAAATCAAATTTGTGAAGCCACCGATCACAATGAAATGATCAACGAGTTTGCTTCTCTAAAAGCAAGTCGTGTGTTTTTCTAGTTTTTCTGTTGTTTTTTTCTAATGTTGCTTTTAATTTTTATGCCTGTAACATTTGATATGTGTATGTATATATTTTTTAATAGGAGTTTTCATTATTCGCCAACCCCCTTTTTATTTTATATGAATAAAATACATATTGTGTTCAGTACATACTGCATACTTTTTACATCTTAAAATTATCTAAGGGGGGGGGGGAATATCCTGCACGCAGGCGCTGGATCTCCCAGGATCGACCCTGTGAAGGTCATTTTCAACGGGCTTTAACTCCCTGAGCAGCCATGAACTTTTGTTTTCATGTGTTTCATCTACTCTAGTAGTCAACATTAACACCCTGTATAAATAATATTTCATCTTTTTAATCGAAGCATATTAGAAATTAGATACAAGTTTGCATAACAAACAAAAATTGAATTGGAAGTTTTTTGATAATATATTTAGGTTTCGAACTAATGAATGGTGGTAGGTAAAAATTACGCATTTTTTACAAATTCACCATTAATTTTGTCAAAAACTAAGTCTACTATTAAAATCTTCTAAAAGCTTTCTGATTTATATTTGCAGGTTTTTTAATTTGGCTGTCTCAAAAATATTATTTTTTTTTTGTTTTGCAAACTTTTATTGCATTTACTTGGTACGCTGTATACAAATTTTTTTGATAAGCAAAACTTTTTATGAAACTTTCACACCTTAAATTACATATGTTACCCATTTTCGGCTTATTGACATTAAATTACCTAAAAACTATATCTCGTCTAAAAAACTTTAAATGACTCATATTTTTATACTTCCAAATTTGACTCTCTTAGAAATTTTGATTTCCCAATTTTTTGTTGTACCTACTTTCGTTTGCGTGGTTTTTTGCGCCACTTGTATTAACTTTTTCCGTAGTTTTTTAATAAGCAATACTTCCTCTGCAGTATAATGCCTTTTGGTAAAATCAATAATAAAAAATGTTTTTCATATGTTATCTAAATCCAGGCACGGGCTGTGTACACACATCTAATGTCTATTTTCTTTGTTTCAGTTACCCAGACGACGTCAGATACTGCTCTTAGAAAACCCGTTAGTTACTTGTTATTAGTAAGTGTTCTAATATATTTTAGCCTTTTATAGAAAAATATATACGTTACTTTAATTACCTGTATAGTTAATTATCTCCGTTGTAAAATTTTGCTGTACATTTTATTTTATAGTGTTCTAAATTTGTATAATATCGTTTAGTAGGGTGTAATTAAAATAAATTATAATTTTTATTTTTGTGTGGTTTTATTTCTGTGCAAGTCAACTATCTTTTTAGAGAAATGAAATTATATACAGAGTTGTTAACACAGGATAGAAGCAACAAGTTAAATAGGTATTCCGACTCTGTCGAGCAGGATGAAAACACGAGTCCGTAGAATCTGAAGTATATCTATATGACATGTTTCACCGGTTTGTTTTTTAACTAAACACTTTAAAACAAATAAGAAACGAGTTTCTATATAATTCTATATAACAGAAGAAAATGTATTTAAAAGCAGAAGACGTGTTTCACAGTTTGCTAAAAAATCTAAACCCTCTTTTTCGTTTTCAGAGGGTTTTTTAATTTTATTAGCGCTACTATTATTAAAGACGTTAATGGTGTCGCCGTTTTTTTTATTTTTTCTGTTTCTTCCTAAATTCGACGTTTCGCCCTTATTAAAAATATTACTTTTTTTTTAAATATATATATATATATATATATATATATATATATATATATATATATAAAAAAAATGTTTTTACTCCAATGGCTTCTACAATTTTTCATTATCAGTACATTTACTCTAATCCTGGTTGCTTTTAATTTGATTGTTATCTCTATGGGCGTTCTCAAAACATACACACACATTTGTACAAATGTCACTTTTTTTTTAAATACATTTTTCGTTTTTTTTTGGGGACAAACATCGATTAAACTCAACGAAACCAGACACTTGCGAGGTATAGTTTATTCAAAGTCAATTGGAATGTGCCACCGTTCGACAGCACGCGGTAATAACTATGTCACCGTTTGACAGCACGTCTTTCGCAGAGCCTTACATTTACAATCGACTGGTGGCATAATTGTTTCGTTGTTTTTTGCTGTTCCAGTTGACTTTGTATAAACTATACAAAATGTATATTTATAAGCAGTTTATTTTATAGACAAAAAAATAAAATATGTTAATACTTACATGAAAATAGACATTTTAATTCAGTGCCTTTCCTGAACGTTTGGTCTATATTAAATATATATATATATATATATATATATATATATATATATATATATATATATATATATATTATAATTCGGTGTGATGTCAAAGTATTTATACTGAACTGAAACTCGATTTTACCAAGTTCCTGTACCTTCGACAAAAAACGCGTTAATATATATCTTGAAGAAAATAGATCGAGCATTTGATACGCTCAGAAGTTTTTGTACCAGTACGTAAAAATTCGTGCGTCGTTACGAAGGCTTAAAGCCGGAAAAATAAAGGTCGTGCTACTTTTCAAAAATTTCTTAAAATTTACCGTAAAATCCGAATGGAGCGAATTTGATGCTAATCTCCAGAGGAAACGTGGACGTTTCTTTGGCAGTATCATTTAATTCGAAAAGAGTTAACCGTTCAGATGTTATAGTGCCAAACGTAAAGTAGTACTGAAACATATAAAAAAATTGCAGCTCTGTTTCTAAATTGCTCGCCCTGTATTAATTGAAAAGCAATTTGCCGACTTGTTTTTTCAATTTCTCAGGGGAACTTTAGGATCACATAAACTATTCCTGCCTCTCATTACTCTTTTCGCAAAAAAATGGTGAAATTTGCGAAAATTTGAAGACTCAAAACAGTTTTTTTTTCATTTCGACCATCTCCCTCGCATTTGAGGTATAAGCACCCTATTTCGAATTTGAATTCCGTATATAGTTTCCATCAAACCCCCCTCTCAGCTTGATCAAGGTGGTCGAGTTTCAGCTCCGCAAAATGCCTCTAAAGTTACACTATATTTATTTTTTTATGCCTGTTAACGAACTTGTCCAAGATTTTTAATTACAGTTTCATATTATAGTGGCAACTATAGAGTAAATATATTTTTATAATTCTAGGACGATATTTACTGATTCTATATATGAGCCCTAGCAACTATATGTTCGGACGCTAATCTTTATTGACATTAAAATCAATATTTTGCACGCACTTGCTGATAGATCTAGTGTGCGTGGGTTAACTGTCAGTCAAAAAAGTGCGAGAGATTATAATATATATGTATTGCAGAGGTAAATCAACGTAAAAATGTTCAAATGATTTAAATATTGCAAAGTAAACAGTCGGGAATATTATTAAAAAATATGGAGTGACAGCTAGTGTTAATGTTCGAGGCAAAAGTCCAGGCTGACCTCGTAGAATCCCTGATAGAAAACGTCTTGTTCTGGTCAAAATTCGCGGAGCTAACTAAAAAGGTGTACCCTAGGAGAAATGCAAGCCCAATAGAATCTTGAGGCGAAATTAAATATCTTCAGGGAATGCTGCAGACTATGGCTGTATAGGTCTGGATACAATTTTAATAAGGTAAATTTGTATTTTTTCGTGGTAAAACATAAAAATGTATTTAAAAAAAAAGTGATATTTGTACAAATGTGTGTGTATGTTTTGAGAACGCCCATAGAGATAACAATCAAATTAAAAGCAACCAGAATTAGAGTAAATGTACTGATATTGCCATTGGAGTAGAAACTTTTTTTTAATATATATGTATATATATATATGTATATATATATATATATATATATATATATATATATATAAAAAGTAATATTTCTCTTCGAATTTATCAGGATAGATTAGAAACGGAAAAAATAAAAAAAAATGGGGACAACACCATTAACGTCTTTAATAATAGTAGCGCTAATAAAATTAAATTAAAAAGTCGTTATTAACAGCTATTCAAAAGTAAAAAACGTTTGGATTGGGCAAAATCGAAAATATCCTGGATAACAGACATGTAGAGTAATGTTATCTTCAGCGACGAATCGAAAGAAGAAAATCACAAGCATTTCATAAAGACTGTCTAAAGCGTACAGTAAAATGTCCTTAGGGAGTTATGATACGGGGATGTTCAAGTAGTAAAAGTAGTAGTAAAAATTGGTAAATATGAGTTTATAGATGGTACTGTAAATGCAGAACAGTACCAACAAATTTTATCTCAAAGCTTGATTCCAACAGCAGAAAACAGTTTTGAAACTGACAATTTCATACTTCAGCAAGAGGATGCGTCCTATCACAGTGCGAAAATTACAAGAAGTGGTTTGAGAACCATAATTTAAAAGTTTTATCGTAGCCATTGATACTTGAATGTCATTGAAAATTTGTGGCATCTGATGAATAAGACTTTGCGTAACCGTCTTCAGGGCACTGTTGTGGCATTAAAGGCAAACATGACATAAATTTGCTACTCTTTCACTCCCGACTATTGCAAGAGCTTAGTTATTTCCTCAAAAGGTTTCAGAGTACCCCTTCTATTGTTTTTACTTTGATATTGGAAGGAAACATAGAAAACTATTGTTATGTGTTGTTAGTTACTTGATCTGCAGTAACAAGCCGTAAAGTGCAGTTTGTTTGCTTTTTATAAATCATATAAACAAAATACCTAGGTTTACTTAGAATATTAGATTTTTGAAATTCTACGAATTTATTTATTTCTGAAGGTGATAAATATTAAGATGCAGGTGTGGTTTAGATAGTAAATCAATTAGGTAAATAATACAAATTTGACAGGAAGCTAAGTAATATGTACAGGATAAATCAACAACACTCCGTTGTTTATGCTTTATAAATTAATGAAATTGAAATATTATATAGTGACCTATTGTGCATCATGTAAAAATATTTCCGCGTAAACAGATGGGTCAGAAAAGTAGTGCAGCAAACAGGATTATGTTTTAAGTGGAACTCCCTCTATATCAATTATTTTTTTAATTCTGGGCATAATTTCTAAACTTTTTTCTTTAAGGATAAATAAATATACAGGAATATTGAATACAAATTGGACTCTCATTTAAGTTGTTTGCTTAATAAGGTAGAGGAAATGGTTATAAAAAGGTTGTAGGTTGTGTCACGTAGTTTTTTCTATATTTTACGAGTAAAAAATTCCTTGTAATCAATTGCTATGTTAAGATTTATTTGACTAAGTATTTTCTCCTGTTAGTTTACTTACTGTTATGTTATTTTCAGTAACTATTGTGATTGAAGCAAATAGAAAAAGAGAGATTGAAAAACTAACAAAATATAAACATCTCTAAAATCACTAGAATTTGGCAAAAAAAGTAAAAATATGCACACAAGTGCTATTTGAAAATCTTATTTTTGTAGTAAAGTTTTTTTATATTTTAACAATTTTATATATCGCAACAGCGGACACTTTTAGCTGACTGATGATGCGTGTCTTTAATTACAATTTCTATTCACTGGCGTATTGTTGAGTATTCTATGTATAGGCTAATTTGCTCGACGCACAAGCTGATGTTACGCAAAAAGTGCACAAAACCTTTTTTGTAGAGAATTTTACAAGCTTTTATTTTGTCATATTCATGGTATGACAAAGTGAATATAAGTTATTGCACAAAAACCAAAGTCTTGTAACTAATTTGCATATTCAGGGGCTCTCGTTTTTATCGGATGTGGAGAACTTTTAATGTATTTTTAGTGCCCTTTAAATCTAGACATTAAACAAAAAAAATACTAGTATCTAATTTTTTCACATGATTTATAATATAATATTTAGTTTAAACTAGTTTTTCTCATATTCTTTGCACTACTTCCCTCGAGTTTTAATGTTTATTTTTGTTGCGTGTATTTTAGTATAATAAAATAGTGACTTCAGACCTATATTTTCTTATTATTTTATTTGCCATAATAGGATTTTGATGTCTTGGTAAGCATAGGCGCCGGCTTTCTAAAATCAGTATGGGTGCTTTAGACAAGAGCAGCATAAAAGACTAAAAGACCGCCTGGACAGAGGGATAGTTTCTTTTGTGCTACGCCCGAAATTTTTTAAGGGTTCCAAAATGTTCATGTGTTTCAAATTATACAAATTTATTTTAGGTAAAATTATTTATTAGTAGGTATTTACATAAAAAATAAAAATTCAGATAACCAACAAATAAAAACTTATTCTAAAAAATAACACTCCTAACCAGTATTTCGTTGTATAAATATATTTGCAATTTCATTTTGATCCACTTCCTTTAACATATCTTTATATGAATTTAAGACAATACAGTCATTTAATCTGGCCTGCGTCATCCTTGTCCTTAAAAATGTTTTTAGTCTCCATAAATTTGAAAAACTTCGTTCACACGTACGCGATGTTATAGGGATAGTAAAAAATAATTTTAAAACTTTACAGTATTCAGAAAATAATTCTTTTAAATGTATATTTTGATTTAAATATAAAGCGATTTCTGTTGCGGAATGAAATTTTGCCCCCCCCCCGTTACTATCAATTCTTTTATGTAAATGAAGTGTTTCTAAATCAAAATCGCTACTATAATTTTCCTGAATTATATTGTTTTCGTTATTTGTCAATCTCTTGCTCTTTTTATTCTATCCGAATTAAAACGGTTGTTAAGGCTTTGAATACAAGTATCTATATTTCGTAATATAAACGTCTGTACATTTCTTCAGGTAAATTTGGATAATATAGATTTTTTGAACCACCCAATTTGAGGGGAACCATTCTTTTCCTTGACAAAACAGGTTCATCAATATTAAAATTATCCTTCTCGGAGACTATTTGTTCCCATATGTTTTCGAAATTAGTTCATTGAGTCTCGAGTGTTTTAGCAAGGCAGTCAATTTTTTTTATTGCGTCTGCAATGTTAACTTTTTGAATATTGGTATTCAAAACCTCTATGTTTTCAAAAATATTTATTAAAATTTTTAGTAAAAAATAAAATTCAAATGAATACATTTTTTCAAGACAAGCATTTGCTTTCGCTCCTGCTTCGCTTTTTTCAATACTTTGGTTTATCATAAATTCACATACCTCTTGATAATTGCCAAACAGTGATTTTAAAGATGTTACACGAAGACACCATCTAGTGGGACAAAAAGGTCTTAAGGACAATGAACCAGCGTCTTCGGTGTTGGTTTTAATTTTGTAAAAAATATTTAAACGTTTTGCCGAATCTCGATTTATAATGCCTTTAGCATGCATTAAAGAATCTCTTACCTTAGGTATGCCAATAAATGAATCTTGTACAAGCAAGTTAAGAGAGTGGGCTATGCAATGAACGTCTATAGCACGTGGTTCATCATTAACTATCCTTTTTTTTAAACCTGATAAAGCTCCACTCATGTTTGCAGCCCTGTCATAGCATTGGCCTCGTACTGAAAATATGTCTTAACTATATCTTATAAATATATTTTTTAAAACTTTATGAAACATCTTCGCATTAGTCAAAGGCGTTTCATAAAGTCCCAAGAGATATTCTGATATTTCGAAATTATCGTCAACAGTTCTGAAACAAACTGAGAGTTGTTCTTTTTTTAAAAGATCTGTGGTCTCATCAGCGATAATTGCAAATATATTTGGCTTAATCCTAGCAATAATTTTATTACGGATATAAACAGCAAGTAAACTCAATATTTCATTAATTATGTCATGCGATATCCATTTATACTTAGTTCGGTTCATCCATGTCTTTAATTCTGTAGAATCTTCAGTTCGAAGCAATAAAAGCTCTCATCATCTTCTGTATGACCTCTTAATGCAAGTCCTTGCTCTGCTAGATACTTAATGAATCCGATAATTTTCAGCAACGCAGTTTTTGCAGTTTTCATTTCCAAAACGTTTGCTTTCGACATAGCTGCTGTAGCGTTTACGCCTTTGTCTATTGTAGACATTGCCTCCACAGCGGGCCTATGCATTTCTGATTGCTTTATTTCATTGGTTGAATCCTTCCGTAACAAATGACTTGTAAAAAAGCTTTGTTTACGTGGCATTCATTGGCATTTTATGTTTTAGGTATGCATTTTGACATATTTCACAAAATACTTTTGATACATCTTTCTTGTAATGTATCCATTTGAACGTATTTTTCCAGTTTAATTGAAAGCAACGACCTGAACCAGAACTTTTACCGGCTTTTATTGGCAGATTATTTGAGACATTAGATGTGGAAGGCAACCCCTCATTTTCTATGATATCAATCGTATCAGTATTATTGTCTCGAGCTTGAGATGAAGATGGCTGCGAAGGCACAGGCTCAAAAGACGCGGTCTTGGGCTCTGGAACCTTCTTACTTTTATTTGGAAGGTGAATCCATACCTTAAACGAAAATTTAAAATCGGTATTTCAAAGTTTGTTTAAGTTTCTGCAAATTGATAATAAATTCAGGCACACGTAAGAAAGTACTTAAAGTAAAAAGTATCGTAATAAATAATAAACCGCTGCCAATGGAATCATTACTTCCACACCAACCTATATACACAATTATACGTTACTGAAATTTTCAAATTAATTTTAATTTTCATCCCCTCACCTTTTTACTATTACCTCTTATTTTCACTAAAACATTAAACATAATATATAAAACGACATATTACTCGATTTTTCCAATAAATTAAAATTTTCACCCCCCCCCCTTTTTACCCTTACCTCTTATTTTCCACAAAAATATCAGGCAGGTATTATCATTTAAATATTTCTACCCAAAAGTTCATCGAAAAACAAATTACTTAATTTTTAATGAAAAATTATAATTATTTACAATAACCCCCCATTTTACCCCCTTTATCTCAACCGATTTTGCTCAATAACAATCCAAATCGTTCTCATATGGATTACTACCTATGTACTAAATTTCAAGTCGATAGAGGCACTTCTTCGGAAGGTATGGCGTAAACTAACAGACCAACCGGCAGACAGAAAACTGATATTCGCCGAATTTGTGTTTTTTACACGTTTTTAATCATTTTAAGACGATTTAGCACAAAAATTGAATTTTTTTTGCCGATGCTATACTTCCCCATCCATTTATCATTTTGGGGATATGGAAGAGTGAAAGTAATAGTAATTTGAAGATATCCTTTTACCACACTGCGTGTAAAGTGACCGCACTAATGCGGTAGTAACTAGCATCCTTTATTACCGCACCGGCAATAGTACCGGAATATACATCATTACCTAGCTAAAATTAGTGTGGCAATTGCTTTTTATTTCAAGATCGTAGAGAAAGGATTTTATTTTATTCAATTAAATTTTTTTTCAGACACTCTCACTCTCATGCAAGACCAGATACACTTACCTTATCAATAATAAAACGTTTTTCATAAACAATTGGCACTAACTAGATACTCCAAAGCGCACGAAACAGTGCACACTTGACTTTCTTGTTTATGGCTCTACTGCGAGGAAGTCGCAACTACATTTTAATGTTTGAAAGGTTGGTTTACGCCGCAATTAATGTTTATCAATTTTATATAAAAAGAAACTGAAAGATTCCTGTAACCGCTATGCATTAATACTACATAATGTATCACTATCACGACAAACAATTTAAAATTTAGGAACACATATTTTTACAGAAAAAAAATAACAAAAGCAAAACTAAAATACACAAAATTCACTAGAACCTCGAACTACAGTAAACGGAGTAAACATAGACTTAAAACGATCTCGAAGTAGAAATCTTTCTCACTTCGTTTCATTACAGATCTATCACCTTCCCTTACTCTCTGACATTTCTCCAGGCGAAATTCCGCAGATGACGTCGTGTGAAAATAGACAATACCTAACAAGGCGCAACTCCGACTTAATAGGGGTCTGTCGTGCATAGAGCATAGACCTAGCGTTAATAATAAAATAATTGTCATATAGTACTCAGGTGGGTATGGTGTGCATAGAGGAATGTTGAACGTACTACTTGTTGTATGACTTTTTAAATAATGGCTTGTACTTGTGATTTTGTCAGTCTTAACTACCAAAATTTTAATTGAAAACAGGTAGATTTGTATGGGTGCCCCGCACCCATAAAAATTCTGCATGGGTGCTTGCGCATCCAAAGCACCCATGGAGTCGGCGCCTATGTTGGTAAGTACTCTGTTGTTCAGTTATATCATACCTACTGTAGATATCTAATAAGTACCTAATGATCTATTTAATATAGTTATACTACCTGTGTTAAACCCAAAAAACAAAGTAACTTTTTATAGTAACTAGATACTTTTAAAAAGTAACTTACAGTTATTAGGAACTTAGTTACTTTTTGATTAAATATATCTTTTTTAAAGTATCTAAGATACTTTTAAAAGAGTAACTTGTGACTTGTAACTAGATACTTTTTTTCAGTAGCTACACTCAGTTCCAAAAAAATTGACGCACTTGATTTTTGACCCAAGTTCAGTGTCTTACATCTTCTAAACCAGTGAATCGATTTCGAACAATTTTTTTTCGTAGGTAGGTAATACCTTTGTCTTTCAGTAAAAATGAAACATATGAAAAATTTCTCAAATATTGTTGGATAATAATGTAAAAACTAGAACTATGCTTTTTTGCTATTTTTTTACTTGCCCTGTGTGTGTTGAGGAACTGTTTACAGCCTATATGAAAGACCCTTTTTTGTGAGCATTTTGTTTTTTTATTCACCGACTTATCTCTAAAATTGACCAAATTCCAGCTTTTTTGCTGAAACCTTTCCAAACTGCATAGTTGTTAATTGAAAAACTGAGACAATGTTTTTTTTTAATTTAAAATAACAATAACGCGAGAACGCACCCTTCTTAATTTATTCTACAAATATTTTACTGCATTTATATCGGCCCTATAATGTGGCGATACCCGCAGTTTCGCTATATTGCTAGGGTATACTGGGCATTATCCTACGTCAAAATATGCAGAACAATATTCAGGTATAACAATAATTTAACCTAATCTAACCATAGCATCTCGAACTTGGCGAAGATCTTCTTGTATTTGATCGATTCCGTAAAATCCGCAAAAAGAGCAAATTCGTAATAAGTGACAAAAACTGAACTTAAAACTCTTTAAGTCTTTTTTAATGGAACTGAAAATTATGTAGTAAAAATCTTGGCTAGCGGATCGACTATATCTGATCATAATCGACTTTAAAAAAACAAGGTTTTAGTGATAAAATGCCCCAAATTACACCCTGACAAAGGGCAAGATTAGTTGTTTAAATGATGGGCGTATAGTCCAATGCGGTCTTATCGTGCAGGCCCAAAGGTCACCAACATTATGAATCAAATCAGAAAACACAGCGAATACCAAAATATTGTGTGATTCTTTTATCCAGCTATTAAATCTCGATCGGCTATTTACAAATATACAGGGGAAAGAAAACAATTTTTTTATTATATTACGCAATGCTTAATATTATTTTATATATTAAATGCCGAGGGACTAAATAAAAAAATCCACTAAATGTGTATTTGGTTAAAATTTTTTGGTTGGCAAAAACAAAAATACACAAAATGGCAAGCGCCTTAATAAAGTCGAAAGGCGGTTCGAATCAGTGGGACAATCTACTTATCCGATTTGTTCAGAAATTAAGGGCCATGGATGCCCCGAGTTTCTGGTAAAGCGATTTTACCGATTTTTATGTTTTAAACACGCTTTAAAACTGGAACAAGTATTCTATAATTAATTATTTATTTATTGCCCACAAAATTACAAATGTACTAAAAAAGTAAGCAAAAAAATGGTGACAGATCTAATAAAAAAATTTTTAAATTAAAATTCACTCGCTAATATCCAGGAGCCAGTGGCAAAAGCTCTGAGTATCGGTATAAGGAATGTACAGAAACTTGTGCTTGAAAAAAGAAAACATAATTTACTTCTAAAGAAGAAAAATGTACACGAAAAAATCCAAAGGCAAAAGACTTAAGTTACAATGCAAAAATGGATTTTCATAATGCAATTTAAGATTTATACACGTCAAAGACTAATATAATCCTTCAGAAACTTTTTAATATTATAGACTAAAAAATATCATCATCATTTAAAAAGTCCTCATCTTCTCAGTCGTCCGCAATGATCATTGGTGCTATTTCGACATCTAGAACTCGTTCTAGATTCCACCAATCCCATATTAATTTCTCCGTACGTTCCACAGATTTCTTCCAGTACTCCGGCGTAATATAATTTAATGAATCTTGAAAAACAATTTGCACTTCATATGATGTAAGACCCTCGTTCACGTGTTTTACGTAATATGATTTTACCCCAGCCCATATTAATTCTATTGCGTTAAACTGGCAATGGTATGGCGGAGGTCGTAAAACCTCATGTCCATTTTCCCGTAATATTTCATCTGTGGCATATATTGTTGTTTTTTTATAGAGTATGCCATTAAAAGAAGTTCTAGTTTCAGCATATTGGGTAAAGGATTTTGTTTTTGTTTTATTATCCAGTCATAAATATCATTATTCTTCCAGGATGAAATAGGTTGTTTATTTAGGATTCTTGACTGATAAGATGCATTGTCCATAATGATTAGAGATGAAGTATCTAAATTTGGAATCAGTTGTTCTTTTATCCACTTTCAAACAGTTCACAGTTCATATTATCTTGGTAGTCCATACTTTTGGATGTTAAAGAAAACAGTAAACTTGCACCTGGGAGAAATCCTGTTGAAGAACCTGCATGCAAAATGATGAACCGTTTTCCCGTCCCACATCTTTTTTTCTTCTTGACACTCTTTACAGACTCGTCCTGCCAAGATTTCGAACCACTTTTATTAGAAAATATCCAAGTTTCGTCTAAAAATACCACTTTTCTAAATTTTGAATTAACATTTTCCGTGTAGTTCTTTAAAAACGGGATACGCTGACTTGCTATATGTGGCAACTAGCATAAAAATCTTCGATTACAGTCATTTTATAAACGAAAACTCAACATTTTTATTAATTTTGAAAACCATTTTAGTCCAATTTCCAATATGTCTCGATTTTTTAAAGGTTCTTTTAAAACTTGAAGGGTTATACTAGTTTTTGATGTGTATAAATCGTAAATTGCATTACGAACATCCATTTTTACATTGTCATTTAAGTCTTCTGTCTTTGGATTTTTTCGTGTACATTTCTTAATCTTCTTCGGTAGTAAATTATGCTTTTTTTCATGCACAATTTTCTGCACAGTCCTTCCGAGTCGATTCCCAGAGCTTTTGCTACTATCTCCTGGATATTGGCCGGTAAATCTTCATTTTCGTAATATTTTATTAGATTTAATACCATTTTTTTCGCTTGTAGATGCAAAAAACCCGAAAATTGTTTTCTATTAATCATTTTGTTACTGATTTGTCAATCTGACTTTGAAGTGACATCGCTCAAAGATTTTTGCAACTGCTGGTATTTATATGTTTATCCTCTTTTTTCATATGAAAATATCATAGGTCTATCTAATTCATCTTTCGGATTTTATGCGGAGGATATGATTACACGTAATAAAAGAAAAACAAACTTAAAAAATTTGTCGTTGATAGATCATATGACCCGCACGATGACTGCTTTTGATTATACTAAACGCTACGCCCTCGAGTTGTGGGAGTTCTTGAGGCAACAGCTCGTAGAGCGATCCTGGAAAATGAACAAACAGGAAGCATTGCTCGGAAGGAGGGTTCTGGTCACCCTCAAAAAACCTCTCCAAGAGATGACCGCTTTTTGAGACTGCGGATTTTACGAAACCGGTCGGATACGGCTTTGAAAGTTCAAGAAGATCTTTGCCAAATTTTAGATGTTTGTCTTAGAATTAGGTCTTTTATCTAAAGTGTAAGAATTTTTCACACAAATGCTCGAATAATACAGAGAATGAGTCAAAAAACAGAAAAAAACAATGTTTAAGTTGTTCCATTAACATTCATGTAGCTTGGCAGAGTTTTAGCAAAAAAAAACTGTAATTCGGTCAATTTAGACATAAGTCAGTGAATAAAAAAAACCGAATGCTCACAAAAAAGAATATAGGGTGTAAAAAGAAAGGAATCCTCAGCTAATATACAGGGCAAGTCAAAAAATAGCAAAAAACATGGTTCCAGCTTTTCATTATTATCCAAGAACATTTTCATTTGTTTTATTTTTGCTGAAAGACAAAGGTATTATCTACCTACGAAAGAAAAATGCTTTAAAATCGGTGCACTGGTTTAAAATATATTAGACATTGAACTTGGGCCAAAAATCAAGTGCGTTACTTGTTTTCCAACTGAGTTTATTTTAGCTCTGTACACAATATGCCATTATTAGTCCTATTCCCCCAAAAATTTAAAATAAAATTCAGTAAGACAAACAGTACATAAATTAATTTACGTTTTAAGCAAGAAATAAAAAAAGAAATGATTTACATATTGAAAAAAGATTACGTGAGAACTTCGAAGTTGGACAAACACAGAAAGTTAAATTTAATTCAAAATTAAAACGCAAATGAATAATTACAAAAGGTTTAGTATATAAAATAACAAATGGCTGTTTAATTTCAGTATTAGAGTTCTCTATAGGTAAATTATGTTGCCGCAAAATAAATAAAAATATAGAAATAAATCTGGTTTGGAAACTTTAACTAAATTCTGCGCTGCAATTTAATGTAAAACATTTAATTAAAACCATCAGTTTCATATTAGGTTGGTCGTAAAAAAATACATTAAACTAAAATAAAAACATCAGTGGCTAATAGGTCCACCTGGAAATAAAATCTGGTTTATTGAAAATCCTATATGCTGCAGTTTAAAAAAAAATAACAACCGCTGCTGATGTTAAATAATAATCGTTTTTGAACGACAGTATATTTCAGACGAACGGCGGCTAGGAATATTAAAATCGTATAATATATTGTTTTTAGAACAGAATATGCCGCTTACTTATGTAGAGTGCCTGGTAGAAAATTATCATATATACAGGGAATTATAATTAACGAACAATTTGAAGTTATTTTCATCTTACCATCGACTTATATTTTTTACTTTTTCTTCAACTGTCTTTCTCCTCTCTTCGAACAAATTCGTTATCTTCTTAGTTATATTAGAGTGATAAATTATTTGGAACTAGAATGCAGTAGAAAAAAGAAAAGTCTTTTTTTTTATTGTCGACGTTTCGCGACTTTATTGTTGCATCGTCAGGAGACTAAAATGCCAAAAAAACATATTTATGGGTTACAGCATCAGTAAAACTAAACAATTAAAATACGTTTAAGAGTTATAATAAAAAAAACAATAGACATTGTTACAGAAAGGACCCGATAAAAACAAGGTCAGTTTTATCAAAATGCAATCAACTTGCAAGAGAGTAGCAATTAAGGCCGTTTTACATGCTGCAATCCTTCTGCAATATGGAATAGTCTTGAACAAAGGCTTGCGCAGTTTGACAAAAGGTACAAATGTCTTGCCACTGCGCATGCTATTGTTCAAGACTATTGCAACTTGCAAGAAAGAATTGCAGCATGTAAAACGGCCTTAAGTCGTTATTAATATGGAATTATTTGTTATACTTACAACTAAGTTTGACTTTTGGTGTCAAATAGATGATTAAAACTAGGAGAAGCATAGGTATAAATTATACGATTAAAAGCTAAAAATATTTTTTTAGATTCATTTTATTTGGTACTTTTTAGCATTTTTCTACGCTCCCTGTTTAAAGCATTCACGATCGAACATCATACTATTGTACTGTCATCTAGTTTATGTACGGTTACGGCAAATGACACCGAATTGACAGTTGATGACGTCCACGTAAATTTGCATATATCTGGCTTTTACCTTCAAAGTTTACTTTACCTTTTGGTAGGTATTGTCGAAATCTGGAAATTTTTAATTATGTGCACTTTGTATTCTTGAGTCGTATAATAAGTTATATTTCTGAATGAAAGCGATTCTTTAATAATAAACAGTTAAGCGTATATTTTTTAAACTAAAATGCAAAACATGATTTTAATTATGGACCAAATATAACAGAAATACAATAAAATAATAAATCTATAAGAAAAATAAATATAAATTAATAATTTGTTGCTGCACCATTTTTTTCAACTACACTATTAAGTCTTGTGGGCATTGAACCAACTGAATCTTGTTCCATAATTGGTCAGAATTCGTTGGCAGAACTAATTTTTCTTATTATGTAACCCCAAAGGTTTTCGATCGGGTGGATGTCCGGGCTATGCGAAGGCCTGTTTTAGAACATTTATATTATATTGTTTTGTCCCAACCATTCAGATATAATTCGGACAGTATGTACCGGGAAATTGTGTTTAATTAATTTAATTAAATACCTAGGTACCTATAGTTTTCAATCCATTCGAGGCAAAGTGAATAAAATAACCAGTCTATTAGTGAAACCTTTTTCTACGCGATCGCTCGAGGAAAAAATTCAAATCAAGGAGCTTGGAAGACCTCTCCCCGATTTAGATCTAACCAAAGCACAAAAGGCTTCCATCTCTAGTTCATCAAGCTTCAAAGGCCGTGTAAGGAAGTTTAATCAAAATATGTATTCGAAAAATAACTGGATTTATGGACGCGATCAAAAAAATCCATTTTTCGTTTCGTTTGTGCTTTGTTTGATGGTGATTCTACATGGACAAGGCATAAGGTTACTAATTTAGTGCATATTTATGAGACAATTAAAATACATGAAAAGAGCAAGGTACATATAAATAATATTTTTAGTTTTTTTTGCTCGTAAAATCAAATATAATGACTCAATTAAGTTCGGCTTATAGACAAAATATTATTAAGCACAACAATCAAGTTGATAAAAACAGATATATTTTAAACATCATTATCAACTGTATGGTAATTTTGTGATGCATTAGAATTGGCATTGAGAGGTCATGATGAAACCGAAGAATCCGGAAATAAAAGAGTGTTCCTAGAGAATTCATAGATTTTAGTTCTTAACTGGATAGAGATTCAATGAAACATTTCAACAAAGCAACAGTATTTAAAGGGACCTCTAAGACGATACAGAACGAATTGTTGGACTGCATGATAAGCGTTTACCATGAAGAAGTTACTAAAGAAATTAAAAAAGCGAAGTATGTAGCGGTAATAGCCGACGAAACTACCGATGTCGCCAACGAATTTCAATTAGTTATTATTTTACGATACATTGTCTCCAGTAAGCCAGTAGAAAGATTTTGGATATTTGTAAATACTCCCGGACACAATGCCATTTCAACGGCAAATTGCATTTAAAATGGAATCGATCCTTTAATTAGTGACACCCAATAAGTTAATAATAATAATAATTTTATTTCACCAATAAAACAGATGTACATAATATGCAATCAGCAATTGGAGAAAACGTCACAAAGAGTAAATCTAGTATACCTACTTATAAAAGTACATCGTCATAAAAGTTACAGGTAAGTACATAAATAATCACTAAAAATGGAACAATACAAGTACTACATTAGACACATGCATTTTTAAAAACAACAAAAAAAAACTAAACTAAAAACTAATTTAAGAACTCTTGCATAGTATAAAAATTACCACTAGAAATTATTTAATTTATTAAAAAACCTACATGCATTATATATCACATTTCTATAGAAAAATGTGGAATTATGTAAATTAGGTAGAAGTAATGTTTTATTTCTAGTACTGTAACCATGTGAAGCGCGATTGCTTTGAAGTTTTTTAATATTCTGATATGCAAAAACGGAGACTTTAAATATGTAAATTCCATCCAAGGTCAATATTTTTAATTGCTTGAAACAGTCTCGACATGAATCTGTACATGAAAGACCACACAAAATTCGTATAGCATATTTCTGAAGCAAAAAGACTCTTGTCACGTCCGAGCTTGAGCTCCAATTTATGATGCCATAGGACAGGTGAGAGTGGATATTAGAATAATATTCCGACATCATAGCATTTTGACTACCTACAGTAATTTGACAATGATTTCAAACCATAACAATTTTTTCTTAACCGTATGCATAGACTTTCTATATGATTTCCTTATCTTAGGTTTTCATCAATTTCCAAGCCCAACATTACTGAGGACTTGGAAGGTGTAATAAGACCAAGGTCAGATCGATGAAATAAAAAATTGTCATTTTTTTGTTTTTTATTTGAAAATACGACGAAATTTGTTTTACTTTGATTTATAAACAAACCATTTTTTTTTTGGACCACAACATAATACCATCATAAATCAAATCTGCTGTTCTTTTGAGAGATGCGAGAGAAAAGAGTGCACTATTTTCCATGATCACAATGTTTGTATCATCTCCATATGATATGACAGAAATACCAGTGGACATAATAATAAGATATAGTAGTGAACCAAGGACTGAACCCTGGGGAACACCCTGATTTACTGGCAATGAGTCGCTTCCCATCCCATTCACCACTACACATTGTTGACGTCCACCCAAATAACACTCCATGAGCTTCCATGCCTGTCCTCTAATGCCATATCGATGCAACTTTATTAATAATAGTTCATGGCTAACCATATCAAATGCTCGGGAGAAATCCACAAATACATGAAGATTTTTATCCATTGCATCGACAACTGTCGATTGGAAATCACAAAGGGCACTTTCTGTACTGCGTGATTCCGTAAAACCATGTTGAGAAACGCTAATATGTTCAAATGATGTTTCAAATTCAACTCAAAAATTTTAGAAATGCTTGTTAATAGACTTATGCCTCTATAATTTGAATAATCATTAGAATCCCCCTTTTTATAAAGTGGAATGACAGTTGCAAACTTCAATTGCCTAGGAAATATTGCATACAGCGCTGAGACATTTATCAAGTACGTTAAAACATCACACAAAACAAAACCACACTTTTTCAACAAATTATTGGATATGCCATCATGTCCTGTGGCATTTGAGTTCTTAAGGTTTACAATAAATGATAAAACATCTTGTTTAGAAATGGGAGAGAGAAAAAATGTATTTACACAAGGCGGTACGCAGTTATCAAGAAATGTCCTGTCGATATTATTATTACTAAGAAGTACATTAGTAAATTGATAATTAAAATTACTTGCAACTAGATTATCCGGAACTATTTCGCCGTTTTCAATTATTTTCAGTGCCGTATAAGAATTGTTTTTATTTTGTAACGTTTTTATAATTTGCCACATTGCCTTTGATTTATTGCTTGAGTTTTGAATCATTTTATCATTTTGTTGTGTAAAAAAGAGTTTAAGTTTTTCTCTATAAATACTGTTAATATGTTTGCTAATATACTTGTACCTTATATCTTTTTTTGATAGGTCAGTGAACAAAGTAATCTTATCTTTTAGGCGAACTAGCTCCGGCAATAGAACTACCTTTTTTCGTTTATTTTGAGTGCTGTTATTTATTTTAGTTAATGGAAATGACAATTCATAATAATAAAATAATTGCCTGGCAAAGACTCCAAAGGCAAGATTGGGACACTCACGAGAATAAACTTTATTCCACTCCTCTGTGTTTAAAAAGTCTAGAAAACGTGTTACATTTTTATTTGAAAAGTCGCGTCCCATAACATACCTTGCCGTGGTGTCCTTCTTATCAGTTCTGACCACATCTATTTTCAAAAGCTGAGAGAAGTGATGTGACAAGCCCAGATTAACAACAGATGCTGAAAACTGTGTGTTTGAACTTATTAAAAAATTTTCAATGCATGTGCTTGAATTTGTAGCTACTCTCGTGGGTTCCCTAATAGTATGTATAAGATTAAAAGTAGCTAATAAATCTAGAAAAATCGACAGTTGTGTACTATGCTCTAAAAAGTTTAAATTAAAATCGCCCCCAATAACAAGGGTAGTAAGTGGATTAAATTGATTTTCGAGTAGCGAATTAAAACATGTTAAAAAAACCTTAAAATCTCCTTTAGGTGGCCTATATACAACAATTAACTTTAATTTCAAACTGCTTATAATTACAGAAGCACATTCAAACACGCCTTCAACACAAAAGTCAGCAACATCACACATATAATACACATATAATACATATATAATAGCGCAAAGCTATGGTGGAGCGTCAGTTATGAGCGGAGGTGTAAATGGGGTACAAAAAATAATTAAAGATAAATATTCTTTAGCAAATAATGTGCATTGCTATGCTCATCAGATTAACCTTATAATGAGCAGTGCAGCTTCAATTAATGTACCGGTTCGGACTTTTTTTGATCATCTGACTGGAATTTGTTCTTTTTTTTCTACGTCACCTCAAAGAACAAAACTATTGGATGATATAGCTCATGGACGATTACCACGATCATCACAAATGAGATGGAATTTTCATTCTCGGGGAATTAATACAGTTTATGAGTACCGAAATGACCTGATACATATTATGGATATTTTAGGGAACGACAAAAACATTAAATTGAATTCAACGATTGAACAAGCTGGTGCATATAAACTAAGATTGCAGAAAAAAGATTTTATATTTTGGTTGACAGTTTTTAATAAAATCATGCCACGTGTCGAAATATTTTTTTAACAACTGCAGATGATTAATACCGACCCTATCAAGGCTAAACAAGATCTACAAAACTTCGAAAACACAATGCAAAAAGTTCGTGCTGAAATTGACACAATTATTGACCAAATAGACTTGGAGCTTTTAGAAAACCAAGATGAAAATGTTCCTCAAAAAAGGCGACGTTACTTGGAAGTTTGCGATTCCATAATACAACAGATTAAGGCTCGGTTTACTTTTACAGGACATCTGACAGCTACCGCATTATTTATGAAAGAAAATTTTATCGAATAGCAAAAAAAATTTCCCGACAAATTGCTCTCTGATACAGTTAAGTTATATCCATTTCTAGAGAAAAATCGTCTAAAAATAGAATTGCAAGTACTTTATGAAAGAGAAGAATTGCAAACGATTGCTGAAGCCGTTTTTCTTTTATCGTTGGTTTTACAGGAAGATATGAGGTGCACTTTTCAAGAAACTATTAAATTATTGGAAGTCTTAGTGACAACACCCATGTCAACTCTGAAGCTGAAAGATGCTTCTCTATGTTAAAAAGATTAAAAACTTTTTTGCGCAACTCTATGAAAGAAGAAAGACTAAGTGCCGTGGGAATGTTGCTGAATGCTGAAAAAGTGTTTCTTAATAATATTGAAGACTTTAATAAATGAGTCATTGACCTTTTCGCCAGTAAGGCAGAACGAAGACTGGATTTCAAATACCGCCGTTCAGTGTAAAATATTCTTCCTTTTACTGTATATAGTTTTGGAGTGTATTACTTATTCATTATTCATTACGACTAATTATTCTGGTAAGTTTTTATCGAGGTTTTCATGTTGTTTATTACTTTGTAAAAATGGTATATATGCACACGTTATCGCATGAGCAGAAATACCTAAAAAACTTCACCCCAACCAAGAATAGAAGAATCGATTTGATTTACAAACACATTTGTAACTAGACATAAAAAGCGAATAAATTATCCCTAGGAACTCAAGATTATTATTAAATTTTTTATAACGTTTAATTTTTTACTAATTTAGCAGAATGGTGCAGTCCATGAAAGCAAGGGAAGCAGTGCTTCCCCAAAAAAAATTTAAAAAAACATTTTCTAAAATGTAATTTTTGAAATAGGAAACCATTAATTTAGTTTATATTAAAAATGCTAAAACATTATCTTAATTATCAAGCCCATAATAAATTCGGCCTTGATTCCGACCGAGCAATAGAATCGAATAGAAGTCCTGTATGCTTGATTTCCTGTGAATCGAGCCAGAGGTTACTGAACTTTCCACCGGCTGTTTGCAACTTTTGCATTTCAGCCGCTTGCTTTAAGTGGATGGCGGAAGCTATCGTTGGGGTAGGTTCTTTCTTTGAACCGCTATCCATGTGTTGTGTAATACGTACGTCGCGTCGTGCATAGTGCGATATGGAAGACAATAATACGGACGTGGATATGCAAATACTGTCAACTTCGGCTGTCCGTAATAACGTTGAAAATGTTGGAGAATTTAATAAGAAGAGTGTGCGTGAATTTGTGGTGTATGTCTTAATAGTAAAGGGATTTTCAACATTAAACTTCGCTGATAAGCTTCAAATAATTTCCAAAGGAAGGGCAAAACCGCCTATGAAAAATTTAACCACAAAAATGAAAAACTGTATTAGACATTTTTATCCGGAAAAACAATAAGAACAATTTAAATGACTAACAGGGTGTGAAAATATAAGTAAATTATTTTGTTAGGCATGTTTACTTTTTGAAAATAAAAAAGGTCTCTGGAATAAAACTTGTTTTTCCGATTTAAACAATTTCCATAAAGCTGTAAAAAGACACATTATGTCCAAAGCGCATTTACAGGCCGTCATAAAAGAAAAAATCTTCGGCAAAACCAGAATTGAACACGACCTTAATAAACAGTTGGAAATTAGTCACCGCCAACACAATGAACTAGTCGATAAAAATAGGCAAATATTAAGAAGACTTATCGATGTTTGTTTTCTCGGACAGCACGAATTGGGATTTAGAAACAAGTGTTTCTTCAAATATAGGGAATTTTCAAGATTTACTTAGTTTAATGGCTAAATATGATGATTGCTTAAAAATCATTTAGAGCAGTCTAGCGTTTTTTGCGAAACGTCGAATCGAATCCAGAATGATTTAATTTCCGCTGTTGCAACTATTATTCTAAAAAGAATTAAGCTGAAGATTGTCGAGGCGCGGTTCATTGCTATTGTTCTGGACGAAACAACTGATATCACTAATTTTAGCCAAATATCTATAGTAATGCGTTACGTTAAAATAGACGGAAGTATTTTATATTTTTATTTTATATTTTAAGAATGTGTCCGAAAATCTTACTAAAGAAATTAATGGAGAGAAAAAATTAGTTGCTCAAAGCTATGATGGAGCTGCAGTGATGGCAGGACAATTAGGGGGTCTGCAAGCTAAAGTTCGAGAAACTTTCCCAAGTGCTGTGTTTGTCCATTGTTTTACTCATAAAGTAAATTTAGTTTTATATCAGTCCATCAGTCACATTAAAGAGTGTAAAGTATTTTTCGTTACTTTAAGTGGCATGGCTACTTTTATTCCAAGTCAACAAAACGTACACATGCTTTGGACTCCATTGTCCACAAACGATTGCCCAAAGTAGCTCCTACTAGGTAAAACTATAATGGAAGACTTGTGTTAACAGTATCTGAAACTAAAAGTGATTTACGAAACTGATGACATTAGCGCAAAAGAATAACGCTAAGAAACTAATGCAATTTTTAAAAGACAAGGAGCTGGAAGATGCTTACGCCGAAGTGTCGAAATTGTGTGAATTAGTATTGATAATACCTGCCACAAGTGCATCAGTAGAATGCAATTTTTCAACACAAACGTATAAAATTTTCGTGAGAAATTCAACAGGGCAAGAGAGACATTCGCATACATCGCTGTTGTCCATTGAAAATAAACTTCTCCAAAATATGTCGGAGCATCGACGTTTTTATGATGACGTCATTGACGAATTTGCAAAAAATGATCGAAGAATCGAATTACGTTACAAATTTTCTTTCTTAAAATTTCACCGCACGCTCCTGTAATGTAACAAGTAGTATAAATGGTATATCATGGATGTAACTAGTAATTTTTTCTCAAAAAAAAAACAAAAAAGTAAAGAATTTGTCACTTTGGGAGTGGCAACCCGAAAAATTTTCGCCTGACGCGCAATTTTTTGCCTGCGGCGCTTTTTACCTTCCAAACCGACAAATTCAAATTCCACGAGACGCCACTGCTAGACTCTATCGTTTTTCGAAAGTAAATAAATTTGATGTTCGAACACTAGTATAAGTGAACTTTGTGAAAACTAGCAAAGCGTCAATTCGAATCCACTTTACCTTTATCGCGAAATGAGCTTGGGAACGACTCACAAACAAAGTTATATTATTTTATTATCTTCACCAAACCACCGACGGGCAAGATCGTAAAACTAACTGAAAACCACTTCATAAATCCTTCGATTGGGAGCGTCGCAGATCCATTTTTATCTTCGTCATTTTGTGCATCCGCCATTAGGTTTTTTTGCATAAAATTGGATATCATTTTGCCGGTTTATTACTACTATTAAAATGTAAAACCCTTTATGAAATTTAAATTACACAGCGGTAAATTTTTATAAAATCTTCTGATGTCAGGTATAAGGGTTGCTTGCTTTAACAAGGAAACCTTACCTTTTGCGATTAAAGTAAATTGCTAGGGAAATTTCATCTTAACTCGAATTACTTGACTTTTTATATTAAGTAAAAGGCATTTTTCCTTGAAGTCTTCTTTTTAGTAACTTATTAAAAGTGAAGGAAGTCATTTATAGATTTCAAAGCGAGAGACATTTAATTATCCTTGTTGATATACAGGGAGTTATGTGACCGAGCATATATAAAGGCGAAAACAGACTATATTCCGTAAAAATCTTTTAAGAGCTTAAGAACTTGTCGAATATTTTGCTAGAAAGTTTGTTTACTTAGAAACAGCTTGCATACATTTTTATCAGAATTTGACAATAAGTCAAATACCGAAAAAATGAATGAAAGCTGTTTTTTTAAGGCAACAAATCTAAATACAAAATGTTCTACACAGTGCATAGGCTCGTAAGATATTTTATTAAGCCTAGACTTTTCCTAGTGTTAGATGAAGAGTTAAGACATGTCTGTTTGAAAATCAAATTACTGCAAGATAGGCCATTTAATCTAATATAAAATAATTTCCAATTTAGGCAAATCGCCGACAAATTATAACAACTGAAATTAGGATTATACAATGTTGGTACTTACTTGGATTCTAAAGGATTAAGTCTTAAAATACACGAATATGTAAAATTCCCATTTTCATTTATACTTAAAATTAGGAATCACTAGATTTTTTTTGTTAATTTTATTCTTGTACGTTCAGTGTAAACTGTCAAATAAAGACATTTACTATTATTATTATTATTATTATTCATCGCCGTCGCCGTATTTAGATACCATCACTAACAAGTGCATTTCCAGAAGAAAACAGACAAAGCTACACACCAACAAAAACCCATATGGCAAAAAAGACTTGAGAATAAAATTGATGATTTGAGGCAGGAACTAGGAAGTCTCACAAAATGTCGAAAGAATGAACATCCCTCCAACAGATTTAAGAAGATAGGTACAAAACCCACCGATTTCAAGCATCAACAAAAACTAGATGAGTATCAGGATACACTAAAGCAAAAGCGAAACGTCTGCAGAGATACAACAAACGCTTGTTGTTTGCAAATCGTATCTATCACCATATTGACAGTCATAACCTAGAACGGAAGCTTTCACGGCTTTGGTCAATTAAGAAATCATGGTCCTTGGGATTAGACCGTGCCAAATTGGAATTACTATCCGACGTTTCGCCTTCGATCGCACGAGGCATCTTCAGGGATCTTTACTCCACGAGATCTGAACACTGAATGAGCTCGAAGAGATTCAGGTGGGCTTTTATACCCGACTAGAGCTCGCCAAACCGTGACCCTGTGTTAAGATCGGTTTCCACGTGTGATGTAGACCGTAACTCATGTTTTGTATGTTTAAATATTTCAATAGATTCTCTAACTTTTCGTTTATAAAAACCTGGAAACGATGCTAGAACCTTGGTTTCCTTTATATTTATGAAATGGCCAGTGTTATGCTGATGTTCAGCTACAGCAGATTGAACAATTTGTTTCTTTTTAATACATCGTTCATGTTCCTTACGCCTAGCTGAGCTTCCTGTTTCTCCCACATACACTTCTCCACAGGAGCAAGGAATTTCATATACTCCTTCTGTTTGGAAAGATACAAGATCTTTCGGGGATCGCAAGCATTGTCCAATCTTCTTATGTGTATTGAAGATTGTACGTATGTTGGACCGCCGAAGTAATCGTCTATTTTGTCTGTAGTGCCATGTATGTAGGGAAGAACAACACTATCTAATGGTGGCTCTTTATCATTCTCCTTTGGCGGAGTTGGTTTACTATGTCTTTTAATCGAACGCGTAATATTTTCAGTGCAATAGCCATTCCCTGTGAGAGCTTCGGTCAGTTTCGATGTTTCCGATGTTAAAGAATCTTGATCAGAAATCGAAATAGCTCTGAATACTAGTGAGTTAATAACCGATTTCTTTTGCGCTGGATGGTGATGAGAATTTGCGTTTAAGTATCTATTTGTATACGTCGGTTTTCTGTACACAGAATGTCCTAATGTACCATTTTCCTTCCTTTGAACACATACATCTAGAAAGGGAATTGTTCCATTAGATTCAATTTCCATCGTGAATTTGATATTATGATGATGCTGATTAAGGTGGTCCAGAAATATGAGGAGATTATCCTGCCCATGAGGCCAAACAACAAAAGTATCATCAAATAAATATCTAAACCAGTGCTTCGGTTTTAGTGGAGCGGATGTTAGAGCAATATCCTCAAAGGCTTCCATAAAGATATTCGCTACCACCGTGATAGAGGAGATCCCATAGCTGCCCCTGAAGTTTGTTCATAAAAAGTTCCTTGAAAATGAAATAAGTAGATGTAAGGCAAGCTTCCACTAGGTCTATCAAATTCTTATCAAGATTATTGTCATCCAGTATGTCTGATATAATGGAAATTGAGTCGTTGACAGGAACATTTGTGTAAAGTTATTCTACATCGAAACTGACCAAAATATCTTCGGGATCTAACTGGATTGTTTTGAGTTTTTTAAATGGATTAAGAAAATTTGAAAGATATTTACCTAGTTTGTATGTGAGCGAGTCTATTGCACTGACGATCGGTCGAAGTGGTACGTTGTCCTTGTGTATCTTCGGAAGACCGTAGACCCTGGGAGTCTTGGAGCTGCTTGGTTTTAATGATTTTTTCTCCGCTGGTGGTAGACTGGATGTGTTGATCAAATTGGTAATGCGTCTTTCTATTCTACTTGTGGGGTCTGCCTGCATAACCCTATAGGTGTTGTTGTCCAAAAGTTGAGTAAATTTTTCCACATATTCTGCTCTGTCCATGACGACTGTGGCGTTGCCTTTAAGAATATTTGCGTCTTCTTTTAAGGTCTTCATTGCTGTTTTTTCGGCTGCAGAGAGGTTCGACTTCGGTGATTTTGAGCTTTTAATGATCTTCGCTGTCTCATATCTGACTTCATCGGCTTGTTCCACTGGTAATCTTCTGATTGCTGCTTCAACAGAAGATACTATGTCTTCTACGGGAATGCTACTCGGTGCTATTGCGAAGTTTTGGCCCTTGGAAAGGACGGAAAGTTCTGCTTCGGATAACGCCTTGATGACAGGTTGATAACTGTGTTCTGCGGAAGTTTCACTGGATTTTTTCTGTTCAGGAGGGCTTCAAACTTCTTTTGTTGCTTAAGTGTAAGTTCTTGATAGATTTTTTCTGCCTGTGCGTTGGTAATGTCCAAAGTTGTAAATGTAGTTCTTTCAAGTCTAGAAGCTAATTTCAGATGAATTTCTAATAGTTTCCGGGCATTTGTAGCTAAATTACGACGTGTTGCCTTAATGCTTTCTCCAACTAATGCATTGCTAGCATGCTTATAAATATTCTTAGCAGTTCTAGAAGTAATGTGACGTCTCACCTGTAGCGATTTCGGTACTACATCTTCAACTCGGCATCTAAGGAGACAGGCCAACTGGCAAAGTAACTTCTTCTTGCTGTTCCGGAGATCGCCAAAAGTTTTGGCATCCTTCTTGCCCATAGAGGTTAGCTAACATAGAACGGAAGCTTTCACGGCTTTGGTCAATTAAGAAATTATAGTTCTTGGGATTAGACCATGTGAAATTGGAATTACTATCCGACGTTTCGCCTTCGTTTGCACGAGGCATCTTCAGGGATCTTTACTCCATCATAATATCAAATTCACGATGGAAATTGAATCTAATGGAACAATTCCCTTTCTAGATGTATGTGTTCAAAGGAAGAAAAATGGTACATTAGGACATTCTGTGTACAGAAAACCGACGCATACAAATAGATACTTAAACGCAAATTCTCATCACCATCCAGCACAAAAGAAATCGGTTATTAACTCACTGGTATTTAGAGCAATTTCGATTTCTGATCAATTTTTTTAACATCGGAAACATCGAAACTGACCGAAGCTCTCAGAGGGAATGGCTATTGCACTGAAGATAAAACGCGTTCAATTAAAAGACATAGTAAACCAACTCCGCCAAAGGAGAATGATAAAGAGCCACCATTAGGTAGTGTTGTTCTTCCCTACATTCATGGCTCTACAGACAAAATAGGACGATTACTTCGGCGGTCCAACATACGTACAATCTTCAAAACACATAGGAAGATTGGACAATGCTTGCGATCACATAGTGAGAAGATTTTTACAGAACAACACATAAAACTAACAGAAACCAGCCCACTCCTTTTGATCAATTCCGATAATAATAATAAAAATATATAAATAAATAAAGACGATGTAAGTTCTATATAATGAGTTTGGTGGATATTCAATTTTGTCTACCACCTTCAAACAATTGATCGATTTATTCTTAGTGCAGAACAATGCTCGCCCGCACGTTATGAGAACAATGACACTATTTTTTGAATCAACACAATATCACACTATGGCCTGGCCGTAGGGGCCCCTGAATAAACACGTATGGGGTATATTAAAAAGACGTGCTATGAATAAGACAACAACCAAATTTGCTTAATATGTTTATAAGATAGAGTTAATAGTTTGATAAATATTTAAAATGTCTAGATTTTTTATATGAAAATTCCCGTAACTTAGGTTTACAGACGAGCGCATTTAATTAAGAGAGTTTAACTCGAAGCGATTTTTATTTTATTTTGTGTCAAATATCATGCAACACGTGAAAATGAAGAGGTACAATGAAACGTTTCATTATAGAGTCTAAAAATCGGCTTTTGATGGTTTTTGGTTTAAATGGCATTGTCGTGTATCTGTTAATCGCAATCGGATAGCTGGGGTTCAATTCGGATTTCCATTAGGCCATACGCAATTAGTTTTTGCGGACAGAAAGCAGTTAACATGAGCAACTAAAATAAAACAGGATTACCGGAAACGACACAGTTCCAAATGAGAATATTCAAATTAAATATAATTTAACACGGCTAGTGGGCAGGTGTTATTTGTATTATCCCGAGCGTTATCCCTATTCCCCTTTTAATACTTTCGCCGTCAGATATTTAATTATAAATAGCCGCATTTTATGTTAACCTAATTCGAGTAAAATCTATTTTAAAGGATTCCAATATATTAAACATTTAGGCTGAATTCTACTTTATTACGTATTTTGTTACATAACTAAGAAATGAAATATTCGGTTGAAACAGCAGTATTATTAAATTTCATCTATTTATAAAGCCTATGTCTACTTCATTTACCCAACGTTTTTTAACAGACTTTGTAAAAGGAACAGATTATCAGTTCACTATCGCCATATTTAGACTTCATCTACTGCCCTTATTATAAAAGAGAGAATTAAAAAAATGTTAAATACAAAAGTTGTAGAGATTGTCCTAAACCTCCAAGAAGAAATTTTTATTAAAGCAAATGAATATTGTAAATCTACTAAAAAACCTAAACTTTGAATTTTTTAAATAATACTATATATTACAGTGTATTTCGATAGAGAATATTTTTCTCATTTCAAAAATATATGTCTTAGTTTGGTTCAGTAGTTTTTAAAATATTTACGTTTAAAAATCGCGATAATGTCAGATTTGGGTTTGAAAAACAAAACAAATAGGATAATTTAAACGTCCTTAGTATTATTTAAAACTTATTTAGCCATCAAAAGGAAATAGTTTAATCTGTAAAATAGGTTATACAGACGAGGAAATATTTTACATACTTCGAATATTTAACAAAAACAGTAATCAAAATGCAAGAGTTTTAACCACACTACACCCCAACTTGTTACTTTCTGAACTAGAGAGGACTAGGGGACTATAGGGAATAGGCCCTCTGTTTTTATTTAGTGCTTTCTTACCACATTTAACTATTTCTATACTCTCAAATGCATCCAATAATCTATTATTACATACATTTTTAATCAACTTAAGATTGATTATTCCTATTTGGTGATTGTTTTCTAAAGCATGTTGGGCAACGCTTGACTTTTGTGTTCTTCCATATCTTAGATGTGCCATGTGTTCTTTAAAACGAATGTTTATGGAGCGTTTAGTTTGCTCAATATATTTTAAATCGCAGTCACTACAGCTAATTTCATAGAGGTCACTCCTCTCCTTCAAGTCGACTTTGTCTTTAATGTTTCCAAGGAGATTTTTCAAACTGTTCGTGGCTACCTTTTGTAAGCGTATATCTGGGATCATATGGGATTACTATGATTTCTTATGCTTAGGTCTATTTACTAATTTACGTACAAAATTATCATTATATCCATTACTTTTAACTATATATTTAATCAGATTCATTTCATTGTTAAAACGTTTTTTACTTAATGGAAAATTGACTAATCTGTGAGTTAAGAAATGAAATGCTACCATTTTGTGTTGACGGCAATGAAATGAGTCGGATGTTATATACCTATCAGTATTAGTAAATTTCCTATAAATATCAAATTCTAATTTATCGTTATTTCTAATAACTATCGTGTCGAGCAAAGGTCATCGCATATTGTTCTCCTTTTCGTACGTAAAATTAATGGAAGGATATTTATTGTTTAATGTTTCTAAGAAAGTGTCAAAATTTTCCGTTTCAGTATCAAAAATAGCAAATATATCATCTACGTAAATATACCACACCTTTGGGAAACACTTGAGTTCTTATTTGAATTGGGTTTCTAATCTACCTATAAACAAATGTGCAGGGAACGGAGGTAAGCAATTGCCCATTGCAGTTCTCTCAAGTTGTTTTTAATATTTATTGTTGAGCTGAAAAAAAATTTGTTTCATACATAATTTTGTGAGAAGCAAATACTCATCAATAATTTCTTTCTTGATATTATTGATTTCAAGTAGTTTCTTTAGGTACTCTAAAGCTAGTGGTATGAGTACACTAGAAAACAAAGAGCTTACATCAAAAGATATTAAAATTTCACCTTCTTTTAAGTGAACATTCTTAATTTTATCTAAGAGTTCTAATGAGTTAGTAACCTCAAAGTTATCGTACGAGATATTTAATTTGCTGAATTCTTCTACTAACCATTTTGAAATATTGTACGTTGGTGATCCAACAGCTGAAACAATAGGTCTTATAGACTTCCTAGGTTTATGGATTTTGGGAAGGCAATACAGTTTAGATAACTGTGGGTTACTATGTGTTAATTTAAATTTTAGTTTATCGGACACAAGGTTTTTACACTGTTTTAAGATATTTTTTACTTCTGTTATCATTTTTGATAACGGGTTTTTCTCAGTTAAATCGTAAGGACCAGTTTGAATCAAATTGTCTACTATTTCAAGATAATCTGTTTTGTCTAGTATAACAACCTTATTTCCTCTGTCAGCTTTTAAATAAAAACATTGTTTTTTTTTCAGTCCCTGGATAACTTCAGTATTTTTACGAGAAACATATTTTGACTTGTTGTTAACAACGTTTTTTGAGATTTGTTTTCCGCAAGCCTCTCTAATAAATCCCTTAGTTGACTCTGGCATGTATAGAATGGAACTTTCGATATTCGCTGTAATAGTTGGTAAACTATTTTTTACTGGAGGCTCTGCAAAGCTCAAACGTTTATTGAAAATTTCTACAAAATTCAAATGTTTATTCAAATTTTATGTTGGACAAACTAAACGCACCATAAACATTCGTTTTAAAGAACACATGGCACATTTAAGATACAAAAGAACAGAAAAGTCAAATGTTGCCCAACATGCTTTGCAAGACAATCACCAAACAGGAATAAATAAACTTACGATGATTAAAAATGTATCTAATAATAGATTATTCGATGCATTTGAGAGTATAAAAATAGCTAAATGTGGTAAGAAACCACTAAATAAACACAGAGGGCCTATTCCCTATAGTCTCCTCTATTGTTTACTTGACAACGGTGCAGTCGGGTGCAACCAAGTGTGATCACATTTACCTATAAATAGTCTCGGTTAGGATAAGTTATTTTAGTTTATATGATCTGCTGATGATGCTAGCTTGGTTATCGAAACGAGCGTCCAGAACGTAACAAGTTGTGGTGTAGTGTGGTTACAACTCTTGTATTTTGATCTATCTTCCACCACAGGTTCCAGTGTGAAAAACAGTAATATTGTTAAATATAAATATTTAATATTTGTCTATTAAATTACAACATAATTAAAAAGTGACATCAAAATATAATAAATCAACAATAAAACCAATTTACTGTAACCATTACGATATTAAACAGAACCCCAGGATCACACGAATACAGAACTACCAATAGTTATTAGAAAATTACATTTTACAATAATAATTATTGTGCTCATTTTACATTGTTGAGTGTGAATGCCATCATTTTCAACACATTTTCTATAATCATTACCGATTTTAAGTAAAACATTCCTAATAATTTGGGGATTCTCCTTTAAGGAATTAATATTGGTTTCAATTCTTTCTCTTAAATCCTCTAAATTATTACTTCTTTCTTTATAAACTTTTCTTTAAATACCCCCAGAGAAAACTATCTAACGGCGTCAAATCTGGACTACGCGGGGGCCAATTTATAGTTCCATGAGCTTCAATCCACTCGTCATACTATTCATTTAAGTATCCTCATAAAAATAGGATTATGAGGTGGCGCGCCATTTTGATGCAACACAAGATCCGCGAATTGCCTAAAAGGAAGCTCTTCTAAAAGATCAGCTATATCGTTTTCTATAAACTGTAGGTATCTGATTCCTGTTAAAGGTTTTCTAAAAATTATCGGACGAATTATTTGATTTCTAAGAATCCCACACCAAACATTTAACGACATACGCCCCTGAGTTTTAATTTCAATAAATCCATGAGGATTTTCTGGTGCCCATATGTGAGTATTTTTTCTGTTATATACGCCCGCTGTAGTAAACACCGTTACTTCATAAAATTCCGTTAAAAAATCATAGCCTTCATTTTTTCTGGCTAACATATTATTACAGTATTCCAGTCTTTTAATTTTATGGATATCTGTTAACTTTTGCACTGGCAACATTTTATAAGGATGATATCCATGTCTATGTAGGATTCTGTAAATTTTGCTTCTAGATGTATTAAAATGTTTACTAGCATCTGATATAGATAAAACCGAATTTTCTAAAAGAAAATGAAATAAACAGGGTTTAAATTACATTAATTAATAATAACACATTTCCAACCTCGAAAAATAATAATATTTGCAACTCTTCACCATTGTTTTGAGTCATTTTTTCCTTTGAAAATGCTTGCGCTCTCTGATGCATCTTTAGGTCTAATAAAAGATTGATTTGAAAGGAACTTGTCTCTCGGGATAAATATGGCGATATTCTGCTTGGGCTCTACTAACAATATTACTGTTTTTGTAAAAATGCGAACAATGTCAAACTTTTCGTCTTCTCTATAACCCATTTTACAGTTTAAACTATTTCGCTTTGACGTCTAAATAAGTTTTATTAATATTAAAGACATTTGAATCTTCCGCTATGTTTTGTTTTTTATCCATGGCAACTGTGATTTAGTAAACCCAAATCGTATATTATCGGGATTTTTAAACGTAAATATTTCAAAAATTACTGCTCCAAACATAAACATATTATACATTTTTGAAATCAGAAAAATAATCTCTATCGAAATATAATGTAATATACAGGGTGCCCATTAGAAAACTGCCAAGTTTATATTTTTTAGTAGCTTTGCGATGTTCATTTGTTTCAATAGATTTCAATTATTTCCTGGCGGTTCAGGGCAATGCCTACAACTTTTGTATTTAACATTATTTTCTATCTCTTATAATAAAGGCAGTAGATAAAGTCTAAATATGGTGAAACACCTAGAACATCGATTACTTCGCGAGGATTTGACCAATTCTGATGATATTTTCAAAGATTATTGAGGATGTTTCCGTAGTGACATCATATTAAGGTACTGAATAAATGATCAAAATGGACACCATTATGAACTGTTACATCGAACAATATATGCGATCACCATTCTGTCAGGAAGAAAAAGTATGTGTGTTACCATTATATATTGTATAATATCAAAAATATCACTTTTCCTACTTTCATTGTTGTAAGCATTGGATTTTGGCCGATTTTATCTAATCTAAACTGCTAGGCAGATGAAATGGATTTTGCGAAGTAAATATTTTGCTAATAGGAAAAGATATTAAGCTCTCCTTTGATCCCTGAGGCAAAATGTGCCTCAAAAATATTACAATGGGTGGTATGAATAAAAACAAAGTACCTGCTACTACTACAAGAAGTATTTTCTACACGATTATGTAGTTAAAAAGAAGTAGATAAGAAATCATGGTTCTTGGGATTAGACCGTGTCATATTGGAATTACTATCCGACGTTTCGCCTTCTATTGCACGAGGCATCTTCAGGGATCTTTACTTCACGAGATCTGAACACTGAATGAGCTCGAAGAGATTCAGGCGAGCTTTTATACCCTACTTGTGCTCGTTGAACCGTGACCCTGTGTTACGATCTATTTTCACGTGTAGACCGTATAACTCGTATCTCTATTGAAATGTTTTCTATGTTTTAATGTTTAATTTCAATAGATTCTCTAATTTTTCGTTTATTAAATCCTGGAACTGATGCTAGAACCTTGGTTTCCTCTTTCCTTAATAATATGGACAGTGGTATGCTGGTGCTCAGCTACAGCAGATTGAAAAATTTGTTCCTTTTTAATACATCGGTCAAGTTCCTTAAGTCTAGTTGATATTGAGCGTCCTGTTTCTCCCATATACACTTCTCCACACGAGAAAGGAATTTTATACAGGGTGATTCGTGAGGAAATCTCAATACTTCAGGTACATATTCAGGACCAAAAAATTAACATTAAAGTCTTTATAAATAAGTGTCCGCAAGTCCTTAGTTCTCGATATACAGGGTGCTAAAGTTTTTATTTAATTTTCCTATTTTTTAAATAAAATCTATGATAATGTAAATAATGGAGTGAAAATTGATATACGGAGATTTTTTGGTATGACAAATTCGAATCCAATATTAGTATTGCTTTTACTTGTAGGGGGCGCCACCTACATGTCTTTCTACTCCTTCGAACAATCACAACTTTTTGGTACAGTTTGTATTACATTTTTGAGTAAATCAAATTATTCCCTTGAAATTTCTACGTCAAAAAGGTATACCTGTTAAAAGTGGATACGGGCAACCGTTTTCGAGATATTTGGATTTAAAACAATTTCGGCGCATGTAATTTTTTATCACAAAATTTTAAAAGTTTGTTATTTTGTCCAAATTTAAACGCATCTTGGCACAAAAGCTTTGAAATGAAGGACACACAAATTTTTTTGAGGTGTGTATTCAGTGCCTCAGACATAAACTAAACAAAAGGTATTTAATTTTTATTAAAATTGTTATTATTAAGTTGTTTTTAATAAAATCTAGGTTACGTTTTATAATTTTCAAAAATTCCACCATTTGCTTCTAAGCAGAGGCCAGCTCTATGGTGTATAGCTCGGGTTGCTCTGTGGATACCTTCGGGCGCATTTCTTAATATTTGTGCTGCGTTTGTTATCCGATCCAATAATGCTTCTCTTGTATTTACTTTTGTGGAATATACCAGTGATTTGAACCATCCCCAAAGACAATAATCCAAAGGATTAAGGTCTGGTGATCTAGGTGGCCAATTAAACGGACCTCCCCGACCAATCCATCGGTTTGGAAAGTTTTGGTTTGAAAAATCTCTTACAAATAAACTGTAGTGTGCAAGGGCTCCATCATGCTGAAAATACATGTTTTGTCTTACGTTAAGGGGAACATCTTCTAATAGATTTCGCAAGTGATTTTCAAGAAAGTTTAAATATTTTTCTCCTGTAAGACTACCGTCGATTATAAATGGACCAATTAAATGACCATTTAACATTCCACACCACACATTAATGCTTAATTTATGTTGGAAATTATGTTCTACTGTAGCGTGAGGATTTTCATAGGACCACCGGTGTTCATTGTGAAGATTATTTATACCATCACGCGTGAACTGTGCTTCATCAGTTAACAAAACATACCTATACAACCTTCGATCTTCATTAATCCAGTTACAAAATTGCATTCTCAACTCAAAATCACCCTCCTGCAAATGTTGAACCCGTTGTAAATGAAATGGGTATAAACAATTAATGTGAAGATTTTTCCAAGCAGACGATTGTGTAATTTGATAAGTATCTGCAATCCGCCTAGTGCTTATGCTTGGATCATTTTCGACGGCATTGAGTATAGCCTCTTCTACTTCAACGTTGGGTCCCGATTCCCTTTCAGATACAATTTTCGCGCTTGGAAACATCCCAGATTCCCCAGCAGTAGTGAAAACTTGTTGAAAAACTCTTCTATCTAGCACCCTTCTATCTGGAAAACGACACTGGTACTCCGCGACTGCTTGAATTGCGACCCCATTGCAGAAGCCATAGACGAATATCATATCTGCATATTCACGATGCGAGAATATCACAGGCATAATGACGTATTTAGATCTAAAGTTTTTTAAATGATTATTTTCCGATAATAAAAGTTATGAACAGAAATTGACAGTGACAAAATTTGATCTTATTATTAACTGATATTTCGATTGCAAAGTAACAGGAAAAACGATGAGAACACGAACCAGCAGTTGTTCTGTCAGGCAAGGCACACTTCTATTTTTTTACAATACATGCATACTTTATGTGAATTTGATAAAAAAAATTACATACGCCGAAACTGTTTTAAATCCAAATATCTCAAAAACGGTTGCTCGTATACACTTTTAACAGGTATACCTTTTTAACGTAGAAATGGCAAGGGAATAATTTGTTTTGCTCAAAAATGTAATACAAGACTGTACCAAAAAGTTTTGATTGTTCGAAGAAGTAGAAAGACATGTAGGTGGCGCCCCCTACAAGTAAGAGCAATACTAATATTAGATTCGAATTTGTCATACCAAAAAACCCCCGTATATTAATTTTCACTCCATTATTTACATTATCATAGATTTTATTTAAAAAATAGGAAAATTAAATAAAAAGTTTAACACCCTGTATCTCGAGAACTAAGGCCTTGCGGACACTTATTTATATAGACTTTTATGTTTATTTTTTGGTCCTGAATATGTACCTGAAGTATTGATATTTCTTCATGAATCATCCTGTATACTCATTCTGTTCGTAGACACAAAATCTTTCGGGGATCGCAAGCATTATCCAATTAAACTGAAATATCTTGGTATGAATCCAGAACAGCAATAGAAAATTGCGGCTTATAAATTATTTTAAAAAAATCAGTCTAAAACACTACTTATTAGGTACATTTTAAGTTTTGGACATATATTAAGAGCCATATAGAGATTAACTGATAAAATCGTGGTACGAATTCAAAACGGAAAAACAAAATGGCGGTCAAATAAAATGTCTAAAAAAATCAATGCAAAAATATCTTCTTTTTCAATTATTTTGCGGCAAAATTAAATATGAAACAGGGATTAGCTTGTACAAATTCAAAATGACGGTATAAATGGCGGTCTTTGAAAATCAGAACTTCCCTCGTTATCGTAGTCATTCCTTTTATTAGAAAGTACAAAGTGTGGCCCAATTTAGTTCAGCACATAGTACATTTAATAACACGTATATACTATTTTTTAAACATTTATATTGGGCGCCAATTTGTTCTATCGTATTGAATTCCTATTAATATTTTACCGATTTCTACCTATGCCACGCTAAATTGACACACACCGCTATTTTCTTACGTCATGTTGAATTTGAAATTAATATAATGAGTAGTTTCTTCAAGCCGATTTTTTAAATATTTTATTATGTCGCCATTTTGTTTTACTCTCTTATAAACGTACCAATATGTTATCAGTTTATTCCGAGGTTTATTCCTACGTAACACTTGTTTTATGTGTAAAACTTGAGGAAGTTGAATAATAAAGTTTTGCCCAATCGGGCAAGAAGTTTTTTTAGATATGCTGCGTACAGACGGATCGACAGACACACAGACAGAATTGAGGAAACATGTATAAACTGAGAGGGTGATTTTTTTCTTCATTATAAACATTTATTTGGCCGCCATTTTGTTCCGTCATCTTGAATTAGTACCACAATTTTACTAGTTCGTCTCTGTACCTCAATTAGTTATGGCACACAATTTGAAATCAGCCCATTAAATAGTATTTTCAAGCGGAATTTTAAAATATTTTATCAAGCCGCCATCTTGTTCCGCCATCTTGGACTTTTAGGCATTTTACCTGTTCATTCCTACCATGTCATCCTGATAGGACCCTTAATTTAAGTAGGTTTTTATTTATGCCGCGAACAGGCAGACAGACAAACAGACGGAATTGAGAAAATATGTTTTTTGGCATCTAGGGACCCTGAAAGGTAAAAGTCTGAAAAAAATAATTTTTTCACGACTACAATATTTCCTTTTTACGAGGGATGTAAAAAATCAATTTATTTTAAATCACGCCCAAAATATAAGTGTGGCTCAGGTAGAAACTGGTAAAATGTGGTGGTGGTGGTGGAACAATATGGCGTGCAATAAAAAGATTTAAAGACAGTGTTCTAAATGACTATGTACGAAACTAAGTTGGGTTCCACTTCACTATTCCTAATGAAAGGAAATATTCATAACAAAGGAACTTCCGGGTAAAAGAAATTAACCGATTTTTTTCTATTTTTGTTGCTTCAGAAATTTAAAATCAACCAATATGTAACACGGCGTTCGCGTTTAAATATTCAGATTCATTTTATCATGGTTTTATTATAGAATCAGTAGTACTATTAAATAAATATAAGCATTTTAATACAAAACATATTGAAATTGAATTTCATTTAGAATTTATATATTTCCCAAACATCGAGCCGCTGCTGGCTCCAAAAACTCGCTGGTCGGAAATCTTCCACAGCGATGTTTGAAGTTGAAAGTTTGACGTTCTCTCTCTCTCATATGTCTTTGTCTAACACATGGGCAATGACTGATACACAACAAACAGGTATTTATAAATGAAAGGTTGTGCCTCCCGTTGCTTATATGTTTATGCTATCAATTATTCACATTTAAATGGTTTCATTGCAGTCAATCATCTGTCACCCTATAATAACAGTAATCACACTATTACATCCTTATTTTTTTTTAATAACTGTATCATATCACTGTCTCAAAACAAAACCAATTGTGGTTTTCATTCTATGCAAATAATCTTATATTAAACATTCTGAACCTCCCAATATCCAAGCGTTTTAAAATTGCTTTTGTACCAACTTTAATTTAAGATCACCGTCTAGAATAAATCTTAGACCGATAAGTTGAATTAACATCGAAAAGCGAAGAACGAACGAAATTAAACAATTTACGGGGAGAATAATATAACTGATAAGAAGTTCTTGATAAAGCACCCCAAAGGCTTGGTGAGATTTGGTGATAATCGGCGACGCACAGTTGGCAGCGCCAGAATTTAGATTTAGATTACAGATAGCTTCGCTTTGTCTAAATTAAAGCCTAAACCTAAACAGGTGTATAATAGGCATTTATATTTTGTATTACGGTATGTATAATATTACATAATTTCTACAAGCAAAAAGATTTCAAAATATTTTTTTAGCAGGTTATTACGCAGTTCTTCTAGTTTTACCTCTCGAACTATACTCTTTAGTTATTTTGAATACCATATTATACAGAGCGTTACGTAAAGCCCTGCTTTTTTCAAAACTGTACCCCAGTTAATTCCGCACATAGTCATTTAGTATACTTCCTTTTCAAACATTTTCAATGGGCGCCATTTTGTTCTACCATATTGGATTCTTACCAATATTTTACCAGTTTCTACCTATGCCACACTTAATTTTTGAGCATGAGGGTTATAAAAAGAGCTCTCCTTAACTTTATTAACTAATATTTTCCTATACATGGTGTACCGTCAAAAAATACTCAACAAATAGGTAAAATCGGGTTAAGTACAAAATTAAACTCATAAAATGTTTAATATAGTCTGCAAAAAACAAAAAAGCCCTGAACAATATCATACTCGATTTGAAGCGAGATTGTTCACACATATTGTATTGCATAAACTACAACGGGAGATAGCTATAAATGATCAATCTCAATCTCACATCTTGAAGATAAATGGTTCAGAAATTATAGAATTTAGTGTATTTTGGAGTGAGATTGTTCTGTAGTGGTTAGATTTTTGTATAAAAAAACAAATATGTGATTTCAAATTCTTTAATAAAAAGAAACAAAATCTAATTAAGGTTATAAACTAAAAAAAAAAACGAATTCTGACCCAAACAAAACTTTTTGAACAAACTATATCGAAAATGTTTATTTCATTTCAAAAACATCGATAACCATATCGAACGAATATGTAACTGTACCCTCAGTTTCTTTCCTCACTGGATGTTTGGGAGATACACGAAGGCAATATCCTTTTCTTCGCATTGCCTCAAGACACTCTCTGTAAAATGTGATGAAAGGTTATATCCTCTCAGAACTTTGCGACTGGGTAGGCACGTCGCGTGAGGTAAAAAGACAACCCAAACCAATCCGTAAAAGTTTGGGCATCCATCCATCCGTGGTGAGTTCGGTTATAACGTACTACAGAACTACAGCACCTTTCTTTGAAACGCGGCTCACCTCTAGGACCTATTTCTATCCACTGCTGCCACATTTTCTCAGTCTTGTAAATGACGTAAGGAGACAGTAATAAACCCGAAGCAGATCCACACATCATTACTGAAATAGCAGTTTTAGCAAAATTGCATATGCGCTCCGGATACTTAGTTCCAAGGCGAAACAACATCTTTTGCTTACCTGGGTCGTCTTACAGATTTGTCTTGTCGTAACTGGATACGTTGCATGCTGGGACATCTCGTAGCGTTTCTCTTAAAACATTAGTCTGATAGTATCTCTTGAAACATTAGCTCGGAATCTTCTGATGTTCGTCCCCATTTTTTGGCTTATTTCTCTTTTATGTCTCTCCAGTAAAGACCGGGCCCAATCTGTACATGGCAAATTTGATTTAAACTTGATTACATTTCGACCTTGACTATCTAGGTAATTTTTAGCTAAGTATCGAATATGGGTTATTGTTAAAGGGAACCCCCATTCTCCACAACAATTCGCAGCTCTAACGAAGGCGTTTTCTTCGATAGGAGTAAAAACTGTTTGACCGCCGCTTTTCTTAATACGTTAACCATTTTACCTATCGTGAAGTATTCCAAACGAAATTTTGTAGGTGGCAGATGCACGGCGAATAGACCATCCTTCTTTAGCAACCTTTTTAAGGGCCTCTTCAATGCGCTCTTGAGGATAATCGATGTAGGAACGCGCTCCTAATTTCCTCTCATATTTTCTCGGCATGGTTCGAGCCTGCAACAAAAATAATATTAGTTTAGAAGAATATTTATTATCTAAATATATATTTTAATGCTTTTGTTAAAATTTCGGAATTAAACAATAAATATTAACCAGCTTAGGCATTTATGTGAGGTGAGATTGTTCAATGGACGTGATCAATCTCGTCCCACATATAAGATCAATATGACCTTATGAAATAAAATGTTGAATAAAACAAAACAACTACACAGATTTTGTACGGGCAAGCACAAGTTGTCAAAAAAGGATAATAACTCATTCCCCAGAAATATCAAAATTTTATCTAGTTTCTGACTTACCTGATGTTCTGAAGGTTCACTTTTGTACAAAAACACCAGTCTTAAAATAAATATAAGTTTTCTCCCCAAATATAAAAGCTTTAAACTTTACATACACACACCATATTCAGCCATCTTTCTGCTGTCAGAAATGGTCGTAATCTAAAAAGTGTACTGAACTAATATAGTAATTAAAAAGTATTTAAAAAAAAGAAAATATGTAACTTTAATCTAATACGTAACAAAAATAATTAATTTTAACGGACTATCAGACATCATCATCATTTCCCTATAAAATTTTCAAATTCTATGCTAGCAGCTGAAACATGATACCCAAAAATAGTAGGCAGTAGAAAGTTTTTTAGTTAAGTTGTCAAAATGCTTAGACCATTTTAGGTTGTTATTTATATTTAATCCCAGGAATTTAACCGACTCAACGTATTTAATTTTGCTATAGTAACTGAAGTGGTTATAAAGTCCCCTTATAATCATAACATGATCGTTGGACATATTAGAATGTAAAGACGTTGTATCAAAATCACTATATGTTACACCTATGTCGTTAGCAAAGAGTGACATTTTTCCATTAAATTTTATGTTGGCGAATAAAATAGGTCCGAAGACCGAACCTTGAGGAACTCCACTTGTAATCAATTTACATTCAGAATCAGAATCATTTGCCCTTACAAATCGTTGCCTATTCCCGAGATAAGATTTAAACCAATTTAAAGAAATACCACGGATTCAATACAAATTTAGCTTGCTTATCAAAATTTCGTGACTAACAAGGCTTTTGCATATTCATAGAAAACTGAGGCGTTGGGGTGGTTGTTATTGAGGGATAAGTGGACGTCGGTAAGCAACGAGAACATCGCGTCACTAGTACACTTGTTGGGTAAAAACGAACTGATCCGAGGATATTATCTGATGTTTAAGGAGAAATGGAATAAGACGATTCTTCAGTAATCTTTCAATGATTTATTTTTGATAGCACTGGTAGTAGAACGACTGGGCGATAATGGCAAGAGTGAGTTTTCAGATGGAGAGATGAACTTGAGCATTTTATTCATTAATGTACAGGGTGTCCCATTTTCTATACTTTGTTAATTAAACAAATCACGCCGTAAACAAAATTTGCATGGCCTTCTTCATTTTTGAAATTTCGGGCGAAATTGAAAATTTTCACATTCTAGGCACCCTTTGTTTCTTAGGTATAATACGAGCTAATAAAACGTGGAAACGGATTTTTTTACGTAGAATAGAATGGAGTAGTTATTTTTTTTCTTGGGGTCTCAAGATTGAGTTACAGACCAAACTTGTACTTTTTTAAATGGAAAACGCTGTATATTTAGGAGCACACAATGCATCTTTCGAAACTAATTTAGACCTGTGGTGAGCAGACCTGTATTGCGTAACGTAAATGAATAGTTATCAAAGGAAAATTATTTTTTTAAGGGAACATTAATTTAATAATATTTTCCTTTTTAAAAATCTGCGTAAAATTCTAAATATTTTTATTAAGAGCATTTTTTATAAAAGTCAACATTTTTTTCAAAAATCAGGATCTAATATTCATAATTTATTAATTATTAATTTTAACACAACAGTTTACCTGATATATTTGACAATGTCAGTTTTGGTGATTTAAAAAAATGACCGTTTAACTGAAACCCAAAGAATTGAAATTTTAATTATACTGGGTTATGGGGATTGAATTAGAAACCTGCAAGTTTGTGACTTTTTTGACGACACATATCCTAAGAGAAATAATCCAATACCTAAATCTACCGTAAGTGAAATTAAGAATAAGTTTCATGCAACTGAAAAGATAAAAAAAATGCTGCACGTTCTGGCAGACCGGAAAGCACAATTATTCCTCATCTCGTTACCAAAACACTAGCAAGAGAAAACAGCGTTTCAACTTCAAACGGAGGTTGTAAAAAAAACAAGAAAAACAACAAAATACAAAAAAGAAATACCTAATATAACTAATCATAAATTACTAAAACGGAGTAAAGTGTTTAAAATGTTATCCATTTACTTCCTGACAGTAGGCCAAATACTGTAGAAAAACATTTAATAGATTACAAAGAATGTTAGCCTCCTCGATTCGTCTACATTCGATCTCTATTCGCCCCTTTAGATCCTCGAGGTCATTGAACCTAATATTATACATCGCATTTTTAAGGTTAGCCACAAAATGTATTCGAGGGGCGTCAAGTCCGGAAAATGAGGTGGACATGTATATATATATATATATATATATATATATATATATATATATATATATATATATATATATATATATATATATATATATATATATATATATATATATATATATATATATATATATATATATATATATATATATATATATATATATATATATATATATATATATATATATATATATATATATATATATATATATATATATATATATATATATATATATATATATATATATATATATATATATATATATATATATATATATATATATATATATATATATATATATATATATATATATATATATATATATATATATATATATATATATATATATATATACAGGGTGTCCGAGAAAATGTGGGAGATCTCTCGGACTCAGATAGAACATTAAAAAATAAGATGACAAGTTCTTATAAATTTTTTTCCTAGCGGCCCTCCCTACGGAGATACGGCCCCCTAAAGGACCCCACTGGAAATCGGTTTTTCTAGAATAACTTTTAAACGACTCAATATAATTTAACGAAAATTTAATATGATAAACAGTAGTGAGGACCTCTCAAAATGCTTCCCTTAAAACATAATTAGCTTGTTTAGTTTACCAGGGACGGACTAGATTGTACATTTTAACGCTCAAATTTTTAACACCCTGTATGATAAGGAGTTAAAAAAAATAAATTTGGATACCTTGAACATTAAGCTAAAGAAAAGGTACTCTTGTTCATTGTCGATAAAATGAACCGTTTTCGAGAAAAAAAAATAATAAAAGAATACAACTTTGGGAGTATTAAATATGTTTTGATCCTGAACAACCTAATACGCTAAATAGAAAAAAGTCAATTAAAAACTTCATAAGTGGGTTCAACATGTGCTCCGTGATTTGTGATGCACTCGCGGGCACGACGAATAGAGGACTGCTGTACTCGCCACAACAACCCAGCATTGTTCCTTAACATATCGCAATGAAACGTGATTCTCTGTAAAAGTTCCTCCCTAGTAGCAACCGGAGAGGAATACACCAAGGTTTTGAGATCACTCCACAGGTAGAAATCCATTGGCGTTAGGTCGGGAGACCGTGGAGGCCAGGTAATGGGACCTCCTCTGCCTATCCAACGGTTTCCATAGACGTTATTTAGGTGGTCCCGTACAGCAACGCTAAAATGGGGTGGGGCATCATCATGCATAAAATGCATCCTTTGGCGGGTTTCAAGTGGCAAATGCTCTATTGAATCTAGAAAAGCGTTCTGAAGGAACTCTAAATAAAGTTCACCATTCAATCGTGCCGGTAATACGCATGGTCCAATGAAAAAATTGCCGATTATTCCTGCCCAAACATTAATGGATTGAAACTGATGTTGATGATGATGAACGACAGTGGCATGAGGGTTTTCATCAGCCCATACATGCGAGTTATGTAAATTTACAATACCATCTTTGGTAAATCCTGCTTCATCGGTAAAAAGAATAATGCTAATGAAGTTTGGGTTTGTTCGTTGTTGATCTAACAACCAGTTTGCGAACTGGATTCTTCGAGAAAAATCTTCAGGAAGTAGTTGATGCACTTTTTGCAGATGATAAGGGTATAACAACTGTTCTTTAAGTACTTCAGCAACTGTACTTTTTGACACATGAAGCTGCGCGGCTAATATTCGAGTGCTTATTGAGGGAGTATCAGCTACAGTATCCAAAATATCTTCCTCCAATTGCACCGTACGTACTGTTCTCCTCACACCAGCATCAGTACTCCTTTTCCCAAAACTTCCTAAAAATAATTAATGAACGTCAATAATGTTACCTTAATAATTGAGAATTGCCCACCAGTTTCTCTTAGACGTTGGTCAATTCGCTGAAATGTTTTCTCATTTGGAATATTGCGATTAGGATATCTTTCTCCATACAACCTTCTTGCTTCATAAGCATTGCAAGATGCAAGTCCGTACATAAGATGCATATCTGCATACTCACTAAATGTGTATCCCATTATCGAATTAAATTTACCAAGGTATTCAAAATTTAATAAATTAATATCGAAGTAGGTACAAAAAGATCAACGTGTCAAGAAGATTTCAAATGCACACGTCAATGCGAGATTATTTATTTCGTACCATAGTAACGTTTGTAAAAAAGTGCATTCTTTAATACTGATAAATAAACAATAATAAAACATTAATACTTTTATTATTTTTTTTCTCGAAAACGGTTCATTTTATCGACAATGAACAAGAGCACCTTTTCTTTAGCTTAATGTTCAAGGTATCCAAATTTATTTTTTTTAACTCCTTATCATACAGGGTGTTAAAAATTTGAGCGTTAAAATGTACAATCTAGTCCGTCCCTGGTAAACTAAACAAGCTAATTATGTTTTAAGGGAAGCATTTTGAGAGGTCCTTACTACTGTTTATCATATTAAATTTTCGTTAAATTATATTGAGTCGTTTAAAAGTTATTCTAGAAAAACCGATTTCCAGTGGGGTCTTTTAGGGGGCCGTATCTCCGTAGGGAGGGCCGCTAGGAAAAAAATTTATGGGAACTTGTCATCTTATTTTTTAATGTATATATCTAGTATAGATATCTCCCATATTTTATATATATTATGTATATATATATATATATATATATATATATATATATATATATATATATATATATATATATATATATATATATATATATATATATATATATATATACGTATATATATATATATATATATATATATATATATATATATATATATATATATATATATATATATATATATATATATATATATATATATATATATATATATATATTATATATATACATATATATATATATATATATATATATATATATATATATATATATATATATATATATATATATATATATATATATATATATATATATATATATATATATATATATATATATATATATATATATATATATATATATATATATATATATATATATATATATATATATATATATATATATATATATATATATATATATATATATATATATATATATATGAAACTTTTCGGATTTTAGAAGTCTGTGTACGGAGATGTGTGAAACGTCATTTTTTCTTTCTAATGTTCTGGTAGAAAGGTGGGCAATTTCTTCTAAGCTGATTAAAACATGCAGAGCCTTATCGCCATCTGTTGCGATTTTAGGTCTGCCAAAACGTACAGCATTTTTAACCTTTCCAGTTTCACTAAATGTTTTGTTAATTTTACTTACAGTAGAGTTAATTATATGATTTCTGTTAGGATATTTGTCATTAAAAACATTACAAACATTTTGCATTTTTGGCATTCTATCCCCATAACCCAGTATAATTAAAATTTCAATTATTTGTGTTTCAGTTAAACGATCCATTTTTGCAAATCAACAAAAGTGACATTCAAACACATCAGGTAACCTTTTGTGTGCAGCTAGTTTAATAAACGGTAATACATCTTTACTTTCGTAAAAAGTGCTCTTAACAAAAAGTATTGAGAATTTTACCCAGATTACAAAAACGTTATATAATATAGGGTGTTTCATTAATTAAAATAATTTTCCTTCTATAACAGAAAAACGGTAAACTTGGCAGCAATGCGGAATCCGCCATTAGCTTAATTTTTAAACCTAAATATACATTATTTCATTAAATTCAGGTTATCGGTACCTGAGATAATTTGCGGTTTCCTTATTTCTGTTATACTCTGTATATATTGGGATATTAACAAAGCAGGTATAAGAAAGCAAGTTTTATAACTATGCACAAAATCTAAAGAGGGTAGGTATTTATAACCTTATTGAAAAGGCAAAAAGGTAGCATCGTATATTCTGGGATGTACTTTAAGTAAAATATTATTTACCTTCCCATCGGTATTTCAAATTTTAATAAACATCTTGCATATGTAAAACAATGAACGGCCTTACTAAATACCAAATAATTAATAATTGCGTTCAACGAATCTTGGCTCCAACCTAATATATAAACATTATTAAGACTGTTTGTTAATAAATCATGTTAATCATGAGTTAAATAACTTATTTCTTTAACTTTGTTTTTAAAAACAATTTTTATTTATAAATAAACTTTAAAATTACACAATAAGGACTTAACTACGTGAAGTTCGAAAATTAAGTGGTGCGTTACAGAAAAGAGCCCTATTTATATGCTAAGGTAAAGTAAACATCGTAGATAAGTAAATATACAGATAAGGGCATTTCTGGCTACATAACTCCTCCCTCCTTAAGCTCGGAAAATAGAGGTTGACGGTTTTCCGGCCGTGTAAGTGTTTGGAGTTCGATATCCGTCTGGTTTGAAGGGCTGATATCCATCGTTTCTGGCTTGTCAATGTCTATCGAAACTTGAGGGTTCTGTTTAGGTAGGGATCTCTTTCGGTTGTAGTAATTTTGTATGAGTTTCCAAAGGATCGTCGAGAGTCCGAATGTGATGAGTGTTAGCAGGATAGATAATGTTGAAGTCCAATGGTTGGCGAAAGTTCCAGGTGTTTGTAGTTTGTGGAATTTTATTATGGAAATCATCTTGTTTGCTTCGTGAATTTCTTGGTGATTGACTTCCTGTAGCTTTAGGTGAGGTAAGTTTTCCTGGTCTTGGATCTCGATTCTTGGGATGTTTAAACTGTAGTATAGGTTGTTGGATTTTTCTATAGCGTATTTTTGACCATTGATTTCTACTGGACATTTGTTCAACGTGATGAGTGTGGGTTTCTTTATTAAGGAGGATCGCTTCAGCTCTTGACAATTGCTAATTATTGGCACTGGTCTGGCGGGAATAACTAAGATTTCTTTATCGTTGATCTTCGTTACACTTGAAGATGTATAGTGTACTTTGACCATTGGGCATGTGTTCTGGTTATGCGTTAATATTCTTGGTACGCAGGTATTTTCTTGGGAAAGCGCTTCTTGTGGGCATACGAAGATGTCTTCAATCTTAGGGCATTCTAAGTTGGTGGAAAAATACTTTTCTTCTGTGAGTAGTAAGTAGGGTTTGGGTATGACTAATGTTTGGTTCTGGATAGGAATGGGAAGTATTTTATACAATGTAAATTGAGTTGGGGATACCATTGGTATATGAATTGCAAAAATTATGAGCTTATTTATTACTTTTACTTCAGGGGTCATTATTTTGTAATAACTGATTAAATTCGAGAGAGGTATGGTATTTTTCTCGGGGATATTTTGTAAAATATTTTTCAGTTGGGATTCATTTAGGATGCTATTATGCATCGTATTAAGCCTAGCGAAGCTGATAGCAGTTTCAATATTTAATAGTATTGTTTTTATTCTTAAAAGTTGGTTATGTATATTATCGGTTATTAATGATAGGTATAAGGTATCCGAAAATGTTATTTGTTTTAATTCTAAAAGAGTAAGTTTAGAGTAAATATTCTTTTGGTTCTCGTTGATTTTATTTAAATGTAAGTCGTATGTTTGTGTTATATTGGAAAGTATAGATATTGATTGTTTTATTTCGTTTTGTATTAGTTGCTGATTATTAGAAAGAACATTTAGGTATTTGTCGTATTTTTGTTCGTCATCTGAGTCGAGTGTACCGAATAACCATTTATTGAGTTTTCCTACTCCGTCAAACAATCCGCGTTTTTGTTTATAGTTTTTGTCAAATAAAAATATATTTGATTTGAGGGAGTGTAAGAATTCGTGCGTCTGGTTCATTTTTTGTAATACTAGGTATGGGAAGTCTGCTGCTTGGTGTTTTTTATTCAGTATTACTTCTGCTGTAATTAGAGATCTTTCTAAATTGTTTAGACATATTTCTATTTGTTCTATGTTGATGTGATAGTAGGCGGTATGGTGTAAGTTTGTAATGTATGTGGGTCCCAGGACAATGGGGAATATTGGGTTAATGACTTCTTTTTCTTCGTAGGACCATACTGTGGGAAGAGCGAGGACTAAGAGCAGGATCCTCATCATCTGAAACAGAACGTTGTGGTTTCAGGCGATTGATATGGATTGCTCGTTTTTGGGCGATTATTTTTGTGGGGTATGCTTTTATGGGGACATTCAATTTTTTGTATTTGTTTGTTTGTTTAGTCTTTGATTTGATTGGGAAGGTTTTTTCGTAAATGGGTTTTTTGGGATCGATTTTAATTTCAGGTTGCCGATTTTTGTTACGTTTTTCTAAAATTTTAGTTTGGTTTGTTTTGAGAGTGTCAAGTATCTGGGAATTTAGTATTTTAATGTTTTCGGAATGTTCTTGCATGTAGTGTGTTAGTTTTTCTTCTTCTGAGAGTTCAAGAGGATTTTTGTAATCAAGTTTACCTTTAATGATTTGAAATGGTGTATATTTCAAAGCATTATGGGTGGAATTATTGTAAGATAAAATGGCGTAATTCATCAGATTGCAAATATTTTCTCTGGGTTTTTCATTTTGAAGGGCTAGTATCGTTTCATTGAGAGTCGAATGAAATCTTTCTACGTAGCTGTTGGAACTGGGGTTATGTGGTGTACAGTAATGTATTTCGATATTATGGAGCATGCAAAATTTTTGTACATTTTCATTTTTGAAGGATGTTCCGTTGTCGGTTGTTATCTTCCTGGGTAATCCGTAGTGATTGATGTAGTGTATGAGCTTTTCTAGAATTTCGGGACCATGGCAAGTTAGTAGGGGGTATGCTTGACCTAGTTTTGAGAAGCTGTCTAAAATTGTTAGAAAGGTAGTATTGTGAGTTTTGTATGTGTCTAAGTATATGTGATCAAATGGTTCATAGCCGAAAGGAGTTGGTTTAAACACTAATTTGTTGGGATGTCTTTCATATTTTGTCTTTTGACACACATGTTTACATAGGTTTTAACGTCGTTCTCGAGGTTAGGCCAGTAAAATCTTTTCTTTAGTGCGATTATATTTTCTTGAATACCTCTATGTGTGGTTTTTGTTTCGTGGTAATATTTTATTTTCAATTGTTGTTCGTCAACGTCCGTTATGTCATCTAAGAGTAGTCTAGAGATATAAAGTTTAAATGCGTTATTTTTGAAGTATGTTTGAAAAAGGTTTATTATCAGTGGTTCTAATGTTTGATTTATAAAGTATAGACAGTACGTCTTCCCAAGTGCAAAATTCTCTTTTAATATTTTACAAAGAAGTTCTTCTGATGGGTCGTTGGGTAGAAAGATAATTGTCCGTTGTTTATCGAAAATTTGTGAACGTTCTATTTTATCTTTGTTGTCTCTCGAATATCTAAAAATGACTTGGTTTTTATATGTGTTTAGTGCTTTATTGACATACGGGGCGCCGATAATGGGATTTTCGTGGCTAGAGTGAACTGTTTGTGTGTCCGTTTTGTCTAGGGGTTCCTTTTGTTTGTTCGGTGTGATAGTGATATCAGATATGATATTTATTTTGGGTTTATCTTTTTCTACGTTTAATGTTTGTAGAATGTCGTCGAGATCTTGAGAATTGAGGTGTGGAATTTCTTCTGATAGGTCAACGTTTGGTAAGATAGATAAATTGTCGTCGTCCTCTATGTTATTTATTTGATTGGGGATACGAGATAATGCGTCAGCGTTTGTGTTATTTTTGCCTTGCTTGTAAATTATTTCGTAATCGAATTCTGCTAATTTGAGCCTCCAGCGGACTAGCTTAGAATTTGGTTCTTTAATAGCGAATAACCATTGAAGGGGTTTATGGTCAGTTATTATTTTAAATTTCTTTCCGAATAAGTACGGACGGAAATATTTAGTTGCCCATACGATGGCAAGTAATTCTTTTTCAATTGTGGAATAATTACACTCAGCGGGATTGAGGGTGCGTGAAGCATATGCGATGGGTAAGTCTTTTCCTATTGAGCCTTGGGACAAGATAGCTCCAATTGCCAAATTTGAAGCATCTGTAGTTAGATTAAAGGGTTTTGAGAAATCTGGGTGTTGCAATATTGGATCGTTGGTTAAAAGAGTTTTGCATTTTTCGAAAGAATTTATGAATTCGGGAGTGTGTTCTACTTTGTGGTTTTTCTTTAAACAGTTAGTTAGGGGTTTAGTGATCTTGGCAAAATTTCGAATGAATTTCCTGTAGTAGCCTATGAGTCCTAGAAATGACTTTATTTCCTTGGGGTTTTTAGGAATTGGAAAGTTAAGAATAGCTTCAATTTTCTTCGGATTTGGTTTTATCCCTTCTGGGGTAACCACATGCCCTAAAAATTCAACCGTTTTGCGTAGGAATTCTGATTTGTCCAGCTGTATTTTTAAATTATTATTCTGTAATCGTTGGAACACTAGTCTGATATTGTTGATGTGCTCTTGTAAGGAAGTGGAAAAAATTATGATATCGTCCATATACACTAGACATATTTTTCCCTGTAAATCCCGCAGGACGTTGTCCATGACCCTTTGAAAGGTGGCGGGGGCATTTTTTAGGCCGAATGGCATACGTATGTATTCATAATGGCCATTTTCGACATTAAAAGCAGTTTTCGGTATAGATAAAGGGTCCATTTCGATTTGGTGGAACCCTGACGCTAGGTCGAGGGTTGTGAAATATTGACATCTGCCAAGTTTGTCTAGAATATCGTTGATATTAGGAATTGGGTACCTATCATCAATGGTTTTTTCATTAATTTTGCGATAATCTATCACAATTCGCCATTTTTGTTGGCCTGAGGCGTCTAGTTTTTTGGGGACTATCCAAACGGGGGAGGACCAGGGGCTTGAGGATGGTCTAATTATTCCATCGTTTAACATTTGGCTGATTTGTCTTTGAATCTCCTCTTTGTGAATATAAGGATAGTGATAAGATTTGGTGTGGACTGGGATTTCGTCGGACGTTTTGATTTCATGTTTAATTTGATTTGTAAAGGTCAATTTGTCGCCTGGTTTATGAAATATGTTCGGGAATAGAGAAAGTAAATTTTGCAGTGCTTTTGTTTCTTCGGGATTTAAATGGTCTGATCTTATCAAGGAGAAATCGATGGGCGAGTTAGAATCTAAAGTTTCGGAAAATGTATTAATTTCGGACACAATTTGTTCCATATTAAAAATTTCGTTTTCGGATGCATTAAAAGGGGTACATTTTCGTTCTATATCGTGTGGATTGAAATATATCAGAATACTGTGATCTTTTACATTTTTTATTTCGAGGGTAACATAATTATTTTGAACTTTTAAAAGGGACGATGGTATTTCAAAATCTTTTGTTCTTATGTGCGGTATGTATAATTCTGAATTATTTGGTAGGGCAGTGTAAATATGTTTTAGTACGCTTGTCTTGGCTGGGATTTCAACTTTTTGAATATCGAAATTGTCTCTATAAGATAAGGGGATATTTACTTCATGATTATACAGGCGTTTATTTGTTAGGTCTATATTTAAATTTAATCTCCTTAGGTCTTTCACACCTAAGTCGAAGTAATCGTGGAAGTTAAACAAGATAAATTCTAGTTCGTTATCAATGTTAAATTCACGGAGAAGTGCGATTTTTGCTTTATTGTGGGTATCGGTTTTGCCTATGCAGGTGACTAAGGTGTGTTTAGAATTAAATATTTGATTAGGAAAATTCTGTTCTGCAATTATGGGTCTTAAGAGAGAAGTGTGGCTGCCGGTATCGATTAGTAATTTTAAAGGGGGTTTTTGGATTTTTATATATGGCAATGAATTAATTTGAAAGGCGTTGATATCTAAGAAGGACTGTCCTCTAGGGAGGCTTCGTTTGGAAAATTTTCGCAGGTCTCTGTATTGTTTTGATTTTCAAGATTGATGGCTTGATTAAAGTATAGGTTGTCGAAATTTTCGTCATCAAAGTCTTGGGGATAATGTGTATTATTTTCGTACATATTGTCATATTCGAAGTTATTGTATCGGTTTGTATTTGTGTCGGCATACTGTTCTTGATAACTAGTATTTTGGGTTGGGTAATTGTTTTCTAAGTGAGTGAGTTCTGTGAATGTGAAAGGGTGAGAGTTTTGTCTCCATTGGTTAGGTTTGTGATTTGAATTTTGGTTTTGGTTTTGGCTGAAAGGTCTTTGTAAATTTCTATTTGATTGAAAGCTTATACCAGACATAGGTTTGGGCGTATCTAAAGATTTGTGGGGATTGTATTTAGGGAAAGCGTTGGCTGGTTTGCCAAAAACTTCTCGGTTAGTGGGAAATTTATGTTGGATATGTCGAGGTTGAACATTAATAGGTGCTCTGGGGAATGGTGTTGGTCCGTTTTGTGAAGGGTTAGGGAATGCATTGTTGGAAAAGGATGTTTGATGTCTGTTAAAATTGTTGTTGCTCGAGTTCGTTGAATAATTTTCGCGAGTATTGAATGGATTATGTTTTGGTATGTTGGGTTTATGATTAGGAATTTGCATATTAGCATGATGTCTCAACATTTGGGTTCTATTATTAAGTTGTTGTTCTACAAGAGAATGATTTAGAATGAGTCCGTAAGTATCATCGAGATCTCGAGGGTTATTGATTAGCAGAATAGTTCGAAGTTCGCTATTCGCGTTGGCTAATAAGACAGTAATTGCAGTTTGTTCTGTTTGTTCGATTAAAGCAACTTTTGTAGCTTGAACAAGATTTTCTGTATTAATTTTTAGAGCTATCTTATTTTTTAAAATTTTGAGCCTGTCTAAAAATTCTAATATAGATTCGTTTTTGTTTCTTGTGAGAAAGTTGAGTTGTTGTAATAGTGTATGTCTGTTAACTTTGTCTCCAAATTTGTTTCTCAATTCGGTTTTTATTAAAGGCCAAGTTGCCAATTCGGGATGGCAAAGTAAATGATCGCCTGCTTCGTCAATTATTTTAGATTGAATAGTTGCGATTACATATTCTTTCAAGGATTCGTCTTGGGTAGTAGTATAATATCTATTATAGAATTTGTCAATAGAGTTGATGAAAAATTCCAAGTGTTCAGATCGACCTGAAAAAGGTTTTAGAGTGTGTGCAATTTCTTTTGCTGCTGTTAGAGTGGTCATGTCGTCGAGTTTGATTTTGTTTATTAAAGTAGCTAGTTCGGTTATAGTCCTGTCTGTGTCACTATTGTTGGTTGCGTCTATGTTTTCGTTCATCAAAAAATGCAGAAACGATTTTTTAGATAGAATTAAGAAGTTAGCAATATAGTTTGTAACACTCAAGGAACAGTAAATAAATTAGGGGATATAGCAAAATTTCAAACAAAATAAATGATAGAAATTAAAATCATATACCAATTTACAAGTTTCAAAGGTTTGGAAAGGAAATGTTGTCTTACTCTCGGTTCCTCCGAAGTAGTTGCAGCTTTCCTACCAGGAATGGGGGTGGATCTTCCTTGATGAATGGTTGAAACCAACGGCCAGGCAGCTTGTCTCAGGAAGTTTGCACTGTGCACCTTCTAAACTCACTTTTGCTGGTCTTCAAGGATCCGTTACGACTGCGCCAGTTAAATAACTTATTTCTTTAACTTTGTTTTTAAAAACAATTTTTATTTATAAATAAACTTTGAAATTACACAATAAGGACTTAACTACGTGAAGTTCGAAAATTAAGTGGTGCGTTACAGAAAAGAGCCCTATTTATATGCTAAGGTAAAGTAAACATCGTAGATAAGTAAATATACAGATAAGGGCATTTCTGGCTACATAACTCATGTAGAAAATCCTACAAAATAAATGTAAAACAATTGCTGGGCACAAAAACATTTTGCGGTAGACCAAACGCGTTTTTTTTTTCATTAAACTTTCTGTTTATCCGTGACATTTACTTTATCGAGTAACAAATTGACGGTATTGAAAACCCAAACCTGATGGGCTGTAAATAGGAAATAAATTTATGGTTATCTGGCACAGAATATAATAAAACATATTTCACGTGGATAATATTGAAATAAATATTACATGAAATATGAACTTTTGCGTACGGGAATATAAATATTCTATTAGACATGCCCAATATGTTGCATATTGTAGGGCTGTAATCGTGACAGTTTTATTCCAGTAGCGTTTCGGGACCCAATTGGGTGTCATTTGATAATTAACATGGAAGGTTGCACTGGAATATATTCAATAACTTAGAAACTAGGCGTATTACGAAATGACTGTTTTAAATAAATATTATTATTATTATTATGAAAATGTTATTAACCAGCTAATTTTTTTGTATATATGCAGATGATGGTAAAAGAAACATGTGACAGCAATTTATATAAAAGGACACTAAAAAAATATTAACTAAGTAAACAACTCTGATATTAATATTTAAATTATTTTATCTAAAAAGTAATTTATAGTACTTTTTATCATGAGGACTGTTAAGAACTTTATTTAGTTCTGAAGTCTGCGTAGCTATAGTGGGTATATAAAAGTGGACGTCATGGAATCGTTTCCAAAAAAAAACTGGTTGTGTTGTTTTAACAGCTTAATCTAAAGTTTTTTTATCAAATTAATAAATTAATATTTGGTGAGTACGTGTTAAATTAGGTTTAGGTACATATATGTTATTATCACTATCATAATAGTGAATAAAAACTAAAATATCTGAAAAGTATTAAATATGTCTAACTAAAAAAATATAGCTGTCAAAAATAATTTTCTCTTATCTATTTTTCTTAGGGATTTATTTCAAAATCTAATTTTAATAGTATCGTTTACTTCTCTATTCGTCACTTTTTGTATTATGTTATATGAAATCGGATGTACATAGACTACAAATTATAATATTCTTAAAAATGTAACTTCTAAAAAAATTACTAAAATGTGAAAAATACAATATTAAAAAAAAATAGAATAACTATAAAGTAAAAAATAATATTTGATTTATTCCTTAAATACAGACATTTGGTCGCCGACGAAGTAATGGCCAGTCTGTAATAATATACAGTGTGTCCCAGATTCGCTTCTCTATACAGGGATCTCGGCTCCTATTATACCTACAGCAAAGGTTAAATGGGCAAAGTTTTAGAGGAAACTTATTGCATTCGATATGCGGCTTCAGATTTACGATCGATCAATAAGTTTGGGAAATATCGGCGAAAAACCGAAAACCAGAACGGTAAATTTAACAGCTGTCAAAATGTGACATTATTCGGACACATTTTTAATACAAATAAGATAGCGTATACGACACGGTTAGTCAGATGTCTGGAAACGATCAAATAGCTTAAAAACGACTCAACCGATCTAAACTATATGTGGTGATTAGGCATTACCGAATTCCCCCGACCCTTTGGAGCATACCGCAATATTGTCAGATTTTCAGTACTTCCGCAAACTAAACTTTTTTTAATCAAATGAAATGATATGTTTTTTTAAGCGTAATTTATTTCTCGTATTATCGTTAGTATAACTCCAATCCCAATCCGTTAAATGTTAAATTTATTAAATGTTTTTAAAAATACATCGACAAATTAGGAATTAAACTAAAACTAAAGTAATTTAATATTTAATAGGATGTGGGTATTCCTTCTATTTCAGCTCTAATCTTTCCCATTAGTGCTTCAAGGTTCTGAGGCTTCGTTTTGTACACGGTCGTTTTTAGGTGACTCCAAAGGAAAAAGTCAAGCGGATTTAAATCCGGTGAACTTGGAGGCCACTTATCAACCCCCTTTCTCCCAATCCAGCGTCCCGGAAACGTCGTAACTAAATAATTTCTAACAGCAACTGCAAAATGTGGCGGAGCCCCATAAATATTTTTTCATGCTGGAATAATTTGGTTTTCTAACAGCTGTAAATAATTAAAATTTTATATTCATATTTCCTAGAATGAAAAAGGGTCCCAAAAGACGACTATCTAATATTCCAACCCACACATTGACTATTTCTGGAAATTACTTATGCCTAAACAGTTTTATAAATCGGCATAACTGTCGCTATTTCGTTGTTCGCAATTTCCCGAAAGTGGGCTGGCATATTAAGTAATCGCATTATTGGAGCATTTTTCATTTAAGGAAATATGAATGGGATACTTTATCTGCAGCTGTTCGAAAACCAAGTTATTCCAGAACTAAACAATATCTTTCCTAATGGTTTTGGCCACCTATGGTTTCAACACGATGGGGCAGCGCAGTATTTTGCAGTTGCTGTCAGAAAATATTTAAGACGTTTCCGGGACACTGGATTGGACGAAGGGGGGTTGTTGAGTGGCCTCTAAGGCCACCTGACTTAAACCCACTTGACCTTTTCCTTTGGGGTCACGTAAAAACGACTGTGTACAAAACGAAGCCTGAGAACCTTGAAGATCTAATATGGAGGATTAGAACTGAAATAGAATGGTTCGAAAATATTATTCGAGAATTATTACCGTTTAGGATACTGTCAAGCTATGGAAGGACAACATTTTCAGCATCTTATTAATCATTAAATTATTCAATAATTTTAGTTTTTTAATTTCTATGTTGTCGATATATTTTTAAAAACATTTAGTAAATTTAACATTTAACGGATCAAGATAAAATTTGCAATTTTGGAGTTATACTAAAGATAATACAAGGAATAAATCACGCTTAAAAAACATATCATTTAATTTTTAAAAAAATTAGGTTAGTTTGCCGAAAAACTGAAAATCTGACAACATTGCGGTATGCACGAAACGGTCGGGGGAATTCGTTAAGGGGGAACTGCACGCAGTGTTATGGATCATTTGCAAGCCTTCCGCCGCTGCAATATTATGTTAAAACTATAAGAGATATGTATTAGCTTCAATGTGATTTTAATAGGGAAATATATATAGTTGGGCGCTAAAGGCGAATTTTTATGAAAAAATCAAATCTAGAATTATAAAATAGAAGTAGATTTGTTCATTTTCGACCATTTTTTGACCACTTTTTGACGCAAACGCCGTCGCATATAATTTTTTTTCCACAAAATGGCTCTTTACCGCCTTGCATTGATCCTTTGTCTACGTAACTGCAAAATTTCAAATGGTAAATCGTACTCATGTCTTTGTATTTCTGCAGCGCGTGAACCCTTTTGAACCCATTTTTAAACGAAATGTAATTTAAATTGCCTATACATAACACATTTTTTTGAGGTCGGACGTGCAGGAGGTTTTCTCTAATACGTAGGCACCTTTTCATCTTAGTTTGAACCTGACTGGTTTTTCACTTTTTGCGTGCAGTTCTCCCTTAATGCCTAATCACCAGATATGGTTCAGATCGGTTGAGTGGTTTTTGAGATATTTGACCGTTTTCAGACATCTGACTAACCCTATATACATGGTGTCCCACAGAAAAGTAGCACATTTCGCGACTTAATAGCTCGAAAACAAAAAATGTTATCGAAACGCGGTTTTCACTAAATGGCTTAGATTTGCCCCGAGTTTTTCTTGTCAAAGTTGCCAAATTTTCCCATTCATCCCAGGATCGCGCAGAAATACCTATTTTTTTGGGACTAAATTACTGTTTTATTTTAAATAGGACACCCTATATATTTTTATGGTCTTGGATAACCTGATACTTCTTCTTTTCGAAAATACATAGTTTGGGGATAATAATTCCGACTTCTATCTCTCTCTCTCTCTCTCTCCCTCTATATATATATATATATATATATATATATATATATATATATATATATATATATATATATATATATATATATATATATATATTTTTTTTTTCAGATTTTAATATAAAGTGCACTGTAGTGTGGGGGCATCTGTCTCCTCGCTCTGTTTCAAGTCTTATCGTCATTTACTCCCAAACGTTGTACTTTTCTTTTCTCATTTTACCAACTATTTACTATTATACATGAAATTTAGATATAATGATTATTGTTTTTCTTTTAGGAAAAAAGAAATATATTCGTTTAAAAAAACATTTTTTTTGAGTAAATAGGTAATAACTTGCACTTATGAAAGGTTTATGCATCTTCCATTAAAGTAACTTAAACTTCGTTAAACGATTATTCATTAAAATTTATTTTTCAATTTGGTTATCATTCATTCAGATTAAATTTCATCAAAGTATAAATGATTTTGTTGAGTAAGGACAGGAACATAACTAAATCAGTTACATTCTATGTATGATGCAAAACATGATAATTAAAATAAAGTCAGAAAAACCAAATTTCCCTGATACCTGTTAATTAACCTTTAGCTACTCGCGTACCAAATTTTCCCGTTACTACTCGCGTGGTGTATTTTATACACCATTGCATTTTTCATTGCAGCGAGATTATTTATCACTTTGTATATATTTTAAAGAACAACAAATAATAATACTAGGTCATTTTGGTTGGCAACACAGTTTTATTTAAAAAAAATGTAAAAAATTATCAAGGTTTTAAAAAAAAATTATGAAAAACTTAATGCTAATATTATTTAGAATAAAACAACAACAAAAATGGGATTCAAACATTTTCCACGGGGTTTGCCTATTCACTAGAAGAGTCATGTACTTTACATTTATGGCATGTAATAACATTATCACTATGTTCTTTACATACTGATCTGCTGCAAAGGCCACATGTGATTGTTGTAACTCTGTTTTTTTTTCTGCCACAGATAAAGCACCTCCCTCGAATTTTTTTTTCTCGATACTTAGACAAAAAATATTTAATATCGGTTGGTAAAGTTGATATTTCAGCTCTTTCTGAAAGATGTGGTCTCATCCGCTTCAAAGCAAGCGTTTTCAAGAAAAGTCTTCTGTATTTGTAGGGAGAATAAGGATGATTGGCATTGTATAAAACTTGACTATTAATTCCAGCTATGTTTAGCAACTGAAAGAAAAAAGTCAAAGGCCAACGTTTTGATCTTCTACTGACAGAATATGTGTTACACATTTTATCCACTGTATCCACTCCGCCTTTTGTCAGGTTGTAGTCCAATATAATTTCCGGTTTATTGGTATTTGGATCGATTGCAGAATCATCGTGCATTGTTGAAATCAAAACGACGGATTTGTTTTTTTTTTGGAACGTATGAAACTATTGTTATTTCCCTTTGGAATCCAAAAATAGATGAACCAGCCGCTCTAGTTTTGTTGGGCAAAAATTCTTGTGGCAACTCTCGTTTTTTTTTCAAGGTTCCAATCATTGTGATCTTATTTTGTAATAATTCATGTGCCAAAGGGTAGCTTGAATACCAATTATCACACGTTAAATTTCTATTACTTTCTTTCAGTTCTTCAAGTAAACGGTGAACTATTGCAGTTGGAGTATTCGGTACGTTGTATTGTCCGTCTGGTTGTTTTCCACAGTACAGCTCTAAATTGCTAACATAAAATGTTTTAGAATCACAAAGGACGAACACTTTCAAGCCATATTTAGCAGGTTTGTTGGGAATATATTGTACAAAATTGCACCGTCCTCTGAATGATATTAGCATCTCATCGATTGTCACAAATTCACCAACACAAAAATTTTTTTTGCAATTAGCTACAAAGCTGTCCAATATGCATCGTACTGCAGCCAACTTGTCCGTTTTTTCTTTTGTCTCTGGTTGTTTTGTCATCAAACCTGATAACGCTAAGCAAAAATAGAAATCTTTGGTAGTTCATACAAGCTCGAAATATTTCAGATCCTGTCCCATCCTTTGTCCACAATTCCAAAAAATGCGTGTGATTTTGCTTCTTAGAACCAGAAAGAAATAATAATCCAAAAAAAGCAAGCATCTCGGTTTTCGTAACGTCCTTTGCGTCTCGCTGTCGATCATAGTTTGGTATAAATAAAAGCGCATAAAAGCGCTCATCTCATCAGTAATATCACGTGCGCACTGCCTTGGTCCCGGGAATATTTTCAATAAATTTTTGTTACTGGTTTTACTAAATTTACTCACAATTTAATTTTTCGACCATACACTTTTTTTACCCTTTCCAACATACTGATTGTCTAAGTCAACTACTTCTCCGAAATCTGAATTTTCCATATTTTCATCCATGAGTTCGTCTTCTGGAATATCTAAGTCACTCATTTCCTGCTCCGAATTAGTATGGTGATCAGATTCTTCTATAAGCTCGTCTTCTGACAAATCTGGTTCACCACCGACCTCTTCTTCAGAATCGCTATCAAAAATAACCTGAGACATAGCTTCCAACTCATATTCAGTTAATTTTTTGGGATTTTTAACGGCTACTCGATGCCTGAAAATAATTATTATAAGTAAGTATATAACAATTGAATACATATATACATATTTTTAAATAAGAAAGTATTTTTTTATTGCAGAAAACCAAAAAAATACAACTTTTCAAAATACTTACATAGTTACTCGCGTTGGCGTATTTTGTACACCACTCAAATTCTTGCAAAATATCTGACTACTCTATTACGCTATTAAATCGACACTGCGCGTATATCCAGAGGACATATCAGGCAAAGGTTAGCGAGCTCGGCGACCTTAAAAAAGAAATCGTAAGAACTCGGAACAAATTTGGTGTATTTTTTACACCAGCGCGAGTAGTTAAATGTTAAAATAATACTCGAGTAAAATTACTTTTTTTAAAACGCTTTTATTAGTTTCACTTGATTTTCATCCACTTTAAAACGTCAGATAATAAATCGATGGCAATGCAATGATTTGATAAGTTTGTCCCATTATCCTGAACATGTAAAAATAGTTCATCTCGGAGAGTGACCCTGAGAAGTGGCTACCATATAAAAGGATGGCAACAAGCGTGCAAATTACCCATTTTCTTCACGGGGAGAGACAAGAAAAATAAATTATAGTTTGACAAAACTAAAAAACACGCTTTAATAGTAACCTGAACTAAAAAGAAAAAAAAATTATAGTTTAACAAATTAAAGAACACACTTTAATAGTAAATTGAATTAATAAAAAAAACTTTTGTACGAGAGTAAAGTGACTAGCAAGAAAACTAATGTTATTGTGAAAAAAGCGTACGGTGCCTTTGTGTCATATGTTCATATTGACTTTACTTTCAGAAATTATACGCTTTTTTCAAAATGACATTAATTTTCTTGTTAATCACTTTATTCTCGTCCAAAGAGTTTTTTTTTAGTTCAGTTTACTATTAAAGCGTGTTTTTCGGGTTTTTAAACTCTAATTCATTAGAATTCCTCTACAAATGAAGAAATTGATATTTTAATAATAAGTTTAAAAACAAAAATCTGTAACATGATTGCAGCACAAAAAAAATTGTTAGCAAATCACATCCTCATAAATTAAGTTTCCGTTTTAGGTCTTATTTCTAACTTTGTGAAACGACATCAATCTGTCAAAACAGACTACTGGAACACAGTGAAAAGTTAATTATAATTTTGATTGTTTCTTCAAGCATTATTTTCTCTGTTTTAGATTTATCTATTAGGTAAACCTCTTTACAAATAAAGTGCATTCTACTGACAAGGTACAACTCAATGATCGTAGTTATAAAATTTTTTTCGTGTTGATCACACCCAACAAAAGGTATATGTATTTCTTTTAATTTGTCCAAAATATCAAAATGTGTACCTCGATATACGTGGTTTGCTGACAAAATATCTAAAACGGTAGACTTCATTACTGATTTTACACTCTATGACTAACATTTCCAGTCATTTACATTTTTTATAATTTATTAAGTTTCATCACCCGTTTTGGATCTTCTTCTACTTGTCATAAAAGTTTGTAATAGACACATCATTAATATATTGGAATGACTCGGCAGGCCGGGGTCTTCTACCCTTAAGGACCTCACTGCCACTTTTATGCATACTATATATTATTATTAGACATACTGGCAACACCTTCCAATTAATATTTTGACTACCTAGTTTTGTCCGGGACCTGGGACATAATTTGAAAATATGACTTTTCTGATTCAATAAAATTGGTTTCAGTTTTCTAATCCTGTCACTTTTATTCATACAGTTGTTATATCTAGACACATTGGTAATTAAATTAATTGAATTTTTCCTATTTTATTAAAAACAATTTGATTTTTCCACCCTTTCCGAAACCCGCTGCTACATTAATTCATAATATATATTATTTCCAGACGTAGGGGTAATAGCCCCCTATAAATATTTTGGCTTGCACTACCATCCGAGGGAGTCTACTAGGGGTAAAATATACTCTTTTTCTTATTTATTAAAATCTATTTAAGTTATCTGCTCTTTAGAGATTCGCTGCACTTTTTATTTATATTTGATATTATTTAGAGATGTCGGTAAAAACATCCTATAAATAGTTTGGCTTGCATTGCCGTCCGTGGTGTCTCTACAAGGGATAAAATTTAATAACTTAATTATTTTTTTCTCATTTATTAAAATTTCCTTGTCTTCTATTCCTTCAGAGGTTAGATTTTATCATACTAGTTACTATTTCTAGACATATTGCTAATATCTCCTATAAATAGTTTGGCTGGCATTGCTGACGAAGGGCATCTACCAGGAACATACTCGTGAATTTTAAGAATATTTTCTCATTTATTTAGGGAGGTTATTGTCATATAACAATATATAGAACGAGTAAAAGTTGCAGCGGTTATTCCTGGTAGATACACCCGGACGACAGTGCAAGCTAAACTATATGCCTAGAAATAGGATCTAGTATAAGCAAAATTGGCAGTGACTCTCTAAAGAGGTAGAATACTTCAACAAGTTTTAATAAAACAGAAAAAAATTCTAAAGAAAATTTTAAAAATGAAAAAAACATTATTAAAGTTTCAAAATTTATCCATGGTAGATACCCCTGAACGCCAATCAAAGTTAAACTATTTATTGGAAGTTATTACCAATATGTCCAGAAATAATCGCTAAAAGGGTAGAAAACTTCTCTATCTAATATGAATAAAAGTGGCAAAGGGTCCTAAAAGAGCTTGAAATCTTAAAGAAATTTTAATAAACGACAGAAAATCTTACATTTTATATTTTATCCCGTGCAGACATTCCTTGATGACAGTTCAAGCCAAATTGTTTATATTAGGTTACTACCAATATATCTAGAAATATTATTTAGTATGAATAAAAGTGGCAATGAGGCCTTAAAAAGATAGAAAACCTGAACGAATTAAGTGACATCCCCGGACTGCCGTACAAGGAAAACCGTTTGAAGGAGGTTATTGCCAAAATATTTAGAAATAACATCCAGCTTTAATAAAAATAGCAGCGGTGGAAGGGTTACAAAATTTAATATTTCTAATATTTAATATTTAATAACCTTGGTAAATACTCTCAGATGGCAATGCTAGTCAAAATATTTTAATATTAGTTGCAAGTTGTTACCAATATATTTAATGTTCAGATATCAAATGAATAAAAAAAAGTACAGTCCTTAGACGGTAGAGAACTCAGATAAAATTCAATAAACGTCATATATCAGCAACTCCCGGACGACAGCATGATGCCAAGTATTTATTGTGACTTACTACTACTAATAGAGTAAGACTCTAAAAAGTTAAGAAAACTCAAGAAACCTGAAAACGTAAAAAATTAAAATGACTGGATGATTTGTTCATCGGTAATGCTAGAATAGCATGCTTATTAAATTTCTGGTGTTTCCGGAAAATTGGCTACCAGCTTTTGGTCGCTAACTTCACATAGGATAGCTCTAACTTGTATTTTTGTCTTAGGTACATTTTTATGGAAGTACAATTCAAATTAATAAGAATATTAGCTTAAAAAATTGTGAGCTTTAATATATTATATTAATGCATTCAACTTCGTGTTTTTTTGTTAAATGAAAAAACCAAATATATACTCTAGAAGATTTTTTGATTATATTTAATATTGCTTACTATAAATTAAAAATCTTAAAACTAATTAGATTATTTAATTTAACTAAAAAAGAATTCTTTGATTTCGTGTTTATTTTCTGTTATACATGCACTGCTAAAGTATTAACCTTGTAATTAAAGCCCTTAAATTTATATATAATTCAACAGCCGAATTGTAATCTTTTCCTTGAGTAAATCCGTTTTCTGTAATTAATATTTTACAATAGTCATAAATGTCTTTATCACAAAGATAACACTGGTTAACAAGAAATTTGCCACAGAAAAAAAATTACCTGTTTTTGGTGTTTTTTTGTGCGCTGAAAGCAAATATATTTTTAGAATTTTTCTATCACCCACAGTTTTTATGTTCCAGTATAAAATATAATACAGGTAGTATATTAAATTATAATACAGGTAGCAGCTCAATATAGTGCACAAATACTTAATTTTGCAGTACACTACCTGTTTTTATTATATATTTAGCATAATAAAGTTCAGATAAGAGAACATTTTATTATACAGGTAATATAATATAGTCTATGCCGCCGCTGCTGCCGACGACACGTAGCCATTTTATACACCTATGACGGTCAATCAGTCCAACGGCTTAGTCGTTTGTTAGACTTTACCAAGCGCGTTTATCGTGTCTCGTGTGCAATCGGGAATTTAGAACTATTCAGTTGTGTTTTATTTTTGGTGTATACCAAAATACCGTGTTTTCACAAAATGCCTAGAAATTGTGTAAACCACCCAAACAGTTTCTGCTATATCTGCGGTGAGTTAACGTTTAAATTCCAAAAACGTTCATTTACACCTCTGATTAAAAAATGCTACGAACAGTACTTTGGCTGTAAAATAGGAGATCAAGATAAACCTTGGGCCCCCCATATTTGTTGTGTTACTTGTGTTAAAACTCTCACAGCCTGGGCAAAAGGAACTCGTCATATGGCATTTGCTTTTCCTATGGTTTGGTGAGAACCTAAAGATCATAGCTCGGATTGTTATTTCTGTTTAACAAATATAACTGGAATAACATCAAAATCAAAACACACTGTCAAGTATCCAAACTTACCATCGGCAATAAGACCAGTACCTCACAGTGATCAGCTACCTGTACCACAGCCTCCGGAGCATATGATCCTGAGTGATGATGGGTCGGAAGATGTTTTAGAAGTAAACAGGGCAGAAACAAATTTGCAATCTGATCCGCTATTTGACCCAGGTCATTTTTCAAATAAGCCACATTTGTTAAGTCAAGGGGATCTGAACGATCTTGTACGAGATTTAAACTTGTCTAAGAAGCAAGCCGAACTTTTAGGTTCTAGGTTAAAGAATTGGAATCTCCTTCAGAAGGAAACTAAAGTTTCGTTTTATCGTAGTCGTCACCAGCAATTCAGTGACTTCTTTTCCATTGAAGATGGGATAGTGTTATGTCATGATGTTATATCTGTAATGCGGGAACTTGAGCATGAATATAAAACAGATGAGTGGCGATTGTTCATCGATTCGTCCAAAGTCAGCTTGAAGGCGCTTCTACTGCACAATGGAAACAGGTGTTCGTCGTTCCTTTGGCTCATGCTACCAATATGAAGGAATCATATGACAACATGAAGCTTCTGTTGAACAAAATTAATTATAAAGACTTTAAGTGGGCCATATGTGGTGATTTGAAAGTTGGAGCGCTTCTACTTGCAATGCAACTTGGTTACACAAACTATTGTTGTTTCCTTTGTGAGTGGGACAGCTGAGACAAGAAAAACCATTACACAAAGAAAGTATGGCCAGAAAGAACATCTTTGATTCCAGGGAATAAGAACATTGTAAATCCTCCCCTTGTAGATCCTAGGAAAATTTTACTACCCCCTTTGCATATTAAGCTTGGCTTAATGAAAAATTTCGTTAAAGGTATGGATAGAGAGGGTAATGGATTCGCGTACCTAAGAAATAAGTTTCCTAAAATCAGCGAAGCAAAAATCAAAGAGGGTATATATGTAGGACCCCAAATCAGAGAACTGCTTAAGGATGACAAATTTATTTCAGAACTCAATGCATTTGAAAAAAAAGCATGGCTATCGTTTACCAGGATTTGCACCGATTTTTTGGGAAATTACAAATCAGAAAACAATCAGGAAATTGTAAATGATCTTTTAAATTGCTATCAAAAAATGGGATGTAACATGAGTTTAAAAATCCATTTTTTGCACTCACACTTGGGATTTTTTTCCGAAAAATCTTGGGGCAGTCAGTGACGAGCATGGAGAAAGATTCCATCAGGATATCTCTACTATGGAAAAGGGTTACCAGGAGAAGTGGAGTCCCAGTATGTTGGCAGACTATTGCTGGACACTCAAGAGGATATACCTGAAGCCAAATACAAGCGAAAATGCCACATAACTACATTTTGAGGACAATTTTTTATTGTACAACTGACGTTCTTGTATGCTTATTTATAAAAAATATATATATATATATATATATATATATATATATATATATATATATATTTCAAAAATTAAAGGCCTTGTCACTATAAAACTATACGTGATGGAAAAAATCTGAAAACATATTTGAATTGAGCCTAAAAAGTTTTATATAGTGTACCTTATTTAGTTCGTGAGGCAAGAAAAAAGTTTAATTTTGTTAACCAGTGTAATTATTAAATGTGCAGTCACTGGACAACGCATCTAAATAAAAAATTGGAACATTTATGTGAAAACTATTAGAAGTCGGAATTCCGAGATAGAAGTCGGAATTCCGAGTTAGAAGTCGGAATTCCGAGTTAGAAGTCGGAATTCCGAGCTAGAAGTCGGAATTCCGAGATAGAAGTCGGAATTCCGAGCTAGAAGTCAGAATTCCGAGATAGAAGTCGGAATTCCGAGATAGAAGTCGGAATTCCGAGATAGAAGTCGGAATTCCGAGATAGAAGTCGGAATTCCAAGATAGAAATCGGAATTGCGAGATATAAGTCTGAATTCCGAGATAGAAGTCGGAATTCCGAGATAGAAGTCGGAATTCCGAGTTAGAAGTCGGAATTTCGAGATAGAAGGCTGAATTCTGAAATAGAAGTCGGAATTTCGAGTTAGAAGTCGGAATTCCGAGATAGAAGTCGGAATTGCGAGATATAAGTCTGAATTCCGAGGAGTTAGAAGTCGGAATTTCGAAATAGAAGTCGGAATTCTGAGATAGAAGTCGGAATTCCGAGATAGAAGTAGGAATTTCGAGTTAGAAGTCGGAATTCCGAGATAGAAGTCGAAATTGCTAGATATAAGTCTGAATTCCGAGATAGAAGTCGGAATTCCGAGATAGAAGTCGGAATTCCGAGATAGAAGTCGGAATTCCGAGCTACAAGTCAGAATTCCGAGATGAAAGTCGGAATTTCGAGATAGAAGTCGGAATTCTGAGATAGAAGTCGGAATTGCGAGATAGAAGTAGGAATTTCGAGTTAGAAGTCGGAATTCCGAGATAGAAGTCGGAATTGCGAGATATAAGTCTGAATTCCGAGATAGAAGTCGGAATTCCGAAATAGAAGTCGGAATTCCGAGTAAGAAGTCGGAATTTGTTACAAAAATAAAAATAAAAAAATTGTGGCCCTTCTATGTTTTCGTAGATTGTCCTTAAAGAATTACTCAATAAATGTAAGACGTTACAATCCACATTATTTTATTCTAAAAAGGCATCATTGAAAAAGAATGTCACTATATGGTGATTAATTTATTCAGTGGCTTTAGTACGTAGAGTGCTCCCTTCTCCCTAATCCCTTCATACAAATCTTTTTGTTTACCCTTAAACCACGTACAAACCGTAAATGCGCTGTTTACAATTTTTTGCATTATTTAATGCACATCATTTATATCCGGAAAATAGAATTTCATAGACTTACAGCAAATCCGACAGGTAAGAGAAAATTGAAAAATAAATTGTTTTTCCTGTTTCCGTGTACAAAGTATATTTTAGAGTATAGTTTTAGGTTTTCTTTTTAGAAGCAATTCATTCAAAGTGTTTTAATTTTTCGTTAAGTATTTGGTTTAGATAATTGCATTATATATTTATTACTTGCAGACAATACCGCAAATAACTAGGCTGAAAGAACTTTGAAAATAACATCTGTATCTTGTTCTGCCTATTAAAGATTTTGCTTTTCATTCCATAGGTATTTTCGTTATTATATATTTAACTACCTAGTAATGTCGGTTTTTCTTGAAAAGAAAATATCACCCCGTATCCTATAAAACATTTCACTCCTTAGTGAACGACCGCTTTGAATTTGTAATAAAAAATCAATCTATGCTGCTCCACGCATAATATCTTTAGTGCACCAGCCATTCCCTCACAGAGCTTCGGTCGGTTTCTATGTTTTCGATGTTAGTCTTGATCAGAAATCGAAATGCCTCTAAATACTAGTGAGTTAGAACAATTAGGTTGCAAAGAACCAGAACTTAAAACAGTTTTCTTGAAAGTTTCCATTAAGGTTTTCCCTTCCGAAGTCGCACCAGAGGTTTGCTCATAAAGTGTAGAGGATGTCCCGATTTTCGTAGTTTTATGGGGTATCTCTCTTGTTAGTGAGGATAGAGAGTTCCGGACCCCAAACAAAATTTTCATAGCCCCTTTCGTTTTTGAAGATACAGCGTGAAATTGAAAATAATGCATTTTTGAGCTCCCTTGGTATTTTGGTTGTTGTTTAACTTATCGAAAAGGCAAAAACTGGCCCTGATACAGTTTTTGATGTAGAATCCAGTGGCGTAGTCGTTTTTGAGATATAACACACACTTATAATTTTTTAAATGGGACACCCCGTATATTCTAATTTTATTTTATTCAGTTCACAATAAGCTTCTTGAAAATATATAATAGTATATACTTTTCTATTCGAATTGCCCAATAATTCGCATTTTTTTAGAGTTTTTGTTAGTAGGCTGGGATTACCTAAATAAAACAAAAGAAAATTGTTGTCATGTTAAATAAATTACTTGTCAAAAACCTCTGGTTCGTTTTGAAGCTAGATTAGAGACAATTATTTTAAATTTTATAATAAAAAATTGCTAAATAGGTACTAAACGTTTTCTAGTAAAGAAAAATACGACATGTTGCTCTGCTTTGCACAATCTAACGAAGATGTTAACAAGGTTTCATAACTATATTTATTAAGGTATGCTTAGCATTCGTCGTATTTTATAATAAATACATTTTTATGAAGCTGTTGGCGTTTTAAACATAGGTATTCAGAACGAAGACAACCCTGTGATATTACGTTTCATAGAATGAAAAAAAATCTAGTTGATTTCGGATTTTTCAATAAGCAACGAAGCAAAACTTGTAACAAGGAAAACGAGGACGCCGTAGTTAACGTTTTGGTGGCCATCGATGTAGATTCTTCAAGTTCTTGCAGAAAAATCCATCAGAATGTTGGGGTTCCAAAAAGCCGGGTACAAAAAATTTTAAGGAATTAAGGTTATAAACCATTTAAATTCAGATTGGTGCAACACTTACATACGGGCGATGCGCAGTGTCGTATGACTTTTCTGTAACTTGTATCTAGAAAAATGCAATAATGACCCTGACTTTAATAATTATATGTTTCGATGAGGCATATATAAGCAGTACCAGAGTGTTAAATAGGCATAATTCTAGATACTGATGGGGAGCTTAAATACAGATCGGTATTTCCAAATTCTGGAACATATTCTTCAAGGCAACAGGCTAAAATTATAACAATGTATGATAAATAATGCTTTGAGAGTTATTACAAATCTACTTACATTTTACATTATAATGTTTGAATTATTAAATTGCTAAAATTTGAACATTTCTTGTAAAATAGTATAAAACAAGGATATACAAGGTAATAATTTATTGTAGAATTTTTGAAAAAATTCTTGTTACTATAAATAATATATACCTGAAAAATTTACCAAAAACTGAGCCTATCTCTAAAAAAATACAAATTACTGGGCGGTTCGAACAGAAACGTATATACCATTATATATTTTCGAGAAGTTTATTGTGAACTGAATAATATAAAACAAAAAATATGGGGTGTCCCATTTAAAAAATTATAAGTTTGTGTTATATCTCAAAAACGACATCTGACATAAAAAATCTGACTACGCCACTGGATTTTGTAAAACTGTATCAGAGTCAGTTTGTACCTTTTCGATAAGTTAAACAACAACCGAAATACGAGGGTGGCCCAAAAATGCAATAATTTCAATTTCACGCTGTATATTAAAAACGAAGGGGGCTATGAAAATTTTGTTTAGGTCATCTTTCCTTTCACAAAAAAGTAGCACTATGCCGCAAAAACCGCAGCCCTCTATCTTTACTAATAAGAGAGACAGCCGATAAAAACGTAAAAAACGGGACACCCTGTATATTAAACCATGGAATGTGTGGACGTTAAGCATTCTCTTATCAATTCAATTAAGACCGGGTTATAGTTTTTGTGTTTAGATAGGTCAGAGATTCTAGAAGCTGAATCGTCAATAGTTAATTTCAGGTGAATTGCTATTAGTTTAAGGGCATTTGTATCGTAAGTTACGACGTGTTGCTTTTATCCTTTCTCTAACTAATGTATGGCTGGTACTTTTATAAATATTCTTAGCAGTTCTAGAAATAATGTGATGTCTCACTTGTAGCGTGATAGATTGTGTTTTTTTATACGTATTTCAAAGTATATCCAATGAAACTCAAGAATAATACAAACTACTAACTTTGGTAACACGAAGTGCTTAAAAGCCAGTTGTAATCGCTCTATTTATCTACTGCAATTTTTGATAGTTCTAAAGCATAAAAAGTTTCTGAAATCGTGTTATTTAAGTGTATTAAGTGTCTCGTTTTAGTTCTACATAATTTTAAAAGTTAAAAATGTTAAGAATTTTTAAGCTTCAAATCCACACAAACACCATCCGCTAACCACCCTTCAGGCGTCGATGGTAGTGTAATGGGAGACCAACTTAAATCTTTCCAGGAAAGTATCAATGTTTCCCTGCAGGAATTAGCAAAGGAGATCAGTAAAACAAAAGAAGTCGATGTTTTGCAGGTAAAAATAAAAAACATGGAAATAAAACAGAACTGTCAATCTTTTATTGTTCATGGACTAAAGGAAGAAGTACCCGATATGTATGAATCTATTATTGATTTATTAATTAAATCCGAAAACGACCTAAACGACTCATGCAGTGACTCAGATGCAAGTTAATTAGTGTTTTGTGTGAAATGTGTTTTGAAGGATACTCACACCTGATTTACGGTCAGTACTCTTGTTTATTTATACGATTTTTCATTTACCGCAATCTATAATAACAATGTACACATATGAAAATAGTTTTCTTTTGTTTACTCTTACTGTATATGCAATTTTATAATATATTTCTTAAGAATAAGCACAAATATATACCTTTTATGGTTTTTGGTTAGGGATTTTTAATTAACAAGAATATACCTACATGTTATTTAATTTCTTTTTTTTTGGTTTTTTAAGTTATCAAATCACAATATTATGTCTTTTATTTCTTTTCGGTTTCATTCTTTTTATTACATTATGATAATTTTGAATATTGGAGCTCAGGATGTGGGTCTTTCCACACTCCGCTTTATTTTGCTGTGCCCTTTGTCACGCCAGTTCCACTTTTCTGCAAATAAATAGAGGAAATAGCCCTAATTGGTTACTAATATTAATATTATTTTACACTTTAGTCCTTAACATTAGCTCCTTTCTCCAGTGCCCCCTGCGCGATTTGTGGCTTAACGGCTTATTGTTTTAATAATTTATTTTAGAATTTTTTTTGTTTCTTTTACTGTCTGTATTTTACATCCGTCTTTAATTATATATTAAGTAGAATTTATTTATCTTTAACGTAAATCGACAGCATGCAGGCTGATCTTAATTAAAATGTCATTGCTCTGATTTGTTTTTATTATTTTTTTTTTAATGATTTTAAGTTAGAAATAGAATGAAATTTGCTCATATCAATATCAGATCGCTCCTTACAGGATTTCACACATTTTCTGATTTAGTAAAATGTAATGATTATGACGTCGTTATGGTCACTGAAATTTGGCTCACAGAAAATATTATGGATTATGCTGTTGCTATCCCTGGATATAGTATTTAGAGGGTCGATAGGTTAGGACGTGGGGGTGGAATAGCGGCATATGTTAAAGAATCAATTTCATCTAAAACAATTTCATTTAATATTCAGGTAAATCCGCAATTGGAACATCTTTTTATTAAAATTAATTTTCGCTCTATAACGGTTGCTATTGATTTCGACAGTATACTTTCATATATCTCTCCTTTGTTCGATCAAGTAATATGCACTGGGGACCTAAATATCAATTTTCTTAATTTAAATACCCCAATTTCTGATTGTTTTGAGTCCTACGTCCTTTCTCAGATTCTAAGCGAACCCACTAGAATAACGAAGTCCACTAGCACATTAATTGACCCAATTTTTGTCAACAATCCTAAGTTAATTGAATGCTGCGGTACTATTCCGACAGATGATATATCAGATCACAATCTCGTATACGTTAATGTGAATTTTAAGTTACAAAAACCCCCACCCAAAGTAATAAGATACCGCTGTTTTAAAAACTTTAATTACAATAATTTTTGCTTAGACTTATATAATTTAAATTGGAATGTTATTCTCAGAGAACGCAATATAGATGATAAAATTAGATTATTTAATGAAATGTTACTAAACCTATTTGAAAAACATGCTCCCTGTAAAAAGGCTAGAATCACTAAACCTAAAGCACCGTGGCTAACGGAAGAAATAAAGCAAATTAGAAAACATAGCGCTATAAAAAACACCCTACTGAAGGAAATAAAAATACATATAGAAATTTGCGTAATCAAACAGTGTCATTAGTTAGGCGAGCTAAAAAACATTATCTTGAAACTATTTGTGCTGAAAATAACTCATATAAAACTTGGAAAACTATAAGAGATCTCAATATCCGTACTTATAAAAATTATAATCTGCCACACTATTTATCAAATCCTGAAGATATCAATAATTATTTTGGGTCTTTTTTGCAAGACATATCTGATAAAGGTAAGGATAAAATCGACTTCTACAAAAATAATTTTTATAATAACAATTGTCAATTTAATTTTAGTCTATCTACTCTTGATTATATAAATTCGAGTATTCAGTCCATAAAAACAAATTGCTGCGGAACTGATAATATTTCAATTAATATGATTAAATTACGCAGTCCTTTCATTGATATTCACATTCTACACATCATTAACTCTTGCATTGAATATAAATATTTTCCAGATAAATGGAAAGTTGCCATTGGAAAGCCACTGGCGAAATGTAATAACCCTAAAACTTTTTCTTTTCTGACCTTAGAATTATTAGCATACTTCCAGTACTCTCTAAAATACTGGAAAAGGTTTTGCATGATCAAATGTTTTTGTTTCTTACAGAAAATAATATTATTCCGGATAATCAGTGAGGATTCCGAAAAAATTTTAGCACTGCGATCGCCTTGGCGTCGGTGACGGATGATGTGATCGGAGCCTATGACAAGGGTCACGCAAGTTTACTAGTGCTTTTGGACTTTTCAAAAGCATTTGACACGCTCGATCATAAACTCCTTTGTTCTAGATTTCATTACTATGGATTTTCGGACGAATCAGTCACCTTATATCGTCATTTCAGCGCAATCGCTCTCAGAGAGTGGTTGTGGATAATGTTTATTCAAATACGATGAATATTCTTTCTGGGGTACCACAAGGCTCCATATTATCTCCGTTATTGTTTATTCTATATACGTCAGACATTTTAACCTCATCTAAATTTTGTCAGGCGATTGCGTACGCTGATGATACTCAACTTTATTGTAGCTTTGAAGTTTCAAATTCTGCAGAAGCCGTAGACCATATTAATTCCGATTTAGAAATTATAAGATCCCTGTCTGAAACACATAACCTCAATCTAAACTCTGAAAAATGTAAATTTCTGTGTATCTCAAATAAAGTAAATAGACAAATTTAAAAAAATAGCGCTAAGATTTTGTTGGGAGGCGTTACTCTCTCTTACGCGGAGTCGGCTAAGAATTTGGGTGTAGTTTTAGACGAAGATCTTCGATTTAAACAACACCTAAAAAATGTTAACAAAAAAGCCTTTGGTCCTTTAAAATTTATTTTCAATAATCGTCTTTTTCTCAACCGTAATTTAAAAAAAATCTTTCGTGATAGTCTCGTTCTTTCTCATTACTCCTATTGCGATATTATCTATATGCCACGTCTTATGGAATTTGAGAGGAATAGGATACAAAAAATGCAAAATTCCTGCTGTAGGCTAATTTATTGAGTAAGAAAGTCTAATCGCATATCCCATAAAATAAAGGAATGTAATTGGCTTTATATGCGTAACAGGTGTACTCACCATCTTGGTAATTTCGTACATAAACTCTTTACGTCACCAAATACATCAAACATTTTAAATAAAAAATTCATTCCAAGAAGCAATGTCCATAATCGAAATATTCGCTATAAAAATATTTTTATAATGCCTCGTCATAGAACCGCAATGTTTCAAAGAAGTTTCAGTTATAACGCTGTTAAACCATACAATTCTGTACTAAGCGAGTTTAAATTATTTAACATGAACAAATTTAAAAATAAGGCCAATCATGGCGAGTTGTTGGTTGAGTAGGAGTAGCCTATTTAGGCTAGACTTTGCCCCTCTCTTTATGATTTGCTTTTTTGTGAATATATCTTTTCAATATATATTTTTCATATTTTGTATATTTATTTTCTTAATAAAAGTCTTTATTATTATTATTATTATTATTATTAAAAGTGACGTTTACGTAGTACATCAAAATAATAGTAGATATAAAGATGGTATTATCGTTTATCGTTAAGAGCGGTCCAGACGCAATGTCATAAAACGACTTGTCGAAACAATTTTTTTTAGTACAATTAATTAGTAATATATGTGTATAATAAAATTTATTTCATTATTTTAAGCTAATTCTAAGCCACTAAAAATGATAGATCATCTTATTAGGTTCTAATCTTTCCAAACATGTGCCAAATAACGATAATTAACTATTATTATTAAAAGTTACAACTACCTACTTTAGGACAATAATATGATGATACATATTTCAAGGAAGCTACATTTGTTTATAAATAGTGGATTTCAAATCACTAAAAGTAATGGAAAATTATTTAAAACTCTTTTTTTAGAACACTTATACCTTCCGGTAAAAGTTGATTTTTCCCAAAGAAGAGATAAAATTCCGATTTTAGTATAATAACTTAGTCAGAGATGAACAGAAGGAGTTCTTTTCTTCTATTTTTGATTCATTCGAAATTACTAAGATATCTCGGTAAATGAAAGTATGTAACTTAAAACAAGAGAATAATTAAATCTAGAAGGCTAGGATTTTTCTATGTATTTTGTGCCTGTCAAACGACTATAAACTAATCTTTCTGATCAAACCAAGCAATAAAGCTCCGAGTTAAAAATAAAACTTTGAAAAATATGGTTTATATGTATATTGCAAAGTAGTGGGCCATATTAAAATGTACCATCGTTATCTGAAGTATCTTACTGATCTAACTGAAAATTGTCACATTCAAATCATGTAAGACAATTTGTTTAGAATAATACAGAACGTATTGCTGGTGATTTCGTCGATGTTCTCCAGGATGTCTAAGCGAAAAGTAAATTACTTGGTTGGAAAATATTTTATTTACTTCATAAAACACAGACACCTAGTACGGGTCAGTTCTTCAACCACTGCAAGCCTTAATTATTCACCGTTACAAAGAGGAGATGTCAAGGAGTTCATGAAAAATTTCAATGCTCTTGTACAAAGTGTTATTTCTTAAGTACCTACTTAAATAAAATTCGAGTCTACCTACATAAGTATCTCTTTTTGTGGTATGTGACATATTCTCACAATTATTATTACTAAAAAAAGTCGTGTGGTAAGGCGTTGACATTTCATTACACAGGCCAACACACATTTTGGTGCCTGCGATTTTTTTATTTTTGGATGCAGAATGTAAAAAAATTCTCAGATTTTGTCTATCAGATCTAGTTTAAAAAAAAATGTGTATATATTTTACGTTATAACTGTTATAATATATAATATTACTATAGCCAGTTAAAAAAACAAAGGCACATGTATTTAAGTATTTATTGCAAAAACTTAATTTACATAATTACATTAGTCATTAATCACATAAAAATTTTCTTTTATACGACTTTCTAGAATGGAGTTTACTAGGGCAGTCTCGCTGAAGGCTCCAGCAGTGTCCGCCATCATGTGGCTCTCCCATCGTCCTTGATAACGATATTCCATAGTTTTAATATTCTGATGGAATCTTTCCCCCTGTTCTTCACTACAATCACCTAAGTTTTCTGGAAAACGATCTAGGTGGCTGTGGAGGTAGTGAACTTTTATACTCACGTTACAGCCGAGAATATTAAAATTTGAAAGCATAGTTTCCACTAATTTTACGTAATTCTCTGCTTTGTGATTGCCAAGAAAATTTTGTTCTACTTGAACAAGTGAACATCAAGCGTTAGTTTCAGTCTCATTCACTGATGTGGTGAATTGTGAATCTTTAACAAGTTACCTTATTTGAAGACCATCAAATATACCAGCTTTTAGTTTTTCCGTGCTAATACCAGGAAATTTACTTGACAAATACCCAAAACAATTTCCATCTCGATTTAAAGCCTTCACAAATTGCTTCTTGAATCATGTCATCTCTTGAAGGCCAATTTTTGTTAACCCAGTGCTCATTTTTAGCTCTGCTGTCCCAAAGGCACAAAAAACAAGGATATTTTGTATAACCACTCTGCTGTCCAAGGAGGAAGTTAACCATTTTTAAATCAACACAAATTGCCCACTGATTCTTCGTATTTAATTTTTCTCAAAACTAATGCATTTGTTTCATATTCTTCCCTCATGGTAGTAGAATGATCAATAGGAATTGAGCCATATTTGTTACCGTTATGTAAAAGAACACATTTTAAACTACGTTCTGAACTGTCAATAAAAAGGCGCCAATCATCTGGAGTGTATTCAGGCAAACCCATCTTTTCCAAGAGCCCTTTTATATTGTTACAGAGTACCAAGTCATTTTCCTGAGCTAAAAAAGGTAGCAGATCCTTATCGCTTTTACGATAAAATGTAATATTAGTACCTGGACAAAGTAGATTTTTTTCTTTTAATCTGGATGCAAGTAATTCAGCGTATTTTGCTATTCTGAGTTTAAAGAATACCTTTGACATTAATGGCTTTCTGTCAGTGTATTACTCCCTGGCATTTAGTCATGTCAATAATATTATTTGTTGGGGTCTGCAGGTATTCAGAGCAACCGGGTTTTTGTTAACCTTTAACTGGTGAGGTGAAAAATTCTGACACAACCGGTGACCCTGGGTCACATTGACCCGCTACAGGTTTCTTATCGGTAGCGAACACAATTCTATTTTTTTTTTATTTTTTTATTGTTATATATTTAAGTACTAATCAAACATACATATTTCAGCTTATCTGTAATCAAACACATAAACACTAATTAGTGTTTTATATTAAAACGTAAACAAAAGACAAACATTCTTATTATGTACTAAATTATAGACAAAAAAAACATATTTCGAAAAAATAGGTGGGTATTATGAAAAATAATACATCGTGTTTTAGTATAAAAAATAGAAAAATATTTTGACTTAAATAATAATAAGAACTACAACCTATCTCTAGATGCATTTTTTTACAAGTTCGCTTTGCAGTTTTGGCACATTTGTACCATACAACTGGCACAAACTGGTTTATGGCAAGACCCACAATTTGTACTTGTTTTTTTATCCTTTTTAGAAGGACAAAAAGCACAATGTTTCCTTTTACTGGCACTTACTCGCTCCTTTGGGCCTTCTTGTTCACCAGGACTAGGAATGGGCTTTCGCAGAACTTTTGAAATAACTAATCGTAATTCCCGAGGCAAAAAATTATTTACCAATCTTCGGTTCAGACGCGCACTGCACAATCCTTTGGCAAGTTGCTTCACAAAGTCAAATCTAGAAACAGATGCATTCTTTGAAAATGATTGAAACACTATGTATGAATTGACAGAAGCTATGTCCAGTACGGCATAAAAAATTGCCATTGGCCAACGCCTAGTTCGTCGACTTGTATTATAATTAGCACATTTTTTGTCTAATTTATCTACCCCACCTTTGGTACAATTATAAAAATCAATAATTTCTGGTTTCCCTGTTTCTTTGGAGGTTGATTCTGAATGATGCATACTAGATACCAATAACACTGCTCTGTTCTTCTTTGGTACGAAGTACACAAGAGAGATTTCTTTTGTAAATCCATAAACAGAGGACCCAGCTTCCCTTGATTTATTAGGCAAAAATGGTGGGGGTATTTCTCTCTTGTTTTTCCTTATAGTTCCAACGTATGTCAAACCTCTTTTTCGCAGCTCTTGGACAAGCTCTATGGAAGTAAACCAATTATCCGCCGTGATATTCCTATTTGTATTCTCTATTGGTTTGCACAATCGCAAAACCGATTGAGCTGGAATAGAAAATCGACGAAGTTCTTCTACAGACAACGTTTTTCCATCACTTCCTTTTCCAGTGTAAACGTAACCATTGCAAAAATAATTTGTTCGTGCATCTGTCAAGGCCTGTATCTTTAAACCGTATTTTCGAGGTTTACTTTTCATATACATTCTAAATTTACAGTGCCCACGGAATCCAACCAACGTCTCGTCAATGCATACGTACTCACCAACAGTATAGTTTTTTGACAATTCTCGGTAAATTGATTGAAAATTGATGATATCGGAGCTAAAGGATCTTCTTGCTTTCTCTCATTTCTAGTAGTCACATCATCGAACCTCAAGACTGTAAGAATAACCAACATTCTTTTTAGTGACATTGTGGCTCTAAAATTATCCCTTCCATATCCATCAGTTGCAAAAAGGGAACTTAGGTCTTCGTGATTTGATTTAAAAATTGAGGACGCGTACAAGAGTCCAAAGAAGGCTTCTAATTCGGTAATAATCAAGTCCTGAAGTTCAGGCCTAGTTTGGTCCCCATAACGAGACCTAACGGTAGATAACTTATTATTGGTATGAGTTAATATCTCCTGCAACATCTCTTCAGTTATAAATAGCTTCCATATTTCATGCGGTAACATATTTTGGCATTTCACTCGTAAATCTCCTTTTAAACCGGGAAGATGAGATATTATATTATGATGAGGTGTACGCCTAACAACTGGTGCATCTTTGGCCCATTTAAAACGGTTCTTTCCGTAGTAGGCTCTAGCATGAGTACCTAAAAAGATAAAAAAAAATGAATACATTTGTTTTTTTTTTGCAACAAAAGAAATCACCTACCTGAATCTTCGTTTTCACTTTCCTCGTTTTCATTTTCCTGTTCCCCCGTGATGGAATCGGATTCAGATATCTCAATTTCAGAGTCTGTATTGTGATCACTTTCGACCAAATCGTTTTCGGCATCACTAAAATCACTCTCTATTTCTTGATTCCAAGTTTCTAAAGTCTTCTCAAAATCTGGATCACCAAATTTGACTGTTTTACGACTAGAAGCCATTTCTGGAATATTCAACGTAACTGGTGACCCTGGGTCAGAATGACCCGAACGCTAATTTATCGTAAGTTATAAAACACACAAAACGCGCACTCTGCTGACTATACCGTCTATCAGTCGAAGGTGTACTGGCACTAATATACGTAGGGTATTAGAATTCTAATACGTGCGGCTGCGGTGGGAGGGGTGGAAATAAATATTAGCGGGTCATTCTGACCCAGGGTCACCAGTTAAAGGTTACTTTGTTATTTAGATTGGCTTCTTCAATATTTATTTTATTTCTAGCCGCACTGTTTTTTGTGTTTACCTGTTTGTTATGTCAAATATTAGTACTTTGTTTGTTTTACTGTTATTTTATTTTATGTAATTTTATTTGGTTTTATGTTATTTTTATTTCGACATTGTATTAAAATTTTGACAAATACAGTAACGTTTGTTTACGCATACAGTATACGATTTTTATATTTTATATAATTCTTTTATATTTTATATAATTCTTGTTTTTTTTTTATCTGTTTATTGTAAAATTATTGACAGCCCAATATACAAATTTGTATATTTTTGGTAATATATTATTCTATTCTATTCTATTCCTTTGAGAGATTCAGGTCTCTTATAAGATCGTTTAGTTCTTCTTGATTGAAACACTGCGGAGTTGCTAAATCTCCTTCAAATTCGCTGTCGTTTTCAGATTGAATTCTTTAAACTTCGTCAGACGTTGATGTTTCTGTATCATCTTCTGTCAGTTCGGGTAGACTGCTGAATGATGGAACGGGTATTTCTTCCGAATGCGCTACAGGCCTTCTTGCAGAATCTAGATCAGGATATGTCCATTTGTGTCTATTGTTTCTATTTGTGCCTTTAATATTAACGAGACAAAAATAACAGTCGTCATGATGGTTTCGCGGTTCTCTCCAAACCATTGGTACACCAAACTTTAGGCATCGTTTTTCTGCTCTCTTTCAAAGTATATTCTCCCACCACACACAAACAAAAAACATCGGGACGATTTACACAGGTACGTCTGCTTGTGGATGCCATTGTTTCAGTTTAGTCTCTTGATACTACAAAACGACCAAAATTTACACAAAATGATAGCACAACTTTACTTGGGAAAACTCAGTAATATACTAAATCGAGTACAGCCAAGCAGGTATAGAAGGATCGGGTCACAGGCAATTACAGGTATAAACCTAATTAAGAGCAGTGTATTGAGTAGTTCCTAGTATAGGAACATTGGGTCAGGGACAATTCCAGGTATCCATTTGGTTAATTAGATTCTGGGAAATTTCTATTTTGACGATTAAGTACATATTTATCTCTTTATTTGCTGTCCTCTATCAGAAAAAAATATCAATTAACCTGTAATTTGTATCTCAAAAACTAGAGCTGATAGAAAAAAATCTGGTGGCATTTTTGGAATCAGCACATTAAAAACATCTAAAATCAGATGTTAGATTTCCAGCATCAGATTGTTTGTTTGTTTGAAATTTTCACTATTTTTATTGAATGAAATAAAAAATTGGTGTTTCCTCTTAAAATAGGGCGATTATCTAAAAATGTGTAGTTGCTTGAAACCAAACAGCGTTTCTCGACTACGTTTTCATAAAAATAAAAATCATTTAAAAGAGTAAAAGAATTATTTTCTTATAAATTCGAATAATAAAATTCAGTTAATTTCTATAGCACAAAAAAGTATATGTGGCCACCGTGTTCCAAATACTTTATAAATGGCACAGTCAATAAAGCTTTTGTTTCAATAAACCGGCGTAAAATTCTCCCCTAATTGGTCGGATCCGTGTAAAGGGAAAGTTAATTGGTTGATTATTATCAGTGTTTTAAAAATAAATCACACGTTCACCGAATACCGTCATGTATTTTATCAATGTTTCGGCGGAGTTAATGGAACACGCTTTTAGAAGCAATTTGCATTCTGCCTAGTTATGGCATTAATGTTCTTTTCACGGAACGATATCGGGAGATCTCTATGTAAACAGAATACTTGTCAATTTAAAAAAAAATCATTAAATGACTTTATGAACGCCAATTAGAATTATCGTCCTTTTTTTCCGATATTCCACATATGAACTCTCGCAAATTAGAAAATCGTAGTTCTTATTTGGTTAAAATGAGACTATATTTCTTTGTAAAGATATATAGGTTTTTGGGGTAAAAATAGAATTTAGGACATTATGGTTCTTGGGTTTTTAGAATGTGTCAAATTATAATTACTTTCCGACGTTTCGTCAGCGATTGAACGCTTCATCTTCAGAGATCTTTACTGCACAAGATTAAAATATTAAACGAGCTCTGATGAGTAGAGTTCAGGTATTTATACTCCAAGTATTTATAGCCGCTTTGTTCTCACTGATGCTGTAATTACTAATCTCCACGCATCATGCAGCATGGAAATCGCTCCTCTAATGGAATTTCCATAAATTCTTTAATCTCCCTTTTACAATAGTGTGAGACCGATGAAAGAACCTCAATACATTTGTAGAGTTTCTCTCTGATACAACGGATAGGCGGATTCAGGTGGATGCTATATACACTGACTTCAGTAAAACGTTTGATAAAATTAATCATCGAATCCTAATAGATCGCCTGGCTGAGGTCGGTGCATCTGCATTCTTGTTGCTCTGGATCTGGTCTTATCCGTGTGACCGAGTATAGGTGGTATCTGTTAATCGGCATTAATGCAACCCCGTTAAAGTACAGGGTTTCCGGATTTGGTTGCAAAAGCAGGGTATCTCGCTTATTTTTAAAGATGAAGCCGTAAACAAAATTTTCATAGCCTTCTTCGTTTATGAGATACAGGGCGAAATAGAAAATTTTGCATTTTGGGAACCTCTCGTATCTCGGTTATCCTTTAACTTAACGCAAAGGGAAAAATTGCTGCTTATGCAGTTTTTTACGCTGGATTCAGTGGCGTACTCATATTTTTCATTTGAGTTGTTATTTTTTAGATATGACCCAAAGTTGTGTTTCTTTAAATAGGACACCCTGTATATTTGTCCAGAGATTGATTTGTCCTTTTAAAAGCTTCTCAAAAATATATAATAGTATGGGTCTATTTTAAGAAACAACAACAAAAATCCTAATTTTTATAATTATCATCCCAAATTTTGCAATAGGCCATGTAAAACGATGCCGTTTTCTTTTGTTTTCTTGGAAGCAAATGACATTTCCCAATTTTGTACGCGTATATAAAATATAGCGCTAGTTTTTTGTATTTATTTATTGTGTAAAAATATATTTGTATTATTATGGAAGAAAACCAAACTTTCGAACATTATGAAAAGTACGATATGTTAGCTTATTTTATATTAAGTAATGAAAGTGTTGAAGCGGCTTCTGAGCTGTATTTTAACAGGTAAATAGTTAATTTTTAGGTATGTTGAAATAATATTGCTTAATTTTTATTTAGATATCCAGAAAGGAGGCAACCTAATATATCCACTTTTTACGGGATAAAAAAGAATTTACTTAATCACGGATCATTTATCAAACCTCGTACGAAAACATATAATAAAGAAAATCGGGAGGCTGAGGAAATTACGGTTTTGGCTAATGCAGAAGCTTACCCTACAAACTCTTGTAGGGCCAGTGAAAAGAGCATAGGGATTCCAAAAATTAGAGTTCAAGGAATTCTAAAAAAGCACAAATACCACCCATACAAATTTAGGCTCGTGCAGCTCTTACAGCCAGGGGATGCAGAGCGTCGGGTAGTCTTCTGCAATTGCTTTCGAGAAAGATGCGATATGGTTAGAGATTTTGAAAGGAAGGTTATATGGTCAGACGAAGCACATTTCAGTAATTCTGGTATACTTAATAGGCACAATAGTAGATTCTGGTCCCAGGAAAATCAACAGCAAATATTTCCCAGAAGACAGCAGGACAGGTTTGGTCTAAATGTGTCCTGCTTCATATTAGGAACACATATAAAATTTTATATATTTAAGGGAAATCTAACAGCCAATCGCTATATAGAAATTTTAGAGGCAGCTATACCTGAATTACTTGACGATGTTCCTCTAGCGCAAATTAACGAAATTTATTTCAACAGGACGGTGCTCCTGCACACAATTCTGGAATGACGAGATTATTTCTGGACAATAATTTTACCAATCAATGGATCGGAACAAATGGACCTATAAGACGATTTTAGATTTCTTTCTATGGAGATATCTGGAAAATAGAATTTACAAAGACCACTATGATAATGTCCAAGATTTAGGAAATGCAATAAGAGAAAATTTTCGCTATTTACAAAATCATCCCGTTATTTTGCTTAATTCCCTAAAACGAATACGAAAATTGTGCGAAGTATGCATAGAACAACATGGAAATCAGTTTGCACAGTTCTTTTGATTTCATTGGTTACTGTAGTTCTTATACGACAGTTGATTTTTGCTGAAAGGCTTGTTACATAATAATTTATTAGTGTTTTGTTCTTGTGTTACATAAATCTAGGTACAAAATTGGGAAATGTCTTTTACTGCAAAATTTGGGATGATAATTATAAAAATTAGGATTTTTATTGTTGTTTATTAAAATAGACCCATACTATTTTATATTTTTGAGAAGCTTTTAAAAGGACAAATCAATTTCTGGACAAATATACAGGGTGTCTCATTTAAAAAAACACAACTTTGGATCATATCTAAAAAATAACAACTCAAGTGAAAAATATGACTACGCCACTGGATCTAGCGTAAAAAACTACATAAGCAGCAATTTTTCCTTTTGCGTTAAGTTAAAGCATAACCGAGATACGAGGGGGGTCCCAAAATGCAAAATTTTCTATTTCGCCCTGTATCTCATAAACGAAGAAAGCTATGAAAATTCTGTTTACAGCTTCATGAGTTTCACAAAAAATTAGCTCAGGTTCGTGAAAACCGCAAGGTTCTATCTTTAAAAATAAGCGAGATACCCTGCTTTTGCAACCAAATCCGGACACCCTGTACATTCAGGGGTACCTTAAGGTCCTTTATTTTTTATTATTTATTTGAACGATTACAGAGAATGCTTTGGAAATTTCTTACTCTATGCAGGCGATTTAAAGTTATATTATCCAGTAGAACAGTCAAATGATTATCTAAAAATACAAGGATATTTGGATCGGTTAGCTGCATATTGTAGGAAAAAAGATCTATTTTGAAACTTTGATATATGTAGTACTATCAACTATACCCGAAATATCAATAGAATTCCCACTCATTATGCTATAGTAGGTAACACTGATTCATGTAAAAAAAATTCACAACTCGTCCTGGAGAAATTGTCTAATATTCAAATAAATATAAATACTACACTGGTAGGTTTTAGTATCCTTAGTCTTTTTACAAATATACCTGTAGAAAAAACTTTAAACAATGTAAGAAATAAACTTGAGAATTCAAATTCAAAAAATATATAGCAGATTTACATAATGAGATTTATCAATATTTTATTATCTATAATATATTTTGTACCTGAGCTAAATGATCGTATTGTGCACATCGCATATAGGTGCGATAGAGTCAGAAATAATAATTTTAATTTAATAAGTTTACATTAAGACTCTGCCTATCGTCCCCAATAAATCATTCTCATTGAGAGGTACTGGCACATATTTATCCAAATATATTTCATTATTTAAATTAAGTCTATTAAACCATTAATACTATAATACTAGACTGGAAGGAATACCCAAACGGAAGTTTACTTATGTTATTGACCAAAAGTCAACTAAAAATTATCAAAAATCCGAGCTAAATTCTGATTGAATCTTCTAACAGTTTTTCTTTTAATATCTTTCTAAATTTAAATTTATTTTTAGTACATTTTAGCGATAGAAGCAGCTTATTATAATAGTAGGGACCAAGATAATCAATAAAATTTATTAGATGAGTTTTATTAAACTGACGAGTAGTGATATTTTTATTTTCGATTGTTCTGGTGTTTTGTTATGTTTATGAGTAGGACATATGTATTTATAAATACATAAGCTTAATGAATATTGCACATTTCAATATTTACAGTTTTTTATGTCTAATAAGTCTGCTTCTCTAAACAGCTCTGCAGTATCAAATGCAAAATTCTTTTTTTAACATAATCTTAAGTATGTACTTTTGAGAAATGATCAGCGGTTTCAAAGAAGTTCGCCAAACTATTATAGCATACCTAAAAATAGACTGCACTAAGGTAGTGTACATTGTTTTAATAACATCTTTACACATTATTTCTCTTAATTGATAGAATTTATATGACAGTTTTCTAATTTTATCAGATATATAGAGGCAGTGCATTGTCCACTTCAAATTTTGATCTACAATCACGCCTAAGTACTTTAAATGATAGCAATCTTGGTGAACGTACATTATTAAACATTAATATTATTCTAGAAATATTAGCTGTTTGTCTAAAAACCACTTATTTTTAATAAAAAAATGAATATTACCAACAAAATTTTGGCATGACTATGGGATCTCCTTTATCTCCTTTACTAAGTAATATTTTTATGGAAAACTTTGAGTTAAATTATGTTTCAAGTTACGATCATAAGCCACTTGTTTGGTGGAGATATATTAATGACATTTTTTTGAATTGAGTATGACGATCAACTCTTAAATGATTTTTTAAATCATATTAACACCAAAGGACCGAGAATCAAATGTACTATTAAAAAAGAGACAGACCAACAACTTCTATTTTTAGCCATACTTATTAAAAAAGACATACACAGTTTTGAAACAAAATTGTACAGAAAATCAACACACACAAACAGGTACTTAAATTTTTAAAAAGGGAGTTGATAGAACAAAAATAATTTGCAAAGATCAAAATTTCGGAGAAAATTTTTTTTACGAAAGATGTTATAAATCAAAATAATTATCCGAATTATTTAGAAAATAGACCAGTTACAAACCTTTTTATATCATGCACATCTAACTTATCAGATAAAATAAAACGAATAGGTAAACGTTTTAAAGAACGATCTTTAAGACACAAAATACGCTTAGATGCAAAAACAAAACCTAACAATGAACAAGAAAATACAAAAAAATGTTATTTATAAAATTCTGTGTCAATGCAATAAATTTTACATAGGTGAAACCTCTAGGCCAGGGGTGCTCAAACTTGAACTGCTGGAGATCTGCCTCAATCTTTTTAGACTACTTACGATCGACTCTGAGAGGCTGCAAGTATGTGTGATGATGGGTTGTCGTACATACACGATACATACACCCTACCTACCTAGGTCGTGTGTACCGTAGCATATATAGATATTAGCTTTCCGCACAATATACATTATTTTAGTCAAGGTTTGGGTTAGGTTTAGTTAGGTTCTTCTCTACAATATCAATGAAAAAACTCATAGTTATTCAAAATTGCGAGTTTATTGGTTATTACAAAACAAAAGAGTTACATATGGTGTTAAATTTAACTAAGGAGTGACTTTGGATGTTGAAGCGTGGCACTGCATGTCCTCAGCATACTTTTCATAAGATGGTACGTAACCACTGAGTGCTAATCGCAAGCATGATGACATATGATCGTCAGTTAGTCGATTGTGATATTTTGACTTAATTATCTTCATTTCAGAAAATGCAGACTCGCACAAGTAAGTTGACCCAAATATTGTTGTCAGTTGCAGGGCGATTTGCCTTAGATTCGGATATTTATCTTCAGATATAAAACACCATAAATTTGTATCAGATGCTGTAGCTTTGAGATGTATATCTGATATAATCTGCTCCAACTCATTTTCAACAGAACATGAGTTCATATTAAACTGACTTGCTATTTCAGTAGCTAATTTCTCAATGTTTTTACATGAAAATGGATAACTCATAAATGATGCTACATTTGCCAATTTACTACAATCATAAAAACGCATTTCGAATTGTCCCAAAATATTTGATAATTCAGCCTCATACATATCATAATTCAACTGAGGAATCCTTGGTTTCAAAGACAAAAAATGTTTCAGATCCTTTCTTTTCAGTTGATCTATCGTTGCAATTTACTTTTGAATGCGTGTACTGCGCTAATCATCTCAATAACAGTTTTTCGTTTACCTTGAAGCTCCAAGTTAATGGTGTTTAAGTGCATTGTGACGTCAGTCAAAAATACCAAATCAGTTAGCCATTTTTAGTTTTTCAACATCTGAGTGTCATCACCTCTTTCGTCTAGAAAAGCTGTTATTTCGGGCAATAATTCTTGAAACCTTTCTAGGAATTTTCCGCGACTCAACCACCTGACGTCCGTGTGAAGAACTAAATCAGTGTGTTCAGCTGATTCCCTATCTTCCAACTGCAACTTAAAGAGCCGCCGTTGCAAGCTACGTGCACGGATGGAATTCACAATTTTTGTTGCCCATAATTTCCTTCGTGTTTAAAACTTTTGAACACAAAAATTGTTGATGTATAATGCAATGGATTAAAGAAAATGAAGGGAAATCTTCATTAGCTCGACACAATGTCACAAAAACGTTTTTGTTTCCAGTCATTGCTGGTGCTCCATCGGTTGTAGTGCACACTAATTTAAATATTGGTAGCTTGTAGTTTTTTACAAAATTGAAGAAAACGTCATATATATCTTCGCCACGGGTCTTCCCCTTCAGAGGAATGATTGTCAAAAATTCTTCCTTAGCCAACATGTCATTGAATACCATCCGAATAAAAATACGCAGCTGGGCAGTGTCTGTCATATCGGTGGATTCGTCGAACTGTAAAGAAAAGTATGTACATTCCTTGATATCATTTTTTAGTTTATCTGCCATGTCCTGACTCATGACTTCAATACGCCTTGTGACAGTCGGACGAGATAACTGAAGTTCTCTAATAGCAGACATGATTTCTGTTTTATTTTTAAAATCTCCAAATAAAGTCTCAGCCGCTTCAATAAATGCTTCCTCACAACCGATCCATCTTCGAATTGTTTCTTGTGTTTCGCCAATATATAAGATATTTTAAATGACGCGATCGTAGCAGCTTTTGATTGTTTGGCTGGTCTTGTGAACATGGTTTGTTCTTTTTTCAAACAAGATATCAAATCACGTACTTTTCGTTTTCTTAATTCACTCTGTGGCGGAAAATCTTTTTCATAGTTTTTATGAACCGTTTTATGATGCCTCTCTATGTTACCACGCTTAGGTATTGCAACGGACGCACGACAAATAAGACAAAGCGCACTTATCCTTCACCATACAAAACAAAAATTCTTCCTCCCAATCGTTATTAAAATGATACGTTTTAGATTTCTTCGCTGCACTCATTTTGTACTATTTAATAATAGACTTTGTATCGACGTAGTATTGCCTTCAAGTTGCAATTCAGAATGACTCCAATTCCTGCAGGCGCAACATTTATATCGGCGTGAACGAAAGTCTGGAATGTTCCTGTCAAACGCGTCGCCCGAAATTTCTAGAAAAGCGACAAAAATAAAAAACGCGGCTTTTCTTTGACAAGTACCGCGCGTTCCTTTGATAAATCCGCCTTTTGCCGCTAGCAGTGTGTTATTTTATTACGTAATACATTTTTGTAGTTTAGTTAAGTACCTACTTATTAAAAATTTTTTTCTTCTCGAGATCTACTCAAAAACACTCGCGATCGACTGGTCGATCGCGATTGACCGTTTGAGCACCCCTGCTCTAGGCCATTAGTCAAAATAATTCGAGAACACCAAATATACATAAAAAACAGGGAATTCAAAAATCAGACATTTGCCAGCATGCACTGGATAACAATCATAAAATTAATTGGAATGCTTCTAATATTTTGGCAAAAGAACCATGTTCCAAAAAATGTAAAATAAAAGTGCCTTATTATTGTTAAATAAAGATAATTGTGTAACATCTTGTTCCTCTAATTTTAATTACACATGGTTAAATTTGCTAAATACTGAAGAAAAAAAAGGACACCTCAAAATACAATAAATTAAAATAGAAATCCTCGGTGCACATATATTCTCACCATATTTTAACAATTAAAAATAATACCTTTAAATTGACATGATGTCAGAGATTAGCCATTCTGGTTATATTTCGGATACAAAACATGAAATATTCTGCTTTAAGTTTTGCTGAAGACGGGGTAGACTTTCCTCCGAAACGTCCAAAAAACAGCTATTTTTCAGTGTCGTTCCCAGAACTAAAGACTGCGTAATAAACTTATAAGGTAATTATTTTGATTTTGTTTTGTAATTGTGTGCGGAAAACCCAAAAATAGTTTTTTGTTTCAAGTCGAAGGATATATCCTAGGCTTATTATCCTACCTTATTCCGCTACAGATTCATTAACCCGGAAAAGTAATAGTAATAATAATCATAATGCTAATATATAAATTAATAAAAATAAAAGGATTAAAGGTTCAATGCCCTCGAAGGCCGTAGATTCTGGATTTTCTCCCTGATTTTACACGACAATTTTATTGAATTTAGTTGGCCAGACGGACGTTTGGTTGGTCAACGGCACAGAGTGGTTAAAACAAATATCTTTTTTAGTAATACTAATAATAATAATAATTTTTTTGTCTTTTTCCAATGTCATATTTGAAAGATATTGTGTTTTAATTAACGTACGCAGCATAAAGCCCACGTCCTCATACGGGGAACCGACTTTCTAAGTTCAAAGGAAAGAATTCAATTTCCTGACAACCTTATTGTAATGTTTACTGCTTTCATGTTACAGCGAGACCAGAATTCAAAAGAAATAACAGTTAATATTCAAGTTATGCTTGAACAATTTACTTTCGGAATATGTTCTTGTTTAGTGTAAGGAGAAAACTTTCGGAAATGAAATACGACATACTACGTGATCGCTTTAACTTTAAAATATGAACGCGGTCAAAAGTTGAAGGTAAAGATTATTTTTCATATGTACTTTCGTAAATTGAGTAGTGAATTGTGAAGTTTAGTAGTTTATATTTTTACCTGCCGTATCTTAGAAAGTATTTATTCTAATTAAAAAAAATGCCCAAAAAAATCGTTGTAAAAGAAAGTTTCTCAAATCGCCGCTAGTGGGCGTGACAAATAGACAAAAGTTAATATGTCAGACTTTTCTTTTTTTTTAAGCTTCATTCAGTTTGGTATTGAAACGAGGTGCTCTATTTGCTCTACTTGTTGAGCCAATATTTGAATGTTTTAAATCTTCAAATACTGCTATTTTCCAGAAAAACGTCAAAGGGTATGCTGGAACTTTATGTCACAGCTTATAATAGGGTTAAAAGTCAAAAAAGACAGTAAATAAATTTGGCATTGTCTTTGCCAGACCACGTATTGCCAAAGAAACGTTTTCACGGACCAACATCACATTAACCGTTTACCTTGCCCTCAAAGGTTGCCTGATCTGTCTCCTATTGAACATGTCTAGGACATGATTAGTCGTAGGATGTTGAATTTGCAGCACTTTCCACAGAATTTAGCCGCCCTTTGTCACGAAATTCAGGTAGCCTAGAATGAGGTACCCCAAGAAGATATCGACAGCTTAATCAGAACCGAGCCTACGCGTGTCACACTATTCAACCACATTTTTCAGTTGTTTAATGAAACGCGCATATATATAAATATAAATATATATATATATATATATATATATATATATATATATATATATATATATATATATATATTTATATATATATATATATATATATATATATATATATATATATATATATATATATATATATATATATATATATATATATATATGCGCCACCTACATGAATTTCTACTTCTTCGAACAATCACAACTTTTTGGTACAGTCTTGTATTACATTTTTGAGGAAAACAAAATTATTCCCTTGCCATTTCTACGTCAAAAAGGTATACCTGTTAAAAGTGGATATGAGCAACCGTTTTCGAGATATTTGGATTTAAAACAGTTTCGGCGCATGTGATTTTTTTTATCAAATTCACATAAAGTATGCATGTATTGTAAAAAAATAGAAGTGTGCCTTGCCTGATAGAACAACTGCTGGTTGGTGTTCTCATCGTTTTTCCTGTTACTTAGCAATAGTAATGTCAGTTAATAATAAGATCAAATTTTGTCACTGTCAATTTCTGTTCATAACTTTTATTATCTGACAATAATCATTTAAGAAACTTTAGATCTAAATACGTCATTATGCCTGTGATATTCTCGCATCGTGAATATGCAGATATGATATTCGTCTATGGCTTCTGCAATGGGGTCGCAATTCAAGCAGTCGCGGGGTACCAGCGTCGTTTTCCAGATAGAAGGGTGCCAGAAAGAAGAGTTTTTCAACAAGTTTACACTACTGCTGAAGAATCTGGAATGTTTCCAAGTGCGAAAATTGTATCTGAAAGGGAATCGGGACCCGACGTTGAAGTAGAAGAGGCTATACTCAATGACGCCGAAAATGATCCAAGCATAAGCACTAGGCGGATTGCAGATACTTATCAAATTACACAATCGTCTGCTTGGAGAAATCTTCAATAGGTATGTTGAATTCATTCACGCGTGATGGTATAAATAATCTTCACAATGAAAACCGGTGGTCCTATGAAAATCCTCACGCTACAGTAGAACATAATTTCCAACATAAATTTAGAATTAATGTGTGGTGTGGAATGTTAAATGGTCATTTAATTGGTCCATTTATAATCGACGGTAGTCTTACAGGAGAAAAATATTTAAGCTTTCTTGAAAATCACTTGCGAAATCTATTAGAAGATGTTCCCCTTAATGTAAGACAAAACATGTATTTGCAGCATGATGGAGCCCACTACACACTACAGTTTACTTGTAACAGATTTTTTAAAACCAAAACTTTCCAATCCGATGGATTGGTCGGGGAGGTCCGTTTAATTGGCCACCGAGATCGCCAGACCTTATTCCTTTGGATTATTGTCTTTGGGGATGGTTCAAACCACTAACCAAGAGAAGCGTTATTGGATCGGATAACAAAAAAAATTAAATACCCTTTGTTAAGTTTATGTCTGAGGCACTGAATACACACCTCAAAAAAATGTGTTAGTCTTTCATTTCAAAGCTTTTGTGCCAAGATGCGTTTAAATTTAGACAAAATAACAAACATTTAAAATTTTGCGATAAAAAATTACATGCCCCGAAATTGTTTTAAATCCAAATATCTCGAAAAACGTTGCTCGTATCCACTTTTAACAGGTATACCTTTTTGACGTAGAAATGGCAAGGGAATAATTTGTTTTACTCAAAAATGTAATACAAGATTGTACGAAAAAGTTGTGATTGTTCGAAGGAGTAGAAAGACATGTAGGTGGCGCCCCCTACAAGTAAGAGCGATACTAATATTAGATTCGAATTTGTCATACCAAAAACCCCCGTATATCAATTTTTACTCCATTATTTACATTATCATAGATTTTATTTAAAAAAAAAGGAAAATTAAATAAAAACTTTAACACCCTGTATCTCGAGAACTAAGGCCTTGCGGACACTTATTTATATAGACTTTTATGTTAATTTTTTGGTTCTGAATATGTACCTGAAGTATTGACATTTCCTCATGAATCACCCTGTATATTTACATATATTTATATAATATGGTCAAGCTGTAGAAGGACAACACTTTCAACATCCTATTAATCATTAAATTATGTTAATTTTAGTTTTTTAATTCCTAATTTGTCGATGTTATTCAAAAACATTTAATAAATCTAACATTTAACGGATCAAGATAAAAGTTTTCAATTTTGGAGTTATATTAAGGATAATACGAGAAATCAATCACGCTTAAAAAACATATTATTTGATTTGAAAAAAAAAGTAAGGTTAGTTTGTCAAAAAACTGAAAATCTGACAACATTGCGAGATGCACATAAGGGTGAGGGGAATTCGGTAAGGCTTAACTCACCACATATGGTTCAGATGGTTTAAGTGGTTTTTAAAACCTTTGGAAACCATAGGACATGCCTGGGTATGCATTAGAGTAGCAGACAGACAATTAGAAACACTTAGTGAGTTTTGTAAATGTTTTATCACAAGAAACAGTTATTTAGTCTCGAACAGACATCATCTACATGCAGACTCCACTCGAGGTTAGAATCTATTACCATTCCTAAAAACTTTGAATTATGATTAGCAAGTCAAAATCACATTATTAAATGAAATCTTAGGAATTACTGGTTTGCGCATTTTTGTCTTAAATCCACAGACACATTATTTGAAAGATTTATTATAAGGTCGTTTTTTTACACCAATCTGAGAGCTCAGACAGTGATATCTTAATTTTCTCCACCAAAAGATTTTCAAAACTAAACTTTTTGCTACGAGCGTAGGAAAAGTGTTTTACTTTTCACACAAGTGTGAAACGTATTTTATTTTTCACACTAGTATGAAAAGTATTTTACTTTTGCACTAGGGCGAAAAAACACTGAAATAGCTTTTTGTACGTGCATAGAAAAAAAACTTCTATGATGAAAATTGCGTTTAAGGAAATTCTTTCAATCCGCAACTTTCACATGCATTAAACAAGCATTTCTCTCACTAGTATCATAAATAGCTATTTCCACATAGTTATGGGTTTTTCGTATGAGCCTTTGCCGTTATCACGTTTCATTGTCGTATACCCTCGGCTATCTACTAAAAACGTACCAAAATTCACCAATTTACCAGTGGCGTGCTTACTATATAGGCAAAAGAGCATTACCTACCCTATGAAAATGGTTGAGTAATCTATTTTTCATTTGTCGGAATTATCTTTATTGTTTGAATCACAAAAATTAAAAAAAATATGTCCAATCACCAAAAAATCATTCCGCCACAAAGACCAATAGACAAGCAAAATTCCTTTACCACTAAAACCCTTACAGGAACCAAAAGCAGTGTTTTTGTAAGAACGCTACAAGATATTAAAAGAATCGTAGGCATAGAATAGAAAGAAAAGGACGAGCCGAAATATGTGGTAATATTCATTATAATCGGCATGCTGCCGAATCACAATATGGGTTATTATACCAATAATTGATCAGTTTAGTCTGCCTTTCTCGTCCTATTCTATACTTAAGGGAGAACTGCACGCAAAAACTGAAAAACCAGCGACAAGGTCTAGTCGAGTTGAAAGTAAGATGAAAAGGTACCTACGCATTAAAAAAAACTTCCTGCACGTCTGACCTCAAAAAAATGTGTTATGTATAGATAATTTAAATTACATTTCGTTTAAAAATGGGTTCAAAAGGGTTCACGCGCTGCAGAAATACAAAGACATAAGTACGATTTACCATTTCAAATTTTGCAGTTACGTAGACAAAGGATCAATGTAAGGCGGTAAAGAGCCATTGTGTGGAAAAAAAATTATATGCGAAGGCATGTGCGTCAAAAAATAGTCCAAAATAGACAAATCTACTTTTATTTTATAACTGTAGATTTGATTTTTTCATAAAAATTCGCATTTAGCGCCCATCTATACATATTTCCCTATTAAAATCACATTGAAGCTAATACATATCTCTTATAGTTTTAACATAATATTGCAGCTGCGGAAGGCAAATGATCCATATTACTGCGTGCGGTTCCCCCTTAAATATATTATAAAAATGCCTAGACACATTTTTAGTTGACAGACTAAAACATTAATTTAATTGTTTAAATTTTTCGTCCTAATATTCTGAGCTAGGAACATAAGGAATGCTTAATTTTGTGAGGAAAAGAAAATGTGTCAAATATTTCCTTAATTATTAAGTTAAGCAAATTTAATAACAGTAAAATTTCAGTCAGTAGTGACTCTGCGAGATGATCGTTTTCTTGTCTGACAATAAGTCGCACTTCTTTGCGAAATACATTTTTAAAGAAATTAGCTATAAGTGTTACATGGCAAAAAATATAGCCGCATTATTAAACTGATTTTCATAAAGATCTAATGCATTTTTTTTGGGACAAAAAATGATTGTTAGTGATGGAAGATAGATCAAAATGCAAGAGTTCTAACCACAATACACCAGCAACTTGTTACGTTCTGGAAGCGCTTCGCCAACCAAGTTAGCATCATCAGCAGATGATGTAAACTAAAGCAACTTATCCTAACCGAGACTGTTTGTAGGTAAATGTGGTCACACTTGGTTGCACCCGACTGCACAGTTGTCAAGTAAGCAATAGAGGGGAGTATAAGGAATAGGCTCTTTGTCTTTATTTAATGCTTCCTTACCACATTTAACTATGTCTATACTCTCAAATTCATCCAATATTCTGTTGTTTATCTCAAACTCATCCAATATTCTGTTGTTAGATACATATTTAATTAACTTAAGATTATTTATTCCTATTTGGTGATTATTTTCCACATCATGTTGGACAACTCTTGACTTTTCTCTTCTTCCGTATCTTAAATGTGCCATGTGTTCGTTAAAACGAATGTTTATAAAGCGTTTAGTTTGCCCAACATATTTTAGATCGCATCATTACATCTACTTTCATATATGCCACTCCTCTTCTTCAACTCCACTTTGTCTTTAGGGTTTCCAAGGAGATTTTTCAAACTGTTCTCCGTTTTGTAGGCTACTTAAAACCTACGCTCCTAAAAACTTTTTCTATACCTCTCATATATCTGGGATCATATGGAATTACTACGAACTTATTGGGAGCCTCAGGTGCTTGAAGAGTAGTGGCATCTTTTAACATTTTCTTATGCTTATGTCCATTTACTAATTTATGTACAAAATTATCATTATATCCATTACTTTTAGCTATATTTTTAATCCAATTCATTTTATTGTTAAAACGTTCTTTACTTAACAGAAAATTGACTATCCTGTGAGTTAAGAAATGAAATGCTGCCATTTTGTTTTGACGTCAATGAAATGAGTCGAATGTTATATACCTATCAGTATTAGTAAATTTCCAAGAAATATCAAAATTCTAATTTATCGTTATTTCTAATAACTAACGTGTCGAGAAAAGGTAATTGCCCATTGTTCTCTTTTTGGTAAGTAAAATTAAAGGGAGCATATTTATTGTTTAATATTTCTAAGAAAGTGTTAAAATTTTCTGTTTTAGTATCAAAAATAGCAAATATATCGTATACGTATCTATACCATTCCCTTGGGAAATACTTGAGTTGTTCTTTTTTGAATTGGGTTTCTAATCTACCCATAAACAAATTTGCAAGGAACGGAGATAAGCAATTGCCCATCGCAGTTCCCTCAAGTTGTTTATAAAATTTATTGTTGAACTGAAAAAAAATTTGATTCATACATAGGTTTTTGAGGAACAAATATTTATCAATAATTTCTTTCTTCAAATTGTTTAATTTAAGTAGTTCCTTTAGGTACCCTAAAGCTAGTGGTATGGGTACACTAGGAAACAATGAGTTTTCATCAAAAGATGTTAAAATTTCACCTTCTTTTAAGTGAACATTCTTAATTTTATTTAAGAATTCTAACGAGTTAATAACCTCAAAGTTATCGTACGAGATATTTAATTTGCTGAATTCTTCTACTAACCATTTTGAAATATTGTACGTTGGTGATCCAACAGCTGAAACGATAGGTCTCATGAACCTCCCAGGTTTATGGATTTTGGGAAAGTAATACAGTTTAGATAACTGCGGGTTACTATACGTTAGTTTGAATTTTAGTTTATCGGACACAAGATTTTGGACATAGTCCAGGCGCGTGCGGTGAACTTTTAAGAAGCGATTTTTAGAAAGCTACCTATTTGTAATGTAATTCGATTCTTTGATCATTTTTTGCAAATTCGTCAATGACGTCATCATAAAATCTTCGATGCTCCGACATATTTTGGAGAAGTTTATTTTTAACGGACAACAGCGATGTATGCGAAAGTCTCTCCTGCCCCGTTGAATTTCTCACAAAATTTTTTATACGTTTAAGTGTTGAAAAATTGCGTTTTACTGATGAACTTGTGGCAGGTATTGTCGATACTAATTCACACAATTTCGACACTTCGGTGTAGGCATCTTCCAGCCCCTTGTCTTTTAAAAATTGCATTAGTTCCTTAACGTTATTTTTTGCGCTAATGTCATCAGTTTCGTAAACACTTTTAGTTCAAATCGCAATAACACTCGGTCGAAGAACTGGCCATAATGAAGAAGATATTTAAACGCATCTTCTGGAAAAGTGTTTCCTTTAAATGCATCAAAATTGCAGAGCTCGAGGAATTTAAAATCATTTAAACCGTTAAATCTATAGTTTATTTGTTGCTGAATTTGATCGATTATTTCATAAAAGAGGCGTCTGTATGATGTTTGAACATCTCCCACCTTGTCTATTCGAAGACGCTTGGCTTGTGGCTCTACAATTAACGTCATCGTTTTCTCCCAAAATAGGTCAAAGTCATCTCTTTTTTGGCTTAACATGGACTTAAAATCATCCACTTATTAAGGACGTGTTCAATTTTGGTTTTACCGAAGACTTTTTCTTTTATGACGGCCTACAAATGCGCTTTGAACATAATGTGTCTTTTTACAGCTTTATAGAAATTGTTTAAATCGGAAAAACCAGTTTTATGCCAGAGACCTTTTTCATTTTCAAAAAGTAAACATGGCCAACAAAATAATTTACTTATATTTTCACACCCTGTTAGCCATTTAAATTGTTCGTATTGTTTTTACGGATAAAAATTTCTAATACAGTTTTACATTTTTATGGTTAAATTTTTCATAGGCGGTTTTGCCCTTCCTTTGGAAATTATTTGAAGCTTATCAGGGAAGTTTAATGTTCAAAATCCCTTTATTATTAAGACACACACACACTCTTCTTACTAAATTCTCCAACATTTTCAACGTTATTACCGACAGCCGAAGTTGACGTTATTTCCATATCCACGTCCGTATTATTGTTTTCCATATCGCACCATGCACGACGCGACGTTCGTATCACACAACACACGGATAGCCGTTCAAATAAAGAATTTACTCCAACGATAGCTTCCGCAGCAGGCGACTGAAATGCAAAAATTGCAAACAGCCGGTGGAAAGTTCAATAACCTCTAGCTCGATTCACAGGAAATCAAGCATACAGGACTTGGCTTCAGAGAAGCTAGCCGCCCGCATAGGTTCTATTCGATATTCTATTGTGGCTGGGTGGGAGTCAAGGCCGCATTTATTATGGGCTTGATCATTAAGATAATATTTTAGCATTTTTAATATACACTAAATTAATGGTTTCCTATTTCAAAAATTACATTTTAGAAGATGTTTTGTATTTTTTTTTTGAGGAAAAACTGCTTCCCTTGCTTCCCTGGACTGCACGCCCCTTGGACTTACTGACACTGACTTCAAGACAGATGTATTTTTAAGGGGTAAGTAATTTTAAGAACATGGACGCGCCACTGCAATTTACCAATAGCCGCTTCGAAACAGCGACAATGCGAAGGTCAAAAAATGCCTTCCCGATCGTTGATTTTCATAACAATAATAGGTAATTCCGGTCTATTTTACTGTGTGTTCTCATGCACTTAGATAAAGATTATTCTTTCAGTAAAATGTTCCACCGTATATAAATAGCCTATTTTCATAATATGGCAGAGTGAACACTTGTCAAACACTTTCTGCGTATTAAATTCGACCTAAGCATTTTTAGCTGAAGTCTCTAGATAGTGTTATAAAATGTACATATTTTAGGAGAGAATGCTGTCACATATTGTACGTTGAACCTCATACATTAAAATGAATTTTAAAAACCTTTAAGGCTTGCATCGCAACACATTTAAATGAAATTCGTTCGAGCAGAAAAAGGCTATTAACTATTATATCTTTTAAAATTTCTCTTTTCACTATTGTGTTTCTCATGTTGCTGCCAGTCTAAGCTAGTCTTTTCAACAGATTTAATAAAAAGCTCGAAAACGGGCTGTGCTTTGCCTATTGCTACTTTAAAAGAGGCTGAGGTTAAGTGACTTCAGCAAAAAATATGAAAAATATATTTTATGTTTCCCAGAACTAGCCCGAATTGAAGTCGTCAGATTGTATCGAAAAAAACATTGCTATTGTTTATTTAAGGAGAGCAGGTTGTACATTTTTAGTTTTTTGTAAAAATCTATTTCATCAAAATTTTACGTTTTTTCATAAACCGTTAGAATTTATCAAAAAAAAAATCGCTAAATTTCCTTTACCCGGAACATTCCCTGTTATGAATATTTCCTTTTCTTAGTAATAGTGAAGTGTGGCCAAATTTTCACACATAGTTAGTAACACATATACATATACTTTCTTTTCAAAAATTGATTTTTACTTCTCTCGTAGAAGGGAAACTCAACATTTTTTTAAATCTTTAAGTTTCTGGTTCCCCAGAAAACGAAAAACAAGTTTTCTCAATCCCGTTGGTCTGATCTGTCTCTCGATCTGTATGTCCACGGCATAGCTAAAAAAATTACTTATCCGTTTGCCTTCAAATTTTGGTCAAAAGTCAGGTAACTTTAGGGTAAAAATGCAATATGGCAAAACAAAATAACGGCCTAATGAAATATTAAAAAAATATTGCTAAAAAACTACTTACATAATTTATCTCACATTTTGCAATAAAACAAGTATGATGTAGAAGTCAACTGGAACAATTTGGATACGAATCCAAGATGGCGAAACAAAATGACGGCTTAATAAAATATTTAAAAATTCATCCCGAAAAAACAACTGATTTCAAATTGTGTGCCATAAAAACTAACTAGTAAATCTGTGATACTACCCCAAGATGGCGGAACAAAATGGCGGCCAAATAAAATATTTGTTATTGTGAAAAAAATCGCCGTCTCAGGTTTTACAGATTTTCATGCTTTAGGCATAGCTTAAAAACTACTTATTAGCTTGACTTCAAATTTTAGTCAAAAATTGAGAGGCAGATGATGATGACTTGGTAATATTTTTGTAAAAATCCAACATTTTGGAAAAAAAATCAAGTGTTACATGGGAATAAATTGGTAACATTTGGTGTGAATATAATATAACAAAACAAAATGGCGGCTTAATAAAATATTTGAAAAATCGGCCTGAAAAAACTACGTATTAGATTAAGTTCAAATTTTCTGCAAGCATTAAGTGTGATACAAATTGGTAAAGTTGTGGTGTAAATTCAATATGGCGGGACAAAATGGCACCCAACTAATTTTTATTTCTCTCGTAAAAGCGAAGTATTGTAATGATGAAAAAATCACCCTACGAGGTTTTTTGAGTGATTTTGATACAACATTCCAATATTTCCAACGACCTCCGGTTCTGATTAAGGCTTAGTCCAATTCCAATATTCTTTGCTTCAATCTAGATTAAACGGAGGCCTTATCTTATAAGAGTTGCAACTACTTCAGCTACTTAACAGCAATATTAAACACGTTGAATCGGTTAAATTCCTAGGTTTGAATATAAATAACAACCTAAAATGACCTAAGCATATTGACACCTTAACTAAAAAACTTTCTACTTCCTGCTTTGCCATTCGAACAGTTTCAGAAGAACTGCACGTGTCGTCTGCCAGACTTACTTATTTTTCTCTATTCGCATTCCATCTACGCTATGGTCTGCCCTTTTGTGGCTACTCTACCACCTAGCAATTTCTTAGCATTTTTAGACTCCAAAAGAGAGCAATTCGCTATTTGTTTGGTCTAGATACTAGAGCTCACTGCCAATACTATTTCAAAAAACATGAAATATTAACACTTTCTGCATTATTTATTTTAGAAACCGTGTGATTCATGAGAAAATATAAAAACACTTTCCCGGGAAGGCTACAACACGTATATCCCACCAGAAACTCTAGGCGTGATGTATATCTTTCTATTCCTTCCACAGAATTAATAAAAAAATCAATTATTTGCAACGCCATAAAACTTTACAATCATCTTCCAGTACATTTAAAAACTATCGCTATGTCTGCACTGTTTCGAAGAAAAAACCAAAGCGTACCTCATTGAAACACTTCTTTACTGCGTTAATGATTTTTACAATGAATAAGTTTCATTAAAATGTTTCTTATTTGTTTGTTTACTTGAATCTTTTTCGGTGTCAAGTTCCAACTGCTAGCATATAATTTTAAAATAATTTTATAGGGGAATGAACTGTCTGATAGTCCGTTAAAATTAATTATTTTGTTACGTGTTAGATTAAAGTTGCACATTTTATTTTTTTAATACACTTTAATTACTATATTAATTCAGTACACTTTGTTTAAATTCAATTATTTTGCTTGTATAACGATAACAAATAGTAATTTATACTATAAGGTTAATGTACTTACATACCATATAGTATATAATATTTTTCCCCCTCCCTGTATTGTATGTTTACAAGAAAATGCTGGATATATTTTTGGATTTTCATTATCATTACATTCGATAGCATTCTTATTAAATTATGAAGGCAGCCGTGATCCGTTGCCAGAGCAACATAAGCAGTTTTTATTTTATCAACAACGTCAAGTTGACACTCTATAGCGAAAAGTTTGAAGAAGTCGAATTGTTTAATTCTGTGTGGACAAAATTGATGTTTCAGACATAGAACAATTAAAGAATATTGCTTCTTTATCTATACTACCGGAAAAGTCGAAAAAAAGGTATGAAGCAGCATATAAATCCTTTAAGAATTGGTTCCAAAGCAAGACGGCTACTGTAGTCTCAGAAACCTTGTTTTTGACGTATTTCCACGAAAAAAAGTGCTATATTGAAGTCCCCATCAGGCTTATAGTGTGAGTATTCGATGTTGAAGTCCACTCTTTTTATAAATGAAAATATAGATGTTTCTAAGTATCCAAAACTTGAAGCATTTTTCAAAAGAGAAAATGATGGTTATAGACCCAAAAAATCGAACGTGTTTAACAGGGAAGATGCGAATAAGTTCATGCTTGAAGCCCCCGATGATGTATACCTATTGATGAAGGTCGTAATGGTATGGGAGTTGCTGGAGGGTGCCGTTCTAATGAACTCTGTGAAATGAAAATGGACAATGTTAAAATAAGTCAGGAAGTCATAATTGTGACCATTCCTGACTCCAAAAATGGAATGCCACATACATTTACAGTGACAAAAAGTGACGACACTCAGGTTTGTCATTTGAAAATAGTTCAAAAGTACATTGATACAAGATCCCACATGACGACTATTAATCCGCCCTTCTTTATGCGATATCAAAATGGAAAGTGCTTAAATCAGCCTGTCGGGAAATTCCAAGTAAAATTGCGAAATTTCTAATTTTTGACAACTTCAAAATGTATACTGGACAATCTTTTAGAAGAACGTCGGCAACTTTATTAGCAAATACTGGATTTGACGTATTAGCTATCAAGCGACATGGTGGATGGAAATCCGCTACTATTACGGAAAGTTACGTAGCTGAGAGCCTCAATAATAAAAAGGAAGTAGTGAATAAAATTTTATACAATAAGATTCAGCCAGAACTCTTGTAGTGCTTCAACAGTGACAGAAACATTGGTTAGAAATGAAGGATCTGTGGAGTCAGAAAATTTAATACACATCGAAAAGAAACCAGAAAACGTGTTTCAAAATTTTTACCGGATTTTTGTAATATGTTGATGGAATCAAAAATTAAATCTACTTATAATAATTTTAGATTATTATTTCCCTAGGGATGTAAATTGACTTACATCCTGTCGTTAAGGGCAATCAATACCTTGTTGAGTAACTTTTACTTACGTCTGTCAAAGCAGTGTCAAAATAGGTTGCTTACAATACAGGGAGGGGGATAATAGAGTTTAAGGTCGCCTAATTATAATGTCAATGTCATCGAAATTATTCACCTCGCATGTGTATTGTTTATTTCCTTATTATTAAGGTTACTTAGATTCATTAACTGTTTACGAAAATGTTATATCCTGACGAACGTTTCTTTTTTCGTGATGGTTTTATAGTTATCAGTACTTAGTATATTTATAATTTATGTATTTGCACTGACTTATCAAAAAATATGATTTTTTTGATTAATATTGAGTTTTTTCATTGTGTTTTTGAAAGGTAAATTTCGCTATTTCCGTAACGATTTTTCTGCGGCAATAAAGCATAGTTTTGTTTGTTTGTATAGAGATGAACTAGTAAAAATCTAGGACTAAGTCAAGATAGCGGAACAAAATGGCGCGTAAATAAAATATCTGTAATTGTGAAAAATCTCCCTCTCACGTTTTACATATTTTCAGGTTTTAGCGTCCCTAGATAAATAGAGGGGAATTTTTTCTAGATCACAAACACCATTTATTTAATCGCCATTTTGATCCGCTAACTTGAATTCGTACCACAATTTTACCAGATGATTTTTACGTAAGACTTTATTTTTGTGTACAATTTCAGGTAAACTGGGTAAATAGCTTTTTAGTAATACTTTTTTTGACATTTAACTAGGGAGCTATTTTGTTCCGCCATATTAATTTTTTTACCAAAATCTACTGCTTATGATACTTGATTTTTTACCTAAATTTGAAGTCAATGAGATAAGTAGTTTTTGAGCTATGCTGCCTACAGGCAGACCGCAGACAGACCGACGGAATTGAAAAAACCTTTTTTATCATCTAGCGATCCTAAAACGTGAAGATCTGTAAAAATTTTCACGATAGCAATTTTCCCCTTTTACCAAGGAAGTAATTAAATAAATGACGATCGGAAAGTTAACCAATAAACATTAACTTTGTTATTTTAAACGAAATAACCTACATATTTTTTTACAAATTTGAATAGACAATTTTCGCTAATTTGAAAAATATATAAAAAGACGAGATTTGGTTCAATAGTTTTTGCCCTGTTTTAAATACTTGAAAAAAAAAAAGCTATCAGGTACGTTGTAAATAAATAAGAAATGAAGAATTGACACGGTTTTTTTAAATCCAAAAACCTAAGTAAAATGAATCAATATTTTTTGAACAATAATAAATTATTCATTAAATCAGAAAATAACAACTTTCTTGGGACAAGTGTTATAAACTCTTATTACAAAGCCAAATTTGTGCAATCATCGGCGCTAAAATACAAAAGTTATGTTAATATAATCAATCGAATTTGCGGTTGGTTCCTTGTGAAACATTTTTAAATAGTGGTTTATTTGAAGAAAAAACTTTGGCTTTTTAATGTTTCATTTATTAGAGAGTTACTTTCTCAAGACATGCCTCAGTGAATACTAAACTAAAAATGAGCTATATCTAATGGTGTGCATAATGCAATTTAGTTTTATTGCCTATCTAATTAAAATGGGATTTTTACATTATATTATAGGTACTTAGAAGGCTGTCTATTATTGGGGTGATTTGGAAATTTTGTTGGTCATTCATTGTGAGTGAATTCCTTGATAAAGATTTTTTAATTTCAAGTTGTTCTAAATGATCCAAACGTTTACCTTTATTTTCTTGATGTAATAACATTACATTATCGGTGTCAATAAAATGGTTGTTTTCTATGCAATGAGCAGATAATCCTGAATTTTTAACATTATATAAAATAGAGTTACGGTGTTCTTTTACTCTTGTTTGGATATTTCTACCCGTTTGCCCAATATAGACAGCTTCACAGTCCTTACATTTAACTTTGTACACACCTGATTTATTAGACGCCTCAATTAACCAAAAATTTTAGGTTTTTAATTTATATTCCCAACTATAGTGACAAAATATCAAATAAGCTTAATAGATTAGGTTGCAACACAATTTCTGTAAATAAACTAAATTTAGGTAGTGTTTTAATAAATAATAAGGAAAAAATTTGTCAGTCTAATAAATCAGGTGTGTACCGGGTGGTCGAAATTGGTCTGTTTTAACAGAGAAAACCTATTTCCTGACTAGATAGAGCAAAACTGACTTAGGTGTCATGGGCTCGATTTCTGAGAAATGTTTAATGGCAAAAACCGCCTGCCGATATTTTCACTGCCAACTGAGATATAGGGCGTTTTTCAATTTTCGGCCATTTTGAAAATTGTCCATAACTTTTTTATTTTGCGGAATATTAACATTCTGCAAAGACATTCTAAAGGCACTTTTTTATGTGCAATCCAGTGGCATACTCAGATTTTTTCTATAGTTGTCCGTTTTATCATAAATAGGCAAAACTTTTTTTTTCCAATGGAAATCATAGTTGGCTATAAATTATAAAAAATGCTCGCGTTTAGCCCTTTTCAGTGATATAAAGTTGTAGGTACTTATTTTCAAAAATAACGAAAATATTAGGTGTTTTTGGTTTACATCGAAGTAGGCTTTGATTTGTGATGACAATATCTCAATTATGTATTGTTAAGATTTATAGTTTGTTAGCAACTTAAACACAACTTTAAATAACACTAGCTAACGTTATTTTAATTATTTATTATTAATTTTTTTTATTTTTTTTTGTTTACATAGCAAAGTTGAACAAAATTAACAAACTAAACTACTATTTACAGCTACAAGTGAAAATAAAAAATAATTATGAAAATCTAGGTATTTAGTTAGATAGGTTTCTGATAAATATATTTAGAGAAGTTGTTCAAATTGAGCCCCTCCCTGTTGAATACAAACTAAGCATCTTTTGCGTACCGAGTTGCAACTATTTATTAGTTCAACTGGGCTAATAGATGCAAAAGCTTGCCTAGTGGCCTCTTGCAATTCTTCTTTTGTGTGAAAGGTTCTTCCTTTAAATATCAAGTCCTTCAATCTTCCCCACAAAAAAAATCTAAGGGAGTTAAGTCACAGGACCTAGCAGGCCAAGGTATGGGGCCCCACGTACCAATCCAATTTTCTCGAAATTCGAAGTTTAAAAGATCAGTTGTGATCCTTGCATTGTGCGGGGGACAACCATCTTGTTGATAGTAGATATTTCTGGCATCAGCTAAAGGTATGTCTTCCAACAAAGGGACAATATATGTGCGCAAAATATTTACATAATCATCTGCAGTTAAATTTCCATCGTAAAAATAAGGTCCCACAAATCTTCCTCGGAATATCCCCACCCATATATTGAATCCACACCGACCTTGCCGGTCTTGTTGCACAACTACGTGTGGATTTTCAGTGGACCAGTGATATGAATTATATCTATTAAATATACCAGAAGTATCTACTCTGGATTCATCACTCCAAATAATATTTAATGGAAAATTCTCATTCTCCATGAATTTTTGCTCATACCACTGACAAAATCTCAATCTTCTAGCGGCGTCCCCTTCACGGAGTTGATGAACTCTTCTCGTTCTGTACGGTTTGAATTTATGTTTTTTGAGTATTTTTAAAACGGTGGTCTTTGGAACATTCGTTATATTAGCCAATGTTCGAGAGGAGGTGCCAGGATGATCTAATACCTCACCAATTATATTTAGCTGCTGGATTTCCTTTTCTTCCTTTAGTTCATAATGTCTTGTTCTTAACTTTTTAAAACTTCCGTAATTTACTAAATTACTTTTTAATGTTTGATAAATTCGGTTATCCGGTTGACGTCGCTCGGGAAATGTATTAAAATATAATTCACTAGCTGCTTCAGGAACTTCGTTTGATAATATGTAACATTTTAACATATCATACTTTTCATAATTCTCAAACATATTTTGTCAGCAACTTAACACAACTTTATAAAGATAACACCAAAACGCAATAATTACACCAGACTACAGTAATCTGACAGCAATATATTCAAAATATTGAACGCGCGTCATTATTCCAAGGCCTACATCGATGTAAACCAAAAACACCTAATATTTTCGTTATTTTTGAAAATAAGTACCTACAACTTTATATCACTGAAAAGAGCTAAACGCGAGCATTTTTTATAATTTATAGCCAACTATGATTTCCATTTGAAAAAAAAAAGTTTTGCCTATTTATGATAAAACGGACAACTATAGAAAAAATCTGAGTACGCCACTGGATTGCACATAAAAAAGTGCCTTTAGAATGTCTTTGCAGAATGTTAATATTCCGCAAAATAAAAAAGTTATGGACAATTTTCAAAATGGCCGAAAATTGAAAAACGCCCTATATCTCAGTTGGCAGTGAAAATATCGGCAGGCGGTTTTTGCCATTAAACATTTCTCAGAAATCGAGCCCATGACACCTAAGTCAGTTTTGCTCTATCTAGTCAGGAAATAGGTTTTCTCTGTTAAAACAGACCAATTTCGACCACCCGGTACAAAGTTAAATGTAACGACTGTGAAGCTGTCTATATTGAGCAAACGGGTAGAAATATCCAAACAAGAGTAAAAGAACACCGTAACTCTATTTTATATATTGTTAAAAATTCAGGATTATCTGCTCATTGCATAGAAAACAATCATTTTATTGACACCGATAATGTAATGTTATTACTTCAAGAAAATAAAGGTAAACGTTTGGATCTTTTAGAACAACTTGAGAATAAAAAATCTTTATCAAGGAATTCACTCACAACGAATGACCAACAAAATTTCCAAATTACCCCAATAATAGACAGCCTTCTAAGTACCTATAATATAAATGTAAAAAATCCCATTTTAAAGAGATAGGCAATAAAACCAAATTGCATTATGCACACCATTAGATATAGCTCATTTTTAGTTTAGTATTAACTGAAGCATCTCTTGAGAAAGGCCTAAAAGGCCGAAACATATGTGGAGTAACTCTCTAATAAATTAAACATTAAAAAGCCAAAGAGGGCAAGAAAATTATAATTTATCATGCTTTCACAGCCACCATGAGAAATTAAGTTTCACTATTGAAGTTGAACAAAATAATCAAATAAGCTTTCTTGATATGATCCTCCACCATAAAGATAATATAATTCAAACTGAATGGTATACAAAACCAACTTGGTCAGGTAGTACACAAGAACATTGATAAAGGCTAAAAAATAGCCGAAACATTTAAATTTATAAAAAAAAACACGAAAAAAAGAAAAACAGGGTTATGAAATAACTTTCTTTTATTCCTTGTATGAACCTCATAGCAAGAAATTTGTTTTCCAAAAAAAATATATAAAAAAGGTTCAAGAAACATTCTATATATATATATATATATATATATATATATATATATATATATATATATATATATATATATATATATATATATATATATATATATATATATATATATATATATATATATATATATATTTTTATTTTGCAACGTTTGACATGGAATTTGGGTCACCCTGTATAAGTAAGACTCACCTATAAACCTTTTGCAGTCTTTTATTAGCTTTTAAGATGTTTTATCTAATTTTTATAAATATTTTAAATGTAGACTATAATTTTTTTTTCCATTTTACCTTTTTTCTCCAAAACTATTAAAAAAAGAGAGATAATATTCTAGGAGTCTGTATTTTTCCAAAAATGTAAAAAATAAGGGTGTTCCATTTTAAAAAATTCAACTTTTATGCGGCAAAACACCCTGTATAATCAAGAATATTTTTAAAATGTGCTCTCTAATCAACACATATATGCTTTTTCTAAAATAAATGTTGATTAGAGAGCACATATATATATATATATATATATATATATATATATATATATATATATATATATATATATATATATATATATATATATATATATATATATATATATATATATATATATATATATATATATATATATATATATATATATATATATATATATATACAGGGTGTCAGGGTGTTACAAAAAAATAAGATGACAAGTTCGCATAAGAGTTGTATTTTTTTAAATGGAACACCTCAATATAATTTTTTTTACATTTTTGAAAACATAATTAGCTTGTTTAGTTTACCAGGGACGGACTAGATTGTACATTTTAACGCTCTAATTTTGAACACCCTGTATGATAAGGAGTTAAAAAAAATAAATTTGTATTTCTCTTTTTTGTAAAATGAACCGTTTTCGAGAAAAAAAATATAGTTTTGGGAGTATTAAATATGTTTTGATCGGAGAAAAAATTAAAAACTTCATAAGGAAAAAATGGAGAAAAATAATTTTTTATTTTGCAACGTTTGACATGGAATTTGGGTCACCCTGTATAAGTAAGACTTATAATACTTATTTAGGTGGTCGTAGCAGAATAACTATAAACCTTTTGCAGTAAGCTACTAGGTTACCTTAGCTTTTAAGATGTTTTATCTAATTTTTATAAATATTTTAAATGTAGACTATAATTTTTTTTTCTTCGATTTTACCTTTTTTCTCCAAAACTATTAAAAAAAGAGAGATAATATTCTAGGAGTCTGTAGACTAGGCAAAGAGTGTTCCAAAAATGTAAAAAAATATAGGGTGTTCCATTTTAAAAAATTCAACTTTTATGCGGCACTATTTTTTGTAACACCCTGTATAATCAAGTGTCAATATTTTTAAAATGTGCTCATTAATACATTTATTATTTTTTTTCTCGAAAACAGCATTTTATAGAACAAGAGTGGCTTTTTCAAATATTTTTTTTTTTAAAATAAAAAATTTGGTTAAAATGTAGGTATAATAAAAGAATTATGTTTTAAGGGAAGCATTTTGAGAGGTCCTTACCACTGTTTATCATATTAAATTTTCGTTAAATTATATTGTCGTTTAAAAGTTATTCTAGAAAAACCGATTTCCAGTGGGGTCCTTTAGGGGGCCGTATCTCCGTATATATATATATATATATATATATATATATATATATATATATATATATATATATATATATATATATATATATATATATATTTGATATATTGAATTGAATACATTCAATTAAATAGGTAGCAAAATAATTTCCGTTTTTCTGTTTGACTGGCATCATAGGATTGTTTATCAAAAACTGAGATAGAAATGTGAATAGTTATTTTGCTCTAGATCCAACCGTTCAGGTGCTATGACGGCTCAAAAAAGCAAAAATGTAAATTTTTAAACATCAATAAAGCAAAAACCGTTGAAGCTAGATATAGTACACTTATTGAAAAACACTTAGAATTGACCATAAAATCCAAAAATGTAATAATATATAGGGTGTTCTGTTTAAAAAACGCAACATCCTTGTCGTATGTCTTTTGTTTCTCATTCAATTGTTTTTTGTTACGATTTTCGAATTCTCCGAGCTAGAATACATCGATTGGCTATTTTGAATTTCTTGGGAAAAAAGGGGGGAAGTAAAAAAAAAATCCGTTTTTCCTCCTTAATGGAAGACCTTGTACACACACATACAATCACACATAAACATATTTCAAGATTAAAATAGTTAAAATACTTATATATTGTAAAATAAACGAGCGTTACAATAGGACAATGGTAACGCACAAGAAGATATAATAATAACAAAAAACGGGAATTCAGTTAAGGCTACTTGCAAATTTATTTGATTAATTTAATTTTAATTCCTTCGGATATGTCTAAATTACAAGTATTATTAGATTTATTTTTATTCTATTGTTGGTACGAAATTTTAGATGTTACTCACTGAGTAACACAGTGGTACTTTTGTATTTTAGCCCTGATGATGGCACATATTGGTGCCGAAACGTTGGCTTTGTAATAAAAGTTTATATAATGTGTCCAAGAAAGCTGTTATTGTTTCATTTGATAAATACAACTTAGTGGACGATAAAACCAAACATAGATATTAAATTATACGTCTTTTTGAATACAGTATCCTTTAAAACGTACTAAAGATAATTCTAAACTATAATATCAATATTTAGATCTTTCCAGATATTACTTTCAATTTTGACTTCTTATTTCTTTTACTATTGTTCTATTAACAACTGATTTTAATGTAATAATTCTACATTGTCGCACGTTCGCGTCTTGGAGCTTTAGAATTCGCTCAATTCCAATTAAAATCCCATTAGGTGTGGTATGAAGTGTGCGAATGTCGGTTATGCGATAGTGCCGTTCAGCAAAGTTGTAGCTTAGTTATTAAATCTGGCAACAGCTTACGCGTACTAACCAACTTTCATATTTAGCACGTCGAGTTCGTCAGTGAGCGCTAAACGTTTTGGGGATAAATCTTTATACAAAACAGCAATTAACAATTTATAATGTAACTTATTGCAATTCTGGCTGTTTATTCTGTTGCACTATGTTTTTATACATTTAATATTAAGATGTTGCTTTTTAATATTGGGTAATGAAGGTAGGTTTTGGTAAATTACCTTTGATACAATCTTTTATCAAAGTTTAAAGATAAATATTTCAGTTGAAAAACGCAATATCGAGACACGGTTTTCTGTGTTCATTTGACGATCTATTGCGCGACTGTATATGCGTACCAAAAATAATACATACAGAGAGTAAAATAAAACCCTTGCATTTTCCCAAAAGTTTGTTACCTACTAAAATTCTCCAAAAATTATCTTGCTTCTGATCAAGATGATCTCTGAAAAAACACAACCAAACAATTATTGACATTTTTCGATATTTTCCTTTCTTTGCAATATACTGGGTTTTTACGAAAATTTGGACATCCTCGTATAAATGGAGCTTTATCTTAACAACCTGTATACAAAACCAAAATTTTATTACCTGAGTTATGATCAGTAGTTATACTGTTAACGTTACCAATAATTAACACTTGGTTGATGAATTCTATAGATTTTTTTATTATTCGATTTTGAAATTATGTCAAAAGTAAGATAATAACAATATACCTGTTGCTATACAACCTTCGTAAACTATGAACATTTTGCCGAAATGATTTTTTTATTTTTACTTTAGCCATTTTATTAATCTAGATACAAAAATGACAATTTCATTTAAGAAAAGCAAGAAAAGACAATTTTATTTATTTGTTCTACCAAGACTGACTCTACAGGGAGTTACAAGTTTGAGTGTATGTAATATGCATGGAGATCTGGAAAACCTTAAGAGATACAAAGTAGGTTAAAAGGTAGGCGAAGATGCGCAATATGATGTTTAATAGTATCGATAAAATGCCCAACCACTTCGGAGATATTCGCATAAATACGATTTTTCCCGATTTTGTTTTTATTTTTTCCTGACTTTATTTCAATAGGTATATAAAAATAAATGTTAGATTATTGTAGGTACTTTATCTTCTCTACAACGCGGCATTATTGAATTTTAAATGCGATGCTTCTTTTTGGGGCCACCATCATCAAATTATTTTTTATAAATACGGACCTGGATTTTTTACTTAATTTTTTTATTGACAATGACCTCTCACACTTGCAAAAAAAATGTGTAATAGAGAGATTTCCCATAAGAAGCACTAAGTTGGATAAAGATTGGTATATTCGAACTTTTTTGAATTCTTGTCTGTAAAAAACAAACATTTTTTGGGCAAGTGAGATAGATTATGGTATTTAGAGTTTATAGGCTGTTACAGTTAGATTTGTCATATATCTCTGTCAGTACATAAGGCAGTAAAATTCAGTAAAATAAATCTTCGCTTGACACTTTTTCTTTTTTTTTTTTTTGAGTATTATATCATTTGTGATACCTAAGTAATTTTAATCTAATTTATAATTAAAAACACTCTTTTATACTATATTCAGGCTTACATTTACCATTGATACCTAAGTTACAGAAATAATGCTAGTTTCAGAAATTTCTTGTCACAAATAGCCGGAAGCAAAAGTACAAAATTAGAACCTTATGTGAATTTACTTTATTTTTGATAGAGCCAATGTAATATACTTTCATATTGTACTGTATTATCATATAATTACTGTTTTATATATAAAATTAACTTTAAGATATTCCAATTAATAGGAATTAACATTTTTAATACGCTGTGACTGGAAGACTAGGTCAACAATCATATGACAAACAAATGAAGGTAAAATCTAAGTGACATATGTTTCTGATAAGATAATCTAATAGAACATTCAAAAATCTACCTGTATATAGTTTTCTTGTGTTAATATTCTAAGATTCCATTTGTTTATATCAGTTGGTTCAGAAGAATTTTGTTGTTTATGTGTCAAATAGCATATCACATTTTGTTTGGAAATTTCACAAGCACGTAAATTTAATTACAAATGTTTTTTTTAATAACTTGGTTCACTATTTTGCATTAATTAGTAAGGTAAATTTGTTCATTATTATATATTTCGAAATCTACAAGATTTGCTTTGTTATTGTTTATCAGTCGTCAGATTTTTACACGGGGTTATGATAGGTCAGTTCAAAATCACATGCTTTCACTCGATAGAATAATGCAGTCGAAATAAGTATAAAAGTGGAAGTATTGTCTCTCTCTTTTTCTTTCTTATTATAAGTCCTATTGATTTGACGTCTCGGCGAGCTAATATTACTAATTTAGATGGTTATTCTTTGGTTGGACAAAATACAGGGTAGCTTGGATTAGTTGAGGAGTAATAATATATTTTCATCTCTTTCCAATACCATGGATATAAACGCTATTTTTGTTATAAACCGAACTGGAATTTGACAAGTTAATATTTAATTTAGGGGATTTATTGTACCAACATTATTTTGTTGATACCGAGAAAAGTTGTTTTTTTTCCAATAGTGTTTGGGAATGTAGAAAAGGATATGTAGATTTACCGTGTTTGGTAATATTGTGTGATGGAAACCATTTCGTGTACGAGAGAAGGGCTAAGAAAAAGATCTTTCTTTTTAGCACCAAGTCTCATGAACGACGGAAGTGTCGGGTGTTCTGAATTTTTTTTTTTTTATTGTTAACTAAATTCCATCCCAAATGGGAGATTAGAAGGATCCGATTTGACGAAGTGAAGTTGAATATTATGGTTTAGCAAATTTTGGGTTTCAACTTTACGGCCTACATGGCGATTTTGTCTTAATTACTTCCACGTGCCACTAACATCGGTCATCTTAATATTGGTGCTCATCAAGCAATTTTTTTTGGTACCCTCGTAGCTACAATGAGGTAAGAATTTTGTCTTATATTGTTGTATATATTGTGTGCTGTTTTGTCTGGAATTATATTCCAAACTTTATTATAGAGATTTTTCTACATGGGGCAATTCTTTTTTTCAGGGTTTTTGTATAAAGTTGAACCTTTGAAGTTCATTGGGGTTATTTTGGAGCTTTAAAGACAAACCATTAGCAAGATTTTGGTATGGTTTCCTAACTGCTAGTTATTTATGGAATTGGAACTCTACTTTTGATAGAATAGACATGATGTCTTGGATACGGTCTACGTAGAGGAGCTGTAGGACATAGTGATCACTGAGGAACACTTGGATGTTACCTGTTTTACCACCTTTTACAGCCTACACTAGGGAATAGAGTATTCAGCTAAGTAGTAGTATAATATTTGGAAACAACATATAGTACTATTTCTGTTAATCAAACTGTTTATCCATATTAATTTAATTACTGGTGTCACCTTGTCTAGTATATAGCATACTGTGCAGAATTTCTGTAAGGTGAAACGCAGCCGGCTTCGTAGCGCTACCTAATTACTGCTGATTTATTAGTAATATCTAAGACATTCAAATCTATGTAATAGACATTTTATAGATATTTATTGTGCTGCCACTCAGCGTGTGGCTAATCAAAATTTATTTTTTTTAATACTTAACCCTAATCATTATCATTTGTAACATAATTATTTGTTTTAACTAGAATTAAACTTCAATCATTTAAGAGGGGGAAATAAACTTATTGGGATTGCGAACTGGTTATTCTTGTCTATATTGTGTAATCCAAATGTTATTAATCTGGAATGGTATAGATAAAGAATGAGCTTCTGGGTTTTGTATTTACGTAGCCCAAATCAAATAATTTAGTTGGGATTTCAGTTAATGTAACCTTACAATAAATTTAAACTCTTGTTAGGGAAAACTTAATTCCTTCACTTCTTGTTGGGATGCTATTAAGCTCCCTAGTGGATGGAATTAAGTTAACAAGCATTTTTTTTTGTTCAGTACATTTTCTTTTGTTTCCAACGTGTTGGTTTTCAATTGATCAAGATAAGTCTTTACCTATTGATAGTGGTTAGATCCAATGCAACTTTTTTTTCCAAGTTTTATTTAACTTAAATTAAAACTTGGTGGCGCACAACTTAAATATTACATCTAAAGTAAGAGATGCTGATATGGAAGTATAGGTAGAGTAACGAGAAAGAAGAATCCGAACCTACCAGACTAGAGCTAGCAATAGTCATCATTAAGAGATATTATTGGGTCGATATTAGGTGCGTGTATTGCGTCTGGTGACTAACATATCTTACTTATTTACCGCCTTCCATCATATTGGTAAACCATAAAATTTCAATTGGGCATCCTTTAAAGGTAGAAATGTTAGAAGGCTTCAATAAAATTGAATGGAAAATCCAGGTCTGTATTAAAAAAAAAAAAGTTGATGGGGCGACCTGATCAGGAAACTTCGTTCTTAAAATTTAATAGTTCCATCTTTTGGAGAAAACAATTTGTAATAAATTGGTAAAATTTATTTTTAAATCCGTATTAAAATAGAGTCAGTAAAAAATAAAGACCAATTCGGGAAAAATTGTATTTATGTTAATATCTCCGAAGTGGATTAAAATTTTATAAATTTGTAAAAAGTATATTAATAAGAACCAAATTGAGCAACTTTGCTCTAATCTAATCAGCTTCGTATTTTTTACTGTTTCCTAAACTCCCATGAATACACTCGATTTTGTAGCACTACGTACAGAGGGTAATATAAATGGAATGTTTCGTATTTGAATCACCCTCATTTACTTATTTTTTTTTTCAATACGGACTTTAATATTCTAAATATTTAATTTTGTTGAAGCTTATGATATCTAGACACAATAATATCACATTTGCCGAAAAAATATTTGTTTTTTACAGACAAAAATTCAAAAGAATCCGTATATACCAATCTTTCTCGAACACATTGCTTCTTATTTCCATAATTCTCTTTATTATGCACATTTTATGCAAGTGTGATACGTCATTGTAACTGGGAGGACCTAAGCTTCAAAAAAATAAATTAAAAAAAATCCAGGTCCGTATTTGAAAAAAATAATTTGATGATGGTGGCCCAAAAAAGAATCGTCGCATTTAAAATTTGATAATGCCGTCTTGTGTGTGTAAAGTGACTACAATAATCTAAAATTTATTTCTAAATACCTATTAAAAATTAAAACTAAATCGGGAAAAATCGTATTTATGCGAATATCTCCGAAGTGGTTGGGAATTTAATCAATTTGTAAACGAAATAATATTAAACACCATATTACGCATCTTTACCTATCTTTTAACCTACTTTGTATCTCTTGCGGTTTTCTAAATCTCCATGCATATTGCATACACTGCATAAATAAAATTGTCTTTTCTTGCCATTTTAAATAAAATTGTAATTTTTGGGTTTTCAGGGTGCATTGATATATCACTTTTTTCCACCAAAAGTGAATACCCTGTATCTAGAGTAACAAAAGGGCTAGGTAAAAATGAAAAAAACTATTTCGGCAAAAAGGTCCATAGTTCACAAAAATTGTATAACAACAGGTCTATTGTAATCGTCTTACGTCTGATATAATCTATAGAATACATCACATCAGTGTTACGTAACTTCTAGCCAAGTTTTGATGCACACTGTATCTAAACCTATTATTGGTAACGTCAACAGTATAACTACTGGTCATAACTCAGGTAATAAATGTTTGTTTTGTATACAGGTTGTTAAGCTTTGGTCAATTAAGAAATCATGGTTGTGGGAATTAGACGGTGTCAAATTGTAATTACTATCCAACGTTTCGCCTTCGATTACACGAGGCATCTTCAGGGATCTTTACTCCATGAGATCTGAACACTGAATTCATTCAAAATTCAGTGTTCAATAACCCAACCTATATTTTCCGAAATATATGCAATTCTATAACTTTCCCTTGCCTATGTAATGTATTAATAATACATATGTGAGGAATTAAAAATTAGTTCTTATTTAGTAGTTATTTGTAATAAACTTCATTGCAGTATTTCATCAAATTACCTTTAGGACAACATAGGAATTTTTCCTGAGAGCCAAACATTAAATTATCGATTATTAGATTTATAGAAGTAACATTAATCAGACTATACGAAGGTATCAGTTGTTCATTCACAAGTCATAACACATCACCTAGGGGAATATTAATAATGCTATTAGTCAATTACGTATCTAAGCTTCGCGAATTTAGATGTAAATTATACGCGATTAAACATTCCTATTGGGCATTATGGATAACAGAATAATACAATAATAAGCAAATGTATTAACATAACAAAGATATTATGAACTATCTGAAACATTCTTTAGCCATATTAATACCAGAACATACAGGGTGGACAAGAAGTATAAGTTTATTAGTAACTTATGAAAAAAAACCCAATAATTACTGTTTTGAAATGCCGATAAATGTAGCTCTTCAACGATGTATAGGTTCTCTATATTTAACACGTCAAGTTTTCGATTTATAAGCATTTCTTTATGACTAATCATAAAACATGTAAGGCTCAACGAGTTAGATTATAAGGGCCCATGAAAACAATACAATTAAATGTTTAAATAATTTGTTAAAGTACGATTTTCATAAATTCGATGCAATAAAGCACCAAATAAACTATCAAAATCAACAAATAGCAAAATTATTATTATAAAATAAACACAAAACATACTATTTTCAAAATAATATTTGAATAACAGACTTGCTATAAAAATGTAATAATTATTTTGTTTAAAGTGACCACCACTGGCTCTTAAGCAATTATGAATTGACTCCATAACGTTAGCAGTTGTTGCCCTTCGAATTTCAATACCATCCAGTTGCTGAAATGCGCGTCTCAGACGATTTTCCAAATCCTCTTCCGTTTCCACTGGTGTTGAATAAACCCTTTCCATAATGGCACTACATAAATAGGCATCGCAAGGAGTAAGATCCGGGGAACGGGGGGCTCAATTCCATCCACCATCCAATTGGTACCAACAACTTCTATAAATTGCAAAAAATCGGTTACCGTTGTTTTTAAAATTTGAAAATACTCCATCAATTCAAATTGTCAGTGTAAATACAAAAACTGAACTGACTGTTCATCAACCAACAACAAACATTCAAACTAAACTTGTGTTGAAACGCCCGCCCAAAAACGACAATTTCTGCGATTAAAAATGCCCTCTCGTAAAAATTTAGGTGCGTCAGCCCAAATAACTTTCTTAAAAAAATCCGGGTCTTCCTGAGTTTGAATTAACATCTTCTCACAAAATTCAACTCGCTTTGGTGCATCTTTTCTCGATACAATTCGCAGACATTCTCCATAAATATAAAACAAATCTAGGATATCGGAATTTGAGTAACTATTTGCCATTCTATCTTAATAATGTTATCTAATGTTATTCAGAAGCAAAATGTTCAAAATTAAAGTAAACATACGGACAATTCAGCGACAAAGGCAAATGTCCAATTCAATGACAAGAACGCCATCGCAAAGGCCGACCGCTCAAAAGTTAAATTATCATATTCAAAACTTTTGATCTGATGGGGATTTTTAAATACTTGTAACTAGTAAAGGAGCAAGTAGGAACAGAAATTATCTTATAAAACATTTGATAGTTCGTATTGAGGATAATTTCCATAAGAATGGGTCACAACATTTATTTGAGTATAATATTAGAATTTTTTGAAGGCCTGTTTTCGCTAAAAAAAATAAAACCTTAAAAACGAGGAAGAGAAAACTCTGGTTTACCATATTTTAATAAGTATCGAACTACCTATAGAAGAACAATGAAAGCAGCTATACAGCTTTATTATGCCAGTCGAATGAAACAATCCGCAAATGGACAGAGGGAGAGTTGGAAGATCGTTAAGGAACTCTGCGGAGGCGAGGTTCGGTCAACTTGTTCCAATCTGACATGTCATCAGTTGAATTCCTTCTACTGCACTATAGCCGCCAAATGATATCAATAAGATTAAAAACACTTTTTCAGAATTAAAAAACCAAAATACATCTGGTTGGGACAGTATTTCTCTTAAGTTACTATTACTTTTACCTGATATCATCCTTAAACACTTGTTGAAGCCATAAATCTTTTCAGAGTGGTGTTTTCCCTCCTTCCTTAAACCGAGCTAAAGTTATTCCACTTTTCAAAGGGGGTGACAGAGAAACACCATCTAACTTTATACCTATTTCTTTGCTTCCTATATTGACTAAAGTTGTTGAAAAGCTGGTTAAGGGGCGTATCGTTGATTTCATTGTATCACACAATCTGGTCAGCAATGTTCAGTTTGGCTTTCAGGCTTTCAAGAACACAAACGATGTCATTTTCTCTTTCTTAAACAATTTGTATAGTACTCTAAATGATGGAGAAGTTGCCGCAGCAGTATTCTGTGATCTTGCCAAGGCATTTGACTGTGTAGATCATAGAGTGCTGCTGAGAAAACTTGAGATCTATGAATTCAGAGGTGCAGCTTTGTCCTGGATAAGGTCGTACTTGTCTGAACGCTATCAGTCAGTGGTGTTTAATGACAGAGTAACAAATGACAGGGAAATTGCTTCTGGTGTTCCTCAGGAATCTGTTTTAGGCCCACTTTTGTTTTTGTTATATGTCAACGATCTGTCCAGATTGAGCATATCACAGGAGTATTTACGATGTTTGCCGACGATATGACCATTCTCCGGCATGATAAAGACTCAAATCAGTAGGAGCTTGCCATTAAAGATGATTTATTGAGAATAAAAGATTGATGTGATTCCAATTACTTAACTTTAAATGTCTCAAAAACAAATATTTTGGGAAATTTACGCGTTAATATATTTCTGGGTTTGTATATAGATGAAAAGTTAAAGTTTGAAACATATATCTTAAATATGAATGTAAATCTATCCAGAGGATGTTTTGCTTTGAGGGTTGTGGCTTGGTAGCTGAGAAATCCATAGACTTTCCATTTGACTAATATGTAAATACTTTTTATGATTAATGGGATTGTTTTTATATTATGTTGTTTACGCCAATTTGTCTTTCGTTTTAATCTATTTTATGTTATTGCGTTCATTTCTGTCGTTTTTCACATTTGTACTGAAATTGAAGCAACAATTTCATACTTTTTAACTAAGACCTCTATTTAAAAATGTTTTATTTTTTTGTATATATTATAGTTATTCGTATTTTTGTGTGTGCTTACCTTATTTTGTTACTTACACTTCATTTATATTATTTTTTCTTTTTCGTACCATTAAATTGATAACCGGCTGCCAGAGTCATTTTTAGTTTAAGTTTACTTGCTTTGTATATGAGATAATTTTTATTACAATAAAGCTGTTTTTGACTTTTGACTTTTTAATTAATATCCAAAGAACGGCTACATATAGGTATGGGAAGATATTCACGAAAGTTAGTCAGAAGTGATCATAGACTCTGAAAATTGAAAAATATGCGTGTTCCATTTAAAATAGCGATGTTTCCATGACCACCTATAACCGAGCTCGTTACGCCTTACATGTTTCATGAAAAGTTATAAATAAATGCTTATTGAATAAGTTTCGCAACTTATTTATTTATTTATTGTAAATAAAATTGGGGTTAATTTTTATAATTTCTAAATTATTTTTCCTTTTTTTTTATTTTGAGCACGTAATACATTTAAAGTTTTTTTTTGTATATGTATTATACCATTCAATAACAAATTTGAGTTTTCGCGCTTAATAGCAATGAGATGTCTGCCCTTTAAGCGACGTCACATACGGTTATTGCGCTGTCGCCCTACAACCGTAGGAAGCAGTACGAACTCTCCAGTACTGAATGATGAGAAGATCACATCGCGCCTTTCATCAATTGGCATTTTTACGTTTTGCTAGTATTTTATTTAGTTCTTGAGCATTTTCTTTTTTTATAAAAATACTGATGCTCGCTGGTTATGGCAGCAAGAAGAGGGGTACACCTATAAATTCAAGACAATTACCTGAAGAAATGTGGTAAGTCGCTTTCTTATAGCCATTTCATTGCTACGTTTTTTTTTTGATAAATATATGAATATTTCTTAAGATATTGATTAATTATAGACAGTAAAATCTTTCGCTAAAAGCAAAAAAACCCCAAATGAATACAATCCATTTTAACTCCCATCGAAGCTATATACAAGTAAAAATACCTTAAGTTACTTTTTTTTAAATGTTTTTTTTTTTAAATTGATCACTTATAAATCGAAAACTTGACGAGTTAGGTATAGGGAACCTAACATAGTTGAAAAGCTACATTTCGCGGTATTTCAAATCAGTAATCATATACAGGGTGTACCGTTTAAAAATTTTCATATTAGGGCACTTTTATAAGTTGCTAACAAACTTATACTTCTGGACCACCCTGTAAGCTCTGGTATTAATATAACCAAAAATGTAAATATCTACGGGCATTGCCTAATCATAACCAGAATTTCAGCATCAGATTGTTTTAGAGCGTGGATATATTAAGGGTTTTCAAAAGCCCTGTTTCCGCTAAAAAAAATATTAATATCTCTAGAATGGCTACAGATAGGATAGGAAGATATTTACCAAATTAAACGCAAATAAACGCAGATTCTGAAAATTGAAAAGTATAAACGGTGGTCCATTTAAAATAACGATGTGGTCACCGGTTTCGGGTAGAAGCGACAACACCACGGAAATGAAAATATTTTATAAAGATAGATCATAGCTGGTCACGTTCGTAACCAAAATTTTAAAATGATCTGCAAATCGGTTCTCCATAAACGTCTAATAGGCCACTCATCGTGAATAACCCTCTGTTCTTCAGGCTAATAAAATATTTTCAAGAGTGCTGTTGTTTCTCTGCTGAATACCTTAAAGAAGTGATCAAGTTTTTTGACAACTTTACTGCATTAAAATATCTTTTGATATTCAAATGTTTTTATTTATGGTTAAGTACATTACATAAAAATCTCCCCTCGTACTACCTGCATCTAAAATTTAAATCACTTTGTTACCCCCAGTGCGCGCAATTCAAATTTACCAATTTATTTCAACCGCTCTGGTCTATAATCAGAAGTAAAGAGCCCGGATTGTATAGTGTCAAATAGTTACTCGCCAATGCTGAAGTAAGCAATTTCCCGAAAACAAAGGCAAATATATACCTACCCTCGTTTCAATCTAACACTCGATACGGGATACCAGATAAAGTTTAGAACCTATTAATCAAGTTCCACCTAAATTAATCCACTACATTTAACTATGTTTAAATCAAATCCCCGAGCTTTGAATAGGTCGATTTCGACGCATTAACGAATGTGTATAGAGTATGTTTTGCCTCCCATTTAAATATCTATTTTGACATAATGTATGTTATAAAGGGAATGTGGTATATATTTTTAAAACGCTATTGTACCCAACGACCATAAAATTTATTGCGGAGCGGGGTTTCAGCGGATATAATGCTAGTGTATATTTAGTGTTTATACAATGTTATGTTTTATTATAAAGTATTTTCCTAGCCTTTCTCGTATGAATATACTGGACAATATTAAAGGCCTTCAAGTTATATCTCGCCTTCCTGCACGACCAACCTGCGCCAATTCACTTTGAAGGGTTTACAAATACAAGCACCAGGCTGTTTTTGGCTTCTGAAGGCATTCCTATAGATTATAGAACCCTACATAAGATATATTTCGATTTTCATGCTGCTTACGGATTTAACGCAGCAGAAGTGGAAGCGGATCTTGCAGCCTATGGATCCTACATATCTTCGGAGAGATCGATTCATCTTCAGAGGACCAGAGAATGCCATAAAAACTATTTTACCAGCAATTCTCCCAAAAAAAAATTTTAGAAAACACGACGTGTCCTGAGGAACTAGATTCCTCAAAACTTCCTGTTGTTACTAGTCTTAATATGGTTCTAATTAATATTGCTTCTCTAAGAAATAAAACTGACGAGTTGTACCTATTTCTGGAAGAATTGGAGTTCCCCCAACTTGTTGCAATTACTGAGCACTGGCTGAATCTAAACGAACCCTTTTATATTGAGAGGTATACCACAGTAGCTAGATATGACAGAAAAAACTCAGCTCATGGGGAACACTGATTCTATCCCTAAATGGAGATTTCATGTCGGTATCTAAATATGATCATTTGTTAGCGGATAGCTCTTTTGAATTCTCTATAGTATATAATCAAAACCTTGATCTTTATGTAATTTGTATTTATAGATCACCAAACTCTGATGTACAATCATTTTTAAATAGCCTGGTAAGTTTGCTAGACAGCCTACCGATTAAAGGTAAAAAAATTCTATGCGGGGACTTTAATATTGACTATGCTACTGTTTGTGCCATCCAGAAATATCTAATTTCTATATTCGACTCTTTCGGTCTTTCAATGCATGTATCCTCGCCAACTAGAATTTCAAAAAACTCTTCTTCTATCATCGATTACATGGCGTCTGATTTTTCTCCATCAGAGGTGCAATCACAGGTCTATAACTCAGGTCTTTCCGATCACGAGGCGGTAATTTCCAGGTTTAGTTTACCTATTAGGCCCTTACCAAGATCTCGCCATCGGGGCAGAATTTTCTCGGCCGCAAATTTCTCAGTATTTCATAATATTTGCTTTAACACCAATTGGAATTTTGAATCTGATAATGTCAACACAAACTTCAGAACTTTTTTAAATAAAACTTTAAGTGCTTTTAACAAGGCCTTCCCGCTTAAGAATATCAAACCTAAGCGGCATAAACCGTGGACCACGAAAGGAATACGAATTTCTGCTAAAAATATGCGCTCGCTCTCATATATAAAAAATTTCACCGACTCCTTTCTTATTCTCGACTATATCTCTAATTATAGGAGGATCTACACTACTCTTATTAAGTCAGCAAAAAAATTACACTACCGAAAACGTCTAACCAACTCTAATAACGTTTCAAAAGAAACCTGGTCCATCATCAATAACCTCAGAAACAAATCAAACCCTGTGACTCAGATCTTGCCAGGGGCTAATGATCTAAATGATTATTTTATTAATGTAAGCAAAAATGTTACCTCTAGTATCTCGCCAAGTTTGGACCCTCTTTCGTTTCTCCCTCCTTCAAAAAATTTAGCTGATAGCTTTTTCTTAAGTCCCGTTAGCAACACTGAACTATTGAAGGTAATACATAATATCAAAAGTAAATCTTCGTGTAGCACTGATGGCCTATCAATTAGAATATTCCTGAACTTGCCACTCCCAGTCATAGAGGCCCTTACAACATTAATAAATGAGTCCTTTATAAAAGGTGTATTCCCTGATTGCCTTAAAACAGCTATAATTATTCCACTTCATAAAGGCGGCGAAAAAACTAACTCTTGCAATTATCGCCCAATTGCACTACTACCAGTGCTATCAAAAATCATCGAAAGGCTACTGAAGAACCGTCTTATGCCATTTCTCCTGAAACATCAGATAATATCCCCGGAGCAGTTCGGATTTCTACCCAACAAGTGCACCAGTGACGCCATGTTCACGTTGCTTAGAGGCGTCTACTTATCTCTCAATAACAACCACCCAACTGCCTCAGTTTTTTGTGACTATGCGAAAGCCTTTGATTGTGTTAGTCATGAAATTCTGATAAACAAACTACATTTTTATGGAATTCGTGGTACTTCTTTAAATTGGTTCAAATCTTATCTTGGAAAAAGGCAACAACTTGTAAGGGCTAATGGTTCCGATTCTGATTGTAAGTTGATTACAAGTGGAGTCCCTCAAGGTTCAGTCTTGGGACCTATTCTTTTTTTGTTATACATTAATGATATCACGAACCTTAAAATTAATGGAAGAATCTCCCTTTTTGCTGATGACACAAGCATAACATGGAGTGATTTTGATACAACGTCTTTACACTCTAGTATCTCCAAAGACTTGGTTATAATTAAGGCTTGGTCCGATTCCAATATGCTTTGTTTTAACGTCGATAAAACGGTGGCGTTATCTTATAAGGGAACTTTACAACCACTTCAGGTACATAACAGCAATATTGAATACGTAGAGTCGGTTAAATTCCTGGGTTTAAATATAAATAGCAACCTAAAATGGTCTAATCATATTGACACCTTAACTAAAAAAACTTTCTACCGCCTGCTTCGCCATTCGATCAGTTTCAAAAGAACTAGACGTTCCTTCTGCCAGACTTACTTATTTCTCTTTATTTGAATCCCACCTCCGCTATGGCCTTCCCTTTTGGGGCTGCTGTACCACCGAGCAATTTCGTAGTATTTTTATGCTTCAAAAGAGAGCCATTCGTTATTTGTTTGGTCTAAATAATAGAGCTCACTGCCAATACTATTTCAAAAAACATGAAATATTAACACTTCCTGCATTATTTATTTTGGAAACGGTATGTTTGCTGAGAAAACATATAAACACCCTCCCAGAAAGGCCACAACATGTATACCCTACCAGAAACTCTAGGCATGATATTTATCTTCCCATTCCTTCCACAGAATTAATAAAAAAGTCAATTATTTACAACGCCATAAAACTTTACAACAATCTGCCAGTACATTTAAAATCTATCCCTATGCTTGCACAATTTCGAAAAAACACCAAAGCATACCTCATTGAGAGACCATTTTACAGCGTTAATGATTTTTTTTTCAGTGAGTAAGTCTCTTTAAATTGTCACTAAACTCGCTTGTTTACTTAAATCTTTTGTGAGTCATGTCCTAACTCATAGCATAGAATTTTGTAAATCATTATATAGGGAAAAGAACTGTCGAACATTCACTTAAAACTTAATTATTTTTGTTAGGTATTGGATTAAAAACAATTTAATTCTTTTTGTATACTACATTCTACACTAGTTCAATATACCTTCTGTTTAACATCACAATTATTTGTATAACTATAATAACATAGAGTTTAAGGTCGCATAGTTGCAATTTTGATTTCAATGTCATCGAAATTATTCACCTCGTACATGTGTGTTTGTTTACTTTTATAAGGTTATCATGATTCATTTACTGTTTGCAATGTTATGCTATATTCTAACGTGTGTTTTACGATTTGGTAAATTGATAATTTACATTTTTAAAAAAAAAAAAGCACTGACCTGTCGAAATTATTTTCGATTAATGTTTTGATATGTCTTATTTTTAGGTATATTTTGCTTTGTCCATAAAATTGTAGAATTTTTCTGCGGCAATAAAGCATACTTTTGTTTGTTTGTTTGTTTGTTTGTTATTTTATTTTCCGTAATAAGGAAATAAAAAGGACTAAGAATTATTACTATTTTAATAGCATTTGTTCTCCATTATTATTCCCCATTTTCATAAAAAAAACTCAGCAAATCGGTATTGCTAACGTGATTATTTAATAATAAACTTCAATAGTTCTATAAAATATAAAATAGTTCGAATACAACGAGTCTGCATATTCGGCAAAACAATGACGGTCCCAGAAATCGATGTTCCGAAAAAGGTAGAAGAGATTTTGCCAATTAAGCAATAAAGGCCGGTTTACATTAAGCCAATACACGAGCAAGGCAAGTAAGCAAGTGATTAGTACAAAACACCTGTATTATGTAAAAGTTTGATTGCTTTACAAATTATACAAGGCAATTTCGAAGCAACCCTGCTAGCAAACCGGATAGTGAAGTGACTATGCGATTGCATAAGGTATCTTCAGAGATCTTTACTCCCAAGTGAATCAGGCAGATTATAGCAGACTTGCGCTCGCCGAACGGCGACCCTGTGTTAAGATCGGTTTCTATCTAAATTCAACACTTATGTTACAAAACAATATCAAAAACTACGGTAGAACCAAGGCGCAGTCTAGCCTGAGGCTACTCTACTGAACCTTAACTCACCGTGTTACAAAAAATATATATTTGCCTAAATTATACATCATTACAGAGTGCAGATGTCAATCAATGTTACAATAAATTAATTTCTTAAAACAAAATTATAATAAAAAACCAGGAGTCATCATATTAATTCTACAAACCGCTATATAAAACAATAAGAATATACGTACATAATATAATTTACCAGAACGACGAAGTTTCGTTATGTAGGGGTGTGAAAAAGCAAAATAATATAAAATATTTATTGGTGTTGGCACTGAGCCGTAAATAAATAACTTCTATAACGTTTTTTAAATACTGTTTCTTCAAGACAAGTAAGTTCATTTGGTAAAGAGTTATAAAGTTTAATACCATTGTAAGTAAATGACCTCTGAAACAGGGCAGTCTGGTGACGGGGTACCGTTATCTTATTGATAGATCTGACATTTCTTGAATGAACATTTACACGAAATATAAATTGGTTTCTTATAGACAAAGGTAATACAGGGTTTTTTAAGATCTTCATGGCAAAATTACCCAAGTGAAGTGTTCGGCGGTTCTCCATTTTCAAACAATTCAGCTCCTTAAATGTATGAGAGATATGGTCATATTTTCTTAAATCCAAAATAAGACGTGAACAGGTATTTTGAACTTTCTCAATTCGACTTTTGTCCGTTGAATCAAGACAGGGTCCATACACAAAATCACAGTAGTTAAAATTAGATAGATCAAGTGATTCACAAAGCATTTTGCGTAAAGATAAATCAAGTATATGTCTATTTCTACATCTAAAACTCGTTCTCGATTCCACCAATCCCATATTAATTTCTCCGTATGTTCCACAGATTTCTTCCAGTACTCCGGCGTAATATAATTTAATGAATCTTGCAAACAATTTGCCCTTTATCTGATGTAAGACCATCGTTCACTTGTTTTTGCGTAATATGATTTTGCCCCAGCCCATATTAATTCTATTGCATTAAAGTGGCAATGGTATGGCGGCAGTCGTAAAACCTCATTTTCATTTTCCCGTAATATTTCATCTACGGCATATATTGTTGGTTTTTTAATAGATTTTGCCATTAAAAGAAGTTCTAGTTTCAGCATATTGGGTAAAGGATTTTGTTTTACTAGACAGTCATAAATATCACTTTTCTTCCAGGATGAAGTAGGTTGTTTATTTAAGATTCTTGAATGATAAGATGCATTGTCCAGAATGATTAAAGATGGAGCATCTAAATTTGGAATCAGTTGTTCTTTTAACCACTTTTCAAACAGTTCACAGTTCATATTATCATGGTAGTCCATACTTTTGGATGTTGAAGAAAACAGTAAACTTGCACCTGGGAGAAATCCTGTTGAAGAACCTGCATGCAAAATGATAAACCATTTTCCCGTCCCACATCCCTTTTTTTCCTTGACACTTTTTACAGACTCGTCCTGCCAAGATTTCGAACCACTTCCATTAGAAAATATCCAAGTCTCGTTTAAAAATGCCACTTTTCTAAATTTTGAATTAACATTTTCCGTGTATTTCTTTAAAAACTGGATACGCTGACTTGCTATATGTGGCAACTGGCATAAAAATCTTCGATTACAGTCCTTTTTATATCGAAGACCCAAAATTGTTATTAATTTTGACAACGATTTTAGTCCAATTTCCAATATGCCTCAGTTTTTTAAAACTTCTTTTAAAACTTGAAGGGTTATATTAGTTTCTGATGTGTATAAATCGTAAATTGCATTACGAACATCTATTTTTACATTGTCACTTAAGTCTTCTCTCTTTTACTTTTTACGTGTACATTTCTTAATCTTCTTCGGTAGTAAATCATGCCTTTTGCACAATTTTCTGCACAGTCCTTATACCGATTCCCAGAGCTTTTGCTACTGTCTCCTGGATATTTGCCGGTGAATTTTCATTTTCGTAATATTTTATTAGATTTATTACAATTTTTATCGCTTGTGGATGCAAAAAAACCCGAAAATTGTTTTCTGTTACTCATTTTGTCACTGACTTGCCAATCTGACTTTGAATTGACATCGCTCAAAGATTTTTGCAACTGCTGGTATTTATTTGTTTATCCTCTTTTTTCATATGAAAATATCATAGGTCTATCTGATTCATCTTAAAAACAAACTTAAGGAGTTTGTCGTTGATAAATCGTATGACCCGCACGATAACACTGCTTTCGACTATATTTAAAAATGATTAACAAAATGTACGAATAGTTTATAGTTCTGTATGAAATTTGGGTAGAATTTTGTCGCACGCCAAAGATAAAATAGACAATCTTAAGAAAAGTGTGGTTTATCAACTTGATTGTAGCAATTGCAGTGCTTCTTACATTGGTAAAACAGGTAGGAGCTTCAAACTGAGAATCCAAGAACATTTCAAAGCTCAAAAATCTCTAAATGGTAATAAATCAGTATTTGATGTTCACCTTAAGCAAACAAGGCATTTTTTCGATATTGAAAATAATTTTAAAATGTAAAATAATATTTTCATGGGTAAAAGAGCTTGGAAATTGCGAAGATTTCAATTAACGAAAATTATATTACACTAAATGAACCCATCGGTAGACAATTTGTTAAGCCGGCCCATATAATGAAATTATTTAAATAATAAATAGTAAGCAATTCCCATATTATATTCATATCTTAAACCAGAAGAATGTTAATTTTTGTATGCCTGTTTTTATATACTCGACTTGTGAATAGGTTTGACTTTCACAGCCAGGACACTTTTACAGTTCATCTTTCAGTTGATCAGTGTTAAGTAAGATGAAAGTGATTTATTTTATATTATTTTATTCCTGACTCCGAACATTTGTATATAGTGATTCTACATCGAAAGTGACCAACATATCTTCGAGATCCAGATAGGTTTTTCTATGAAATGTGCAGGGTTTCTCATAAAAGAATCTGTTTTTCCAGTATATGGATTAAGAAAATTTGAAAGATATTTACCTAGTTTATATGTGGGCTAGTCTGTTGCACTGACGATCGGTCGAAGTAGAACATTGTTAAGGTGTATCTTGGGAAGACCGTAAAACCTGGGGATCTTGGAGCTGCTTGGGTTTAATAATTTTTTCTCCGCTGGATGCGATAATCAGATGGGTGGAGCGTCTTTCTATGCTACTGGTAGGGTCTGCCTGCGTAACCTTATAGATGTTGAGGTCCAAAAGTTGAATTACCTTTTCCACGTATTCCGTTCTGTCTATGAAGATTGTGATGTTGCTTTTATCTGCTAGAGGACCAGAACGTTTGCGTAGTCATTTAAGATCTTCATGGCTGTTCTTTCGGCTGCAAAAAGATTCGATTTCGGTGGTCTGTTTGCTGTCTCATCTGACGTCATCGACTTGCTCCTCTGATAATCTTCTGGTTGCGGCATCAAAGGAGGATACTATGTCTTTTACGGGAATACTACTCAGTGCTGTGGTGAAAATTTGGTTGTTGGAAAGGTCGGAATGTTTTGCTTCGGTTAACCGCTTCGACGACAAGTTGATAACTGCATTCTTCGGAGATTTCACTGGAATTTTTTATTCAGGAGTGCTTCAAACTCCTTTTGTTTCCTAAATATAACTTCCTGATTGATTTTGTCTGCCTGTGCATTGGTAATGTTGCCCAAAAGAGTAAATATGGTTCTTTCGGGTCTAAAAGCTAATTTCAGGTGAATTTCTAATAGTTTACTAACATTTGTATTTAAATCACGACGTATTGCCTAATTCTTTCTCTAACTAATGCATTGCTGGCACGCTTATAAATATTCTTAGCAGTTTCTATTTTTCATTACAATTCAGTAAGCCAATTTATTTTACGTGTTTTTAATTTTAGGAGCAACAAACACTTCCAAAAATTGTTTAATTCCCTAAAATAAAGTACTAGTTAAGGGTGAATGACTGTGATATGATTAATCATTTTAATTTTCTATCTATGTTTTATAGACTTTTTAGCACTAAATATATTTGATATGGGTTTTGTTTAAAACTTGTCATTTTATTCATGTTTCATGTTAGTGTCTCTTGATTTTAGTAAAGCCTTTGACATGTTAAATCATAAAATTCTCATTTCAATTCTTCATTTTGTAGGATTTAGCGATAACGCCCGTATATTAATAAATTCTTATTTATCTGATCGTGTACAGGAAGTCGTCTATTGTAGGCAGCATTCGAACCCTTTAGCTTTATTTACCGGTATACCTCATGGAAGCATTTTGGGTGCGCTACTATTTACTATTTATACTTGTAATTTCTGTAAGTCCTTGCAGCACTGTAGGTCCCATTTTTACGCAGACGACACTCAGCTATATTTTTCGTTTGAGGTGCACCAAATTAAAGTGGCGCAAAATCTAGTAAACTCAGACCTAAGCCAGTTTTACAGAACGGCATCAGAGCCCCTATTGGTTCTTAATTCTGGAAAGTCGACCGTAATTGCATTTGGTAATCAGAGTCAGGTTGTGCAAATAAAGAATAACATGCAAATACAAATTAAGGGAACTCTGTTGACTTTCTCTGATACCTGCAAAAGTTTAGTATAGTATTGGACAGCAAATTACGCTTTAAACAGCACATTACTTCAAAGCTTCGCACTGCTTATAGCAATTTAAAACTAATTTATTCAAATAGGTTGTGCGACTCTCTTGTGTTGTCGCAATTTAATTATTGTAATATAGTATCTTTCACGTGTCTTGATGCAAGTGATCGATATCGTGTTCAAAAGGTTCAAAATTCATATTTGAGACTAATGTATGGAGTCAAAAGAAGAAATCACATATCTCCCTACTTAGTGAGTTCAAAATAGCTGAATATGTATAACAGGTTTAGGCTTCGTATGTCGTGTTTTGGTTTTAAAATTATAAAATATGAATTGCCAATTTATTTACGCTCTAAAATTTTATTTAGAGCTGATGTTCATAATATTAATTTGCGAAGAGGTCAAGTTCTTAAAGTCCCACAACACAGAAAGGAAATTTACAAGAGATCTTTTTCATACAACGTAGCTACTAGAATAAACTCACATTCTAATATTGATTTTCAACTTTCGATATCAGCTTTTAACAGAATAGCAAAGGACGAATTATTACGTCAGCAATAGTGCATTCGACTAATGGCATCACGACTCTCTAAATAAAACTATGCCCCCCCCCCAAATTGTTTTTTCTATTTCATTGTTTTTTTTCTCTTCCTTTTCTTTATCCTCTTTCCTATCTTCATTACATTTCCTTTTCAGAAGTAGATTTACAAAATTTCAGATTATATCTGCATCAAAATTAAAAAAAAACATATTTATCACACCGTATATAGACATTGCCATATATTTGTAATTGTTTTATATAAATTAGGGCTTGAACACTATTCAGGTCAAAATAGTATTATTGAAAGACTGTATTAATTTTGTGTAAATTATTGGTAAAACAATAAATGTATTATTATTATTTTTATGACTTGTTGTCTCACAGTATTCCTGTGGTTGTATTTTATACTGATGGGATTATACCAAGTCAGTACAAAAAATAAAAGTAAAAAAAGTTAATGGAAAAAAACAACTATTGTGTATTAAGAAATGATCTATGCTACATGTTTTCAAAATGACCGATTTCTGGATGTTCCTGTGAATGTCTGTATTAAGTCCTAATTGACCCAAATGCGGTGTAAATGTTGTTGGGGTGAGACCTGTTACTGATATGGCGAGAGGAATAATGATGACTCTTTCCTGTTTCCACAGCCTTTTTGCTTCCATTGCCAAGTCGGTGTATTTGGCGATCTTCTTACTGTATTTCGCTTCGATGTTCTCGTCGTTGGGGACAGCCATGTCAATTAAATAAGTAATTTTCTCTTTTTTGGATTGAAAGGTGATATCGGGTCTATTTGCGGGGATTGTTTTATCTGTGTGGATGTCAATGTTCCAGTAGAGCTTCTAGTCTTCGTTTTCAAGTATAGATGTTGGTGTATAATGGTAGTAAGGGTCTGTGTTCCCGGTTAGTTTGTATGTTGTGGCTAATGCTTGATGAATGACCTACGCTGCTGGCCCATTATTCTACTCCAATCGTTATGTGATCGATCGTTTCTCTCTGCTGTTGACATCTCCTACACCTCTCGTCTTCAATGGTTGTGTCCTTGATGATGTGCTTTCGGTAGTTTCTTGTTGCTATGACTTTGTCCTGGATGGCAAGCAGGAAGCCTTCTGTTTCAGGGAACAGCTGCCCTTCTTGTAACCACGTATATGAAATCTTTTTATGTATATGGTCTTGCTTTATGTGGTATCTGTGTCTTCCGTGATGTGACTGTGTGCGTCTGCTGGGTGGCTCGTTTGAGACAGGTCGAGCGGTGTATAATTCTTGTCTGCCTTCACTATTCCCTCGGGAGGTTAGTTTGTTTGTTGTGGAAGAATTTTCTGAGTTCGTAAATTTGTTTATGCAGCGATTGTATATCTATAATTCCCCTTCCTCCTTCTTTTCTCTCAATGGTGAGTCTTTTCTTGCATGCGTTGGGATGTAACTTCCTGTGTTTAGTGAATTCAGAGCGTATACGAATGTGAATGTTTTCTATGTCTGTGTGTGACCATTTAATGATACCAAACGAATACGTAAGAATCGGTATGGCGAAGGTGTTAATAGCTTTCGTTAGATTTTTGCAATTCAGTTTTGTTTTTAGTAGCTTTGTGAGTCTGGTTTTAAATTCTGTCTTGAGCTCTGATTTGATATGAGTGTGGTTAATTTTGGTGCTTTGATGGAAGCCTAGGTATCTGTACGTTTCTTCTTTGAACATGTTATCTACAGTTTCAATGTTGATTGTTTCCCCCGTAGGGTGGTCTTTCCACTGTCTCTTGTTGATATGAAGTAGCTTGCATTTACTTATACCAAATTCCATGTTAAAGTCTAGGGAAACGTTTCTGTGATTTCAAGGAGTTCCTTTAGCTGTGCCTTCGTGCTTGCATATAATTTTAGGTCATCCATGTACAAGAGATGGTTTATTTTGCGTTGGTTATTTTTTTGGTGTTAATTTGTAATCCGAAGTTTGTGTTATTAAGTGTGTTTGAGAGTGGATTGAGACAGAGGCAGAACCACAACGCGCTGAGTGAATCTTCCTGGAACATACTTCGTCTGATGTAGATCTCTTCTGTTTCGATGTGCTCTTTTTGTGTTCTCAAGTTGATTTTAGTTTTCGACGTACTCATGATTTGCTTAAGAAATTGCCTGATGTTTTTATTGACTTTATATAATTCTAGTACTCTGGTTAGCCAACTGTGGGGTATCGAATCAAAGGCTTTTTTATAATCTATGTAACCAGTATAAAGGTTTCTATAATTTTTCCTGGTTTGTTCCATGATGACGCTATCTATAATGAGCTGCTCCTTGCATCCTCGGCCCTTTTTTCCTGGACCCTTTTTGTTCTTCCCTTAGAATGTTTTTGTGTGCTAGATGTTGTTCTATTCTCCTGGTAATTGTGGCTGTGATGATCTTATATAGGGTTGGAAGGCACGTAATAGGTCGGTAATTTGACGGGTCCTTATTGTCTGAATTTTTGGATTTAAGGTATGTTATTCCTTGGGTGAAAAAACTGGGGACTGTGCTAGGTTTTAAAATAATTTCATTAATTTGGCGAGTGAGAGCTTCATGTGTGGAGGTAAACTGTTTGTACCAGAAGTTATGAATGTTGTCTATTCCACGACATCTCCAGTTATGCGTATATTTGATTGTTTCTGCAACTTTTTGTGTTGTCATTGCAAAGTCCTCTTGTTCCTCTAAGCATTGTGTCTGTTTTCTTTCGCTTTAATCCATGAAGCGTTATTATTGTGTAGTTTCGGTTCTGACCAAATACTTTTCCAGTATTCTGTGATCTCTTGTTTGGTCGGTGGTTCTCCTCATTGCTCATAATTTTTTGGTAGAGCTGTTTTTCGCTTTTTCGAAACAGGTTGTTAACGTCCTTTCTTTCATTTGATTCTTTATATCTTCGGAGTCTTGCGGCATACACGGCTAGTTTTTGCTTCAGAGTGTCAAGGATTTCTGTAAGCGTGTGATCAGGAGATGCAGATTTGATTTTCTCTACACTTTGTGTGATACGTTTAGACTTGTTGTCGTTCATGGATTGGGTGAGATGTCCCAATTCTTTTCTAATTTTGTTAATTTTATTTTCGATTCGTATCTGCCATTTGAATTTTGGTTTTGTGTTGTTGGTGTTTCTGTGTTGTGGCGGGAGTTTTTGATTATTCTGTGTTATCGTGGTCATAGCTGCTGAGTAGATCACTGTATGAATGTCCTCAATTGTGCTCGCATTCGTTATGTACTGGGGAATTATGTGTTCGTTGATGGTCTTTAGGTTTTTATGTGTGTCTTGTTTGAAGATTACATGAGGAATAGGATCTCTTGTTGTAGGATCGGACCTGACTGTTTGTTTAGATGTGATTTAATTTCTAATTTGATTGCTTGTGTGAGAGACGGTCCGTAGCTGTGTGTATGGTGCTTTGGGCTAATGATTCACTTATTCTGTGTGCCGTATGGTGCTTGTCATCTGTCGTTGGTTGTTCCAAAGGAGCTCTGCACCTACTGAGCATTGAGTGAGGTTGGACATCCTCTTGCGCAAAGTTGGGTTGGTTTGTATGTGGGATCGGTTCGGCATCTGCCCCACTGTCCTCAATGTTTGGTTGATAAATGTTTACTTCAGCAGCTACCATAGCTTTGATGTTTTGCAATGCGAGTGGGGTGAAGCTTACTGGTATTAGTGATGACTTTCTGTTCTGTAATAAGTGACTTATTATTATTATTATTATTATTATTATTATTATTATTTTAATTAAATATAAACTTAAAAATAATTAGAAATAGGAAAAGTATTTCAGTTCATAAAAAGTAAGTTTGTAAATTTAATCAGCACCTATGGGAATAGCAACCAAAAGTTGTTCTTAATTAATTGTTAATAAGGAGTGAGCAAACACTCCTTCCTCTAGGTCAAAATTCAGACTAAATAACACGTTCCTCTCTATACATTATGCAACATTTTTGTCCGTAAGTATATTTATCCAAACATCGCATCCCAACAAAATCTTAGTATTTTGCACAGTTAAACAATTTTCGATCTTTATTGGTAAACAGAATATAACTTTCGGAAGCACATCAAAAGCGAAAACTTTATACATTTCTAAAGTCGTTAAGAAAAGCAGACTTTAGGGAGAGTGATCGATGAACTATTCATATGAAAATATATATCGCCGCCGCAATTTATAGAAGGCGATTGTGCGTGGCGAAACACCATAAAGTACTTTTGATGGGGGATTGCCTGTTTTATGTTGCCGCTATACAATAGAATTTTCAACAGCACACATTAATTTTAATATATTAGTTGATGTTTTGTACGTCAAATAAATAATTCATGGATGCAAAACTGCCGACAACATTAAAGGTGGTTCTAGGGGGCCGATTTTAAGATTAAACTGTGTTTAAAAAAGAACTATCTATACATATTTATGTATTTATTAATTTATTTAAATATACTTACCGTGTGAGTCAACGATTGGAAAAAGTAAATTTACGTCGAACACGTAAAAATCTGGAAACAAACTGTTTATGCTGTGAGATATATATATAAGTCGGACTTTTTAGCGAATATCATGTTTTCCGATGAAGCTACATTTAGAAGCAATGGAGCTGTAAACAGGCATAATATGCATTATTATGCAATAACAATATCGAGAGGTACAACATCAAAATCACTGGTCATTAAATGTTTGGTGTGGAATCACTTGGAAACCATATTATAGGTCCTTATTTTTTTAATAAACCACTTAATAAACAAAGATATTCAGATTTTTTGAACGTTGAGCTGCCTATTCTTCTCAGACCACTCAGCATAAAAGAAAGAAGAGACATGTGGCTGCAGCAAGGCGGTGCACCTGCTCATTACCATCGAGACGTTCGTGAATTTTTGGACGCTAATTTTAATCAAAAATGGATTGGTCGTGAGCGGTTTTATCCAATGGCCACCCAGATCTTGCGATATAACTCCATTAGATTTTTTCTTGTGGGGTTATATTAAAGAACGTGTTTACACCCAACCACCTACAGCAAGGGAGAGAGAGAGAGAGAGAGAGAGAGAGAGAGGAACAGGGATGTATGCGCCACTATATCACCAGACATGCTAGTTAAAACTAGGCAAAATATTGTTAAAGGTAAACATGTGTATTTCTGAAGGGGGACGCTTATTTGAGCATATTTTAAAATATAACTATGAAAACATTGGATTAACTCTTAAAAGCGATTTTTTTTAATCTGATTCTTTGCAAACTAGACGAGTAGACCCTTTTTTCAACACATTTTTTAAAATGTGGAAATGGCCCTACTCCCCTTATCATTGGGTTACAAAACTTAACACGGATTTTAAAATCTTCAGCGTGTAAACAAACCTTGGTTTAATGTAATATGAAATGGATGATATTTATAAATTCTTGTAGTCTTGCTTATTGTAGATTCTGATGTTAACATCTTAAGGTTATTAGATCATTTTTTTATAGCCATTTTATTAACAAATTATTATATTATCAAAATTTTCATTTGCTTAATTTTAGATAATAAACTATTGTTTTCATATTAAATATTTTGTTTCACTGACAGCTACTATGGCTACTTTGATCGAGTTGGTAATTTTCTAAATTACGCAAAAAAAGGGAATTTTAAAATATTTTGAAAACTATTGAAAGATAGATATACAATATATGTAATAAAAGTTGTAGATTTTTTAGGCTTAAAAAGAATAAATAAAAATATACAAGAGGTTCAATTTAAAAAAACTGAAATAAATTGGTTTAAATGTGTTAAAGTTGGGCATTTAAATTTGGACACCCTGTATGTAATATCTTCAATATTACGAAAGCGGTCCTTTATTCATGCCTATTTTGTGCAGAAGCAAAATATTTTATTTTTAGTGGCACAACTAGGCGTTATATTGCTAATCATAGATGTGCATCAAATTTATATTTTTTTTCAATTTTAGCCATATAACATGTTAAACAAAAAGTGTTAGAATTTTATGTAGAATTTAAAAATCAAGTCAAATATAGGATGTCCCGTTTAAAAAAATACAACTTTTTGTAGCCCTACTTTTTTGACTCACCCCGTATAATTCAAAATATTTTAGAATGAGCGTGATTTACATATGTATCCCATAGCATAAACAGTTTGTTTCTAAACTGAACCTGTTTGACGTAAATTTACTTTTTTTAATGGTTGACTCCTCCGGTACAACATGCTATATAACAAGGTTGATTAACCTGTGCTAGGCCTGTACAAAGATTACAAATTTAGAGTAATTTAAGCAAGGCAGAAGTATATTTAACTTATACTAGAAGCTTATTCGCTAATCCTAAAATTAAACTAAACTAAATATTAATTCCTTGCTAAGAAACCCACTAATGAAAAAAGTGACTTTTGGAGCTATTAAAAATGTCACCATCCTATTAATTTGTCGTAAACGTCAGAGCATCTGTTTATAGGGAAGTATTTCTAAATGTTGGTTCTGGTAGGGGGTAGATAAAACATATCTCGTATAGCCCGACGCATGATAAATGGTCATGAAGTTGCCGGACTCATAACGATCAGGTGCTATTTTACCCCCAATAAAGCAATTAAGTTTTGGTTTGCAACCGTTTCTCAGTACAGGTCGATATTTTATTTTTATTATTAAATCATTTGAACTGTGCCATTAGCGGTGTTCAGTGGAGTTATTTATTTTTAGAGTAACAATCTTTCTATGAGCTGGTATTAGTAATTTTTAAAATGTTTTGACTATGGGTTGAAAACTATGAATCCGACGATGGAATTGAAGAGATAAACGAGCAAAAAACAAAATGCTGTTTTTTGATGTGCTGCAAGAGAATTGTTTTACGAGTATATCAAGGTAAAATTTATATATATATATATATATATATATATATATATATATATATATATATATATATATTGTTTCTTAGATGATCTAATAAAACAATCACTCGAATTCAGTCAATCAATTTAAATATGTAGTTTTAAAAATTTCTGAATCTCCAAATAAAAATTTTTTTATTTGGTTTAAATCCTCAAATTACTGTTATTTAAATAGAAGCTAACAAAATTTTTAAACATTTTATCTGCAGTATGGGGCGGTTAAACGGTTCTTTCAAAAAACTACTTAAAAACGATTTTTTGGCTGTAACAATATCAATAAGGGGTAACATTTTTCTTTTTCTAAAAATGTAAAAACACTTGATTTGAAGAATTAAATTATTACAAATAATTCCCATTCTTATATTTTATTTTGTAATATTTATATATTATAAATGCTCAAAATATTTGAAGGAACATTCCTCGGAACATTCATTAAAAATAAGAAATACATTTTATAAGAAACTTGACTTTGTATTTTGACACACAGTGTTCTTTAGCCCGTTTTGATTTTGGTTTTACCATACCATTTAGAGGTTTTCTGGAGAGAATGTTACTTGAAATTAGTGTAGATAAATATAAATTATTATTTATTGCTCTCTCTTCCATAGGGTCATTTGGTCAATGACCCCCCCAAAAATATTTCAGAAAATAAATTATTCGTTTGACCGTCCCCCCTAATAGATGTAATAAAACGCGAAGCTTGGGAAAAGTTAAATACGCTACACTATTAGCCGCGCGAGGCGGTCCGAATAGTCTCGTTGCGCTCCTTAGACATAATAAAATACGCTATAATAAGCTAGACTGGACAATCGGAATTGCCCTGATTATCTTAAAACTTGACGAAAGTACCCGAAGATTTCATAGCTACCGAGCGGCAGCCGAACGTGATAGGAAATGGAATATGAAATCGCGATTTCGGTCATCAGCCGGTCTCTTCTCATAATTCGATCGATCGGTCGCGGCATCACGTCGGCATGCGGAAGTTCAATTGTTCAGAGGTCGCGCGGTCGATATTCTAACTCGATATTGCTTCGGACGTTTTTAATCGATAAAAATTACACTGTTTTATCGGTGGTGCAAAAAATTAAACAACTAAAGAGTGCTAACGAACTTAATTTTGAGAAAATAACCGAATTCAAGGTAAGTCTCGCAATTTGTCAGAACATAGTATACGACAAACTAGTAGTGACAAAAATAAAGAGGTTCATCGAAACTTTCGCAAAAGTATGTACGATTTAGCTAACTGGATATGTGGTTGTGAAGTCTCTAACTCATTTTACTGTTATGTTTGTTTGTTGTTTTCTAAGGACTCGTCGGACTCATTATGGTGCAAAACCGGTGTTAAAGACTTAAAACACTTAAAATAAAAAATAAAAAAACATAAGTTTTCTGCAGGTCACATGAAATGTTCCGTGAACTATGCTACGGTTGGAAGTGTTGATATTCGCACTTAGCTAGCTTATAGAAAATATCTTAGAAATTTTAATGGAAATGTATTAAAAAGTCGTTATATTTTAAACAAAATTATAGATTGTGTAAAATTTTGTGGGGCATTCGAGCTGGCACTACGTGGCCATGAAGAAACGGCTTTGTCTGAAATACCAGGTGTTTTTCGAGGGCTTATAAATTTTGATGAGAAGTTGGGCCAAGATAGACTAGCCGCTTTAGCAATATTAAGTATCGAGAAATCGTTTATAAAAGGAATGTGCGTGCAATTTTAACGAACGCGTCATTCAGCATTTTTTCAATTCTAAAGAACGAAGAGTAAACCCGAACTTTAAGAGAATTTAAAGCTCAATATAAAGTTAAAATATTTATTTTTATTTTAAATATGCCTATTTTTAAATTTGTTATTGACCTCCCAATATAATTCACCACGAGCCGCCACTGTCTCTAACAAAACATCATTCCTCAGGAATGCCTATCTCAGGTGGACTAAGGTTGATAAACATTATTAGCTATCGTGCTGTCGACTTTCTCTCTGTCTATTACTGCTACTTACATAAAAATGCACAGGTGATTGTTAAAATATCCTAAAGGCCTTTAGGAAAGTTTCATGAAATAAAATTCTAGCTCCTGTCTCTTAATATTGTTCTCACTGTGTACCACCATATTTCTCCAGAAACGACTCAGAAATATTCGAATAAGAAATTTCCAAGAAAGCGCTCATTTCGGCGACATAAAGTGTAGAATGTCTGTTAAATGCAGTTCCCGCACAAATAAAATATCTCCGGCGAAATTGGAAAATGCCGTGATCAAAAGCAATGCATCATTCCGAGGCACAAGAATGGTTTTAAGGTTTCCTAGCAGCGACTCTCGTAATATTTCATAATTTGTTACGCGATTAAAAAATAAGTTCTTGCGACGCGAAAGAGTAAAACGCGATTATTTAAGACTCTTATTGTTTTGTTCGGATAGGACCTAATTAGTTGGGCACATAATAGGCGTTTCGAGACAAGGGCATCATCAGGAAGTATATGAGCTGTAATTAAAAACTGGAATAAGGTGTAAATAATCTGGGAGGGTTGCCCCAGCTCTGACTAAGCCCCGGGCGGAGAGCAATCTGGCGACTGCCTTGTAGCAAAGCCAATATGTCCTGTTACGTAACAGGATAAACAGGAAAAAGAAAAAACTTAGAGGAACAGTCTTCCGGTTGGTCTCGTTGAAGGCAAACCTCTATGTTATTAACATAATTGGTTCCACGTGTTCCGTTTTGCTGCTTTATTTTGGGGGGGGAAGCGGGAGACTCAAAATGCTTAGTGTGGAAACAAACGACCCCGCTAGAAAGGGAGCAGACGGTGTGAACGTGTGAGGCCTAGTTGTTCCTGCATTCTATCCCCTTCGTCTGCCGCAGTTCTGCAAAGAATATTAGCGTAATGGCCGCTATGTGGTGGGAGTGGGGGGGTAAGGGATAGCATGAAAGAAAGGGTCATCTCGTGATATCAGTAGCTCAACTCTCAAGGGGCACCTAGTGGAAGCCAAGATGCATTTCAGAAATTAAAAAAGGAAAAATCAAGAAGTATTTGAAAGATTCGGGGTGTCCGTCCGGGAGTTTAGAGCTCGCCATCCGAACATCCTACCGACAACGTCTCCAAACTGAAATAAGGTGTAAATCATCTGGAAGGGTTGCCCCAGCTCTGACTAAGCCCCGGACGGAGAGCAATCTGGTGATTGCCTTGCTGCAAAGCCATAAAACAAACAAGTCAAGTCAACTTATCACAGAGGGCAAATCACAATGTACAAAAAACGGAACGATATATAAACTATGTAAAAGTTATTATAGCGAACACTTGTGTTTAAAAAAATATTCGTCATCAAAGGTAAAATAAAAATATGTAGTCGTACCAATACAAAAAGTATTAAACATAAAATATATAAATAACAAATTTAGTGATTTTGAAGTTTTTTGGTTCGCTGTAGGGCCTCACCTTGTCAAGGATATATCTGATTGAAGAACCATCCAGATAATGAAAGTTGGAGTCATTCATTTGAAATTCATTTATTTAAATAGTAAATATGGCAGACAGCGGTAATGCTATTTGAAGTGTTTTATAGCTTTGACATAATTTCTATACGAAAAGTTCGAATGGCCAGTCAGATTGTGTGAGGAACGAGCTTGAGAAAGAACTTATTCTAGATTTTTTAGAATGTAAAGTTTTTGTCCGTCCGCTTTTAGATGTGTTCCGAAATTGTAATTGTTGTCCTATTTGATCCTATTTGACCTTAGATGTTCCTTTGTTCTTACTTGAAAAGATCCTCCACTTTGGCCGACGTATTTATTGTCTTTTGCCGTATATGTAAAACCGTATAACTTAGGAGCAAAGTACGTAACTATTCTTTGGCCATGAGTTTTCTTATAGAGCGGAGTTTATAAGTATTTTTCGAACGACTGGTATAGGTATTATCCATTCTGGACAAAAGAGATTTAATTTTTGGCAGGTACATCATACATCTATGTATAAATAGAGCTCGGAGAGGTAAGACTTTCGTTTCTTTGTATAAATTATCAGTGGAATAACGTCTTTTCTCTCTATATATAATTTTTAGTACAGTATTTTGTGTAGTCACTCACACATCGCAATGCATTATTGAAAGCCCCTCCCCAGATAATAATTATGTAATATCTGAGTATTGATTCTATTAGAGCTGTATAGATAATTTTCAATTGTTTATTGTCTAATATGTCTCTGAGATAATAAAATTTGTAAAAAACTTTTGAAGTTATATGATAGCAGTGCTCATCCCATCTTAAATGCTGGTTTGCTATAATACCTAAAAATTTCATATCTTTTACATTTTTTATTTGTTCACATTTACATTTATTGAAGTCACAATCATTTTTATGAATTTTTAGAACATCATTTCGGGGTCTATCTGCCATTGTAACTGAGAAACTAATATATTATGTTTTTTTAAATTTAAACTAAGGAGAAGAAAGAGCTTTACAAGGCCAAGCTCCGCCCTTCGGCATCAGCCCATCCGCTTCCCTGAAATAAAATAGCGGTATCATCAGCATATGAAATAACAGTTGCATTTTTTACTATATTTCCTATATATATATATATATATATATATATATATATATATATATATATATATATATATATATATATATATATATATATATATATATATATATATATATATATATATATATATATATATATATATATATATATATATCAATCCTATTTTTTCTAGTCTATATACCACCTCCTGTCTCTGTTAGAAATTTGGAAAACTTACTTGATTTTTTTCTTTCTTTAAATATTATGTTTGTCAAAAATATATGTATTCTTGGGAACTTCAATTTACCAGCTTATTCAGAGTTTTTGGATAGTGAAACCAGAGACCAATGTGCTTGTTTACTTAATAATTTTTTATCCTATATGAATCTCACCCAAAGTAATAACGTAAGAAATATTAACAACCGAGTCCTAGATTTAGTGATACATAATAATCCGCAATGTGTGATTAATAGGGCCTTGGATAGGCTAATACAAGAAGATAACCATCACCCTGCCTTGGAAATATCATTTCAATACTCTCAATCTGTAAACCGTAAATGTGATTTGGCTTTAAATCTTGAAAACAATTATAATTTTCGCCAAGCAAATTTTCCGGTGATGTATGAAACATTTTATAATATTGATTGGTCATTTCTTGAACGGGCAAATGATGTAGAGAGTGCATGTGTCTTGTTTTATGACAAAATCTATGAAATTTTTGATTCATGTGTACCCAAGTATTAAAAAATGCCTAAACGTAAATACCCACCATGGTTTACATCCAAGATCATCCAGAATATTAAGAAAAAGGATAAATGTCATAAAAAATACATAAAATATGGTTGTTTGGAATTATTTACGAACCTTAGAACAAAAATAAAAACAGACATTAAAGATAGTTATATCTTATATATACAGAGAATCGAGACAGATATTAAGAGTAACCCTAAAAATTTTTTGATCATTTTCGAACGACTGGTATAGGTATTATCCATTCTGGACAAAAGAGATTTAATTTTTGGCAGGTACATCATACATCTATGTATAAATAGAGCTCGGAGAGGTAAGACTTTCGTTTCTTTGTATAAATTATCAGTGGAATAACGTCTTTTCTCTCTATATATAATTTTTAGTACAGTATTTTGTGTAGTCACTCACACATCGCAATGCATTATTGAAATCCCCTCCCCAGATAATAATTATGTAATATCTGAGTATTGATTCTATTAGAGCTGTATAGATAATTTTCAATTGTTTATTGTCTAATATGTCTCTGAGATAATAAAATTTGTAAAAAACTTTTGAAGTTATATGATAGCAGTGCTCATCCCATCTTAAATGCTGGTTTGCTATAATACCTAAATATTTCATATCTTTTACATTTTTTATTTGTTCACATTTACATTTATTGAAGTCACAATCATTTTTATGAATTTTTAGAACATCATTTCGGGGTCTATCTGCCATTGTAACTGAGAAACTAATATATTATGTTTTTTTAAATTTAAACTAAGGAGAAGAAAGAGCTTTACAAGGCCAAGCTCCGCCCTTCGGCATCAGCCCATCCGCTTCCCTGAAATAAAATAGCGGTATCATCAGCATATGAAATAACAGTTGCATTTTTTATATATTTATATATATATATATATATATATATATATATATATATATATATATATATATATATATATATATATATATATATATATATATATATATATATATATATATATATATATATATATATATATATATATATATATATATATATATATATATATATCAATCCTATTTTTTCTAGTCTATATACCACCTCCTGTCTCTGTTAGAAATTTGGAAAACTTACTTGATTTAATTCTTTATTTAAATATTATGTTTGTCAAAAATATATGTATTCTTGGGGATTTCAATTTACCGGCTTATTCAGAGTTTTTGGATTGTGAAACCAGAGACCAATGTGCTTGTTTACTTAATAATTTTTTATCCTATATGAATCTCACCCAAAGTAATAACGTAAGAAATATTAACAACCGAGTCCTAGATTTAGTGATACATAATAATCCGCAATGTGTGATTAATAGGGCCTTGGATAGGCTAATACAAGAAGATAACCATCACCCTGCCTTGGAAATATCATTTCAATACTCTCAATCTGTAAACCGTAAATGTGATTTGGCTTTAAATCTTGAAAACAATTATAATTTTCGCCAAGCAAATTTTCCGGTGATGTATGAAACATTTTATAATATTGATTGGTCATTTCTTGAACGGGCAAATGATGTAGAGAGTGCATGTGTCTTGTTTTATGACAAAATCTATGAAATTTTTGATTCATGTGTACCCAAGTATTAAAAAATGCCTAAACGTAAATACCCACCATGGTTTACATCCAAGATCATCCAGAATATTAAGAAAAAGGATAAATGTCATAAAAAATACATAAAATATGGTTGTTTGGAATTATTTACGAACCTTAGAACAAAAATAAAAACAGACATTAAAGATAGTTATATCTTATATATACAGAGAATCGAGACAGATATTAAGAGTAACCCTAAAAATTTTTTGATCATTTTCGAACGACTGGTATAGGTATTATCCATTCTGGACAAAAGAGATTTAATTTTTGGCAGGTACATCATACATCTATGTATAAATAGAGCTCGGAGAGGTAAGACTTTCGTTTCTTTGTATAAATTATCAGTGGAATAACGTCTTTTCTCTCTATATATAATTTTTAGTACAGTATTTTGTGTAGTCACTCACACATCGCAATGCATTATTGAAAGCCCCTCCCCAGATAATAATTATGTAATATCTGAGTATTGATTCTATTAGAGCTGTATAGATAATTTTCAATTGTTTATTGTCTAATATGTCTCTGAGATAATAAAATTTGTAAAAAACTTTTGAAGTTATATGATAGCAGTGCTCATCCCATCTTAAATGCTGGTTTGCTATAATACCTAAATATTTCATATCTTTTACATTTTTTATTTGTTCACATTTACATTTATTGAAGTCACAATCATCTTTATGAATTTTTAGAACATCATTTCGGGGTCTATCTGCCATTGTAACTGAGAAACTAATATATTATGTTTTTTTAAATTTAAACTAAGGAGAAGAAAGAGCTTTACAAGGCCAAGCTCCGCCCTTCGGCATCAGCCCATCCGCTTCCCTGAAATAAAATAGCGGTATCATCAGCATATGAAATAACAGTTGCATTTTTTACTATATTTCCTATATATATATAAACTGCTGTGCATAATAACTGCAATTCTAAAATTTTTGGGTAAAATTCAAATTGTTGTAGCTTTTCAGAGATGAGAGATATTGGGCTACGGTTTTCAGCGTATTATGGAGATATGTTTTGAAAAAAAGCCCAGTATTATGTATTTTTTCAAAGTGCGTTTCATTTTATTATACAGGGTGTGAGATGACACCGTCTTATTTTTTTAAATGTTTGTTAAGAGCGAGAACTTGTTACAGCAACTCTTAAGTTTTCTTTTTTCGACCAAAATGATCTTTGGCAAGATGCAAAAAAACAATTTCTAGCGATTTGTCGTATCTTCACTTGTTTTCAATATACAGGGTTTTTTCGAAAAAAACGACATCGTTACATTATTAACACTTCAACACGACACCCTGTACATTAGTCGGACATTGGTCACTTGATTTATTATGGGTATTTATGCCTGTAATCATATTCATAGGAGCAATGTATACATGGTGTAACATAAGTAAAAGAGAAATAACAAAATTGGAAATTAATATTTTGGTTGAATTTCGTACACTCCCTCCTTGAATCTCTTGTCAAATCTAAAATAATGAAAGCTCGCCAGTTTTGTGAGAATTTTTGAAAATAATTAATCCTTTTGTCGAAACGGTTTTTTAGGTTTTGTCTTAAATGCATTTATTATTGAATATACAGGGCGTTATTTAATAACTAATTAAGAAACGGCTACATTCTGATATTCCAGTAAATTTTTCACAATTTTTGGTTTGTTCAGCCAAAAACTAAAAAGATATGATACATGTTATGTTTCGATATTGATATACTGAGTGTTTTATATTAAGAAACCATACATTTCAATTTTCTGCCAAGCTATTGCCGTGCTATAAAATGGAATAATTAAAATAGCCCACTAATCACCGAATTAAGTCGAAGCCAATTTGGCATAATAAGACAATTTTAAATGCATTGGCACTATTGCCAGATTTATACACTTTTTTTTTTGAAAATAATAAGTAGACCTTTCACTTTTTTGATACCTACTTCAAATACCCTTTGTATTTTATGAAATAAAACAAGCTTATTTAAACACCTTATAAATATTTTTAATTAATACGTTGCGTACTAAGGGTGCAAAAAAAAACAAAAGAATAAAAAAAAATTCCACACTTTGCTATCAAATATTCAAGCTCTAGACATTGCAAAAGAACCCTACTAAATTACTAAATTATATAAAATTTTATTTATTTTAAAGAAGTTTCCTTCAAGAAGAAATGTAAAATAAAATATTTAGTTAGTATCTTGTGGGTCCCCCCCTTTTATTGATAATCTCCTGACACCTTCGAGGCATTGATAAAATAAGATTATTTATAAAATACTGTGGAATGTTTTCCCACTCTTCCCTAATTGCAACTTCAAGCTGGTCTAACGTTTGCGGTGGATTTGCTCTTCCGCGTAATTTAAATTTTAAATGACTCCAAACATGCTCAATTGGATTGAGGTCTGGAGACTTTGCCGGCAAATACAATGTATTAATTTGGAAGGCTTCCAAAGTCTCTATAACGGTTCTAGCTCGGTGGGGCCTTGCATTGTCATCAGCTAAGATAAAATCGTTTCCAAAATTATTTGCAAATGGTAGAATGATATTTATTAGACATTCATTCCTATAAATTTCGGCGTTGACAGTCCCACGAGTGATAAATAATTCTGTTTTGCCATTTCTCATAATACCCCCGAATATGGTTAGGTTAGGTTAGGTTAGGTTAGGTTAGGGTATTTGAAGTAGGTATTAAAAAAAGTGAAAGGTTTACTTATTATTTTCAAAAAAAAAAGTGTATAAATCTGGCAATAGTGCCAATGCATTTAAAATTGTCTTATTATGCCAAATTGGCTTCGACTTAATTCGGTGATTAGTGGGCTATTTTAATTATTCCATTTTATAGCACGGCAATAGCTTGGCAGAAAATTGAAATGTATGGTTTCTTAATATAAAACACTCAGTATATCAATATCGAAACATAACATGTATCATATCTTTTTAGTTTTTGGCTGAACAAACCAAAAATTGTGAAAAATTTACTGGAATATCAGAATGTAGCCGTTTCTTAATTAGTTATTAAATAACGCCCTGTATATTCAATAATAAATGCATTTAAGACAAAACCTAAAAAACCGTTTCGACAAAAGGATTAATTATTTTCAAAAATTCTCACAAAACTGGCGAGCTTTCATTATTTTAGATTTGACAAGAGATTCAAAGAGGGAGTGTACGAAATTCAACCAAAATATTAATTTCCAATTTTGTTATTTCTCTTTTACTTATGTTACACCATGTATACATTGCTCCTATGAATATGATTACAGGCATAAATACCCATAATAAATCAAGTGACCAATGTCCGACTAATGTACAGGGTGTCGTGTTGAAGTGTTAATAATGTAACGATGTCGTTTTTTTCGAAAAAACCCTGTATATTGAAAACAAGTGAAGATACGACAAATCGCTACAAATTGTTTCTTTGCATCTTGCCAAAGATCATTTTGGTCGAAAAAAGAAAACTTAAGAGTTGCTGTAACAAGTTCTCGCTCTTAACAAACATTTAAAAAAATAAGACGGTGTCATCTCACACCCTGTATAATAAAATGAAACGCACTTTGAAAAAATACATAATACTGGGCTTTTTTTCAAAACATATCTCCATAATACGCTGAAAACCGTAGCCCAATATCTCTCATCCCTGAAAAGTTACAGCAATTTGAATTTTACACAAAAATTTTAGAATTGCAGTTATTATGCACAGCAGTTTATATATATATATATAAATATATATATATATATATATATATATATATATATATATATATATATATATATATATATATATATATATATATCAATCCTATTTTTTCTAGTCTATATACCACCTCCTGTCTCTGTTAGAAATTTGGAAAACTTACTTGATTTTTTTCTTTCTTTAAATATTATGTTTGTCAAAAATATATGTATTCTTGGGGATTTCAATTTACCGGCTTATTCAGAGTTTTTGGATTGTGAAACCAGAGACCAATGTGCTTGTTTACTTAATAATTTTTTATCCTATATGAATCTCACCCAAAGTAATAACGTAAGAAATATTAACAACCGAGTCCTAGATTTAGTGATACATAATAATCGGCAATGTGTGATTAATAGGGCCTTGGATAGGCTAATACAAGAAGATAACCATCACCCTGCCTTGGAAATATCATTTCAATACTCTCAATCTGTAAACCGTAAATGTGATTTGGCTTTAAATCTTGAAAACAATTATAATTTTCGCCAAGCAAATTTTCCGGTGATGTATGAAACATTTTATAATATTGATTGGTCATTTCTTGAACGGGCAAATGATGTAGATAGTGCATGTGCCTTGTTTTATGACAAAATCTATGAAATTTTTGATTCATGTGTACCCAAGTATAAAAAAATGCCTAAACGTAAATACCCACCATGGTTTACATCCAAGATCATCCAGAATATTAAGAAAAAGGATAAATGTCATAAAAAATACATAAAATATGGTTGTTTGGAATTGTTTACGAACCTTAGAACAAAAATAAAAACAGACATTAAAGATAGTTATATCTTATATATACAGAGAATCGAGACAGATATTAAGAGTAACCCTAAAAAATTTTTGATCATTTATCAAAAGTAAAAAAGAAATTTATAGCATGCCTAACAATATGTTTTATAATAATAATAAATTAAGTGACCCTTTAGATATTTTTAATTCTTTTGCTTTCTATTTTGAACAAACGTTTTCTAATTCGGATACAAATTTTGTAGAGGTGAATAATATTTCTTCCAATATAAATATTGACGTTCCATATTTCTCCGAAGAGGATGTTATAAAAGCCTTAAAAAAATACGCCCGAAAAACTCAACTGGACCGGATTTAATTCCTGCTTTTCTTATTCATGATTGCAAATTAGTCTTGTTAAAACCCCTTCTGTTTATTTTTAACTTATGCTTACAACAACACACGATACCACAGCTTTGGAAAGTTTCTAGGGTTTGTCCAGTGTACAAAAAAGGTGACAGAAATGAAATCTTAAACTACAGACCGGTGTCCATTATCTGTAATATTTGTAAAGTATTTGAAATCTTGCTGCATGATTCTCTTTTTCCTCTAGTTAAAGAACTCATTCTACCCCAACAGCATGGATTTTTTAAGGGAAGATCAACAATTACCAATTTGCTTTGTATTTCGCATGATATAGCCGAATCAATTGATGCAGGCAGTCAAACAAACGTAATATACTTAGATTTTTCAAAAGCGTTTGACCGAATTGATCATAAAATTTTACTTACTAAACTTAAAAATACTGGATTCTCTAACAGATTAATAAAACTCGTCAGTTCGTACTTATCGGGACGTCAACAGTATGTCGCCCTCAATGGACATACTTCTAGCAAATACGTTGCAGTTTCTGGTGTACCTCAAGGGTCTGTTCTGGGACCGCTATTTTTTATCCTTTTTATCAACGATATTGCTTGTGACCTAAACGTAAAATCTTTAATGTATGCTGATGATATTAAAATTTATACCAATATCAGTGGGATTGCTGATTGCATTGAGCTACAAAAGAGTCTGGATATTATAAATAATTGGTGTTTTACTAACAACTTAATGCTTAATATAGGGAAATGCAATGTAATAACATTTTCTAATAAACTGTCAATTTGTAAATATGACTACTCCGTAGCAGATAAGGCTATTTCTCGGTGTGACTCATTTCGCGATCTCGGAGTTTTATTTGATTCAAAACTCTCATTCGTCCCTCACAGGAATATTATTACTGCCGAAGCCTCCAGAATGTATGGATTCATTTTACGCTGTACGAGGGACTTTAAAAACGTGTACTAAAGCTATTGTACAATTCTTACGTCCGCTCTAAACTGAAATACGGCTCAATAATTTGGGGACCTGAGTACAATACACACATAGAGAGTCTAGAAAGAATACAACGTGGATTTTTAAAATATGCTTGTTTTTTGAAAGACGGTATATATCCCCACCAGGGCTATCCGCATGAGCAGCTGCTTAACCTTTAACTACGGGCTACGGTGTATACAGTACACCAGACGCACTAAAATGGCCGCCATTTTTGTAGAGTAGTCCCCGCGCTTCCGCCGCCTCAACGTAATCTATCTGTGAAGTGTCAACATTAAGGTTCCTCAGTCGCAAACTGATTATCGTGCAGACCGCTTGTTCGTTTCCTGGAAATTCAAACGAAGTTTACCTGTGGTGTATTCAGTACACCAAGCACCTAGTTATGTAAGTAAATTTTGTGGGATTAAATTTGGTTTGCCTATTAAATCGTGATATTATTGACATCAAAATATTTATCTGTAAGACAAGCTAGCTCTTTTGCAACGTTCTACATAAAAAATGTATAATTTTGTATTAAAAATATTTAAAACATGATATATCTATACAGTATGTCTCACTTTTCATGACTTCCAAATTCTAGCCCCCTTTTTAGTAAAATTTTCATAAAATTTTTGTTGATGGTACTTATCGATCAGGTGATCAAGGCGCAACAAGAGAATTAAATTTTTAGCAGTGTCGTTCGTTGTTATAAAAATAAAAGTTATGTTTTTTCAGCAAAACATATTAGGCAATTTTTAAACGGCCAGGTAATCTAAAATTTCCATTGAAATTAGATTTGATTGTTATAGCATACAAAATGTTTTCATAATAAAATAGATTTCACTTTTTTATTGCATAAATATACTGTAAGCTATCCTTTTGAAATTCGATATTACAGTTTTTTGATAACGTCGTAAAAAGATTATGAGATCGTTCTATACGTAAAACTTTTGCCTAATATGTTTTATGAAAAATTAAGATACATTTTCCTTTATAATGTCACTGCTAAAAATAAATTTCTTGTTGCCACCTTATCGATAAATATCCACAACATTTTTTTTGTGAAAATAGTATTACTGTATACTCAAAACATTTGACTGAATATTTTATTTTCATATTTATTTTCACACATCAAAATCAATTGGATATTTCTTTATAATATTGGTAAACCGCGAGATACTTGCAACAGAAATTTTAATTTTGCAGGCATCGTGTACCAGTAAAAAACCCCAATAAGCTCTCAGATGATGAGCTTAGAGCTATGGCTCAAGCTATATGTGACGAAGAATCTGATGAAGATGTTGGTGGGGACCCAGATACTTCAGACGAGGAGCTAATAGAAAAAAGTGACCACGACACTGACTCGGAAGTGGAGCTACACTTTTAAAAGATAAAATAACAACAGTTGGCACCCTAAAAAGAAATAAAAGAGAGCTGCCCCAAGAGTTTTTACCTAATAAAAAGACACAAATTGGATCGTCCATTTTTGGGTTTCAAAAAGAGGTTACTATTGTTTCCTATGCCCCAAAAAAGAATAAAGCTGTAATTTTGCTTTCTACCATGCATAGTAATTCTGCAGTAGATCCTGAAACAGGCAAACCCATAATAATTATGGACTACAATTCTCATAAGGGAGGCGTCGATACTGTCGACAAAATGTGTGGTACGTATTCGGTATCACGAAGAACACGAAGATGTCCCATGGCCCTATTCTTTCAACTCCTGAACATTGCAGGAATTAACAGCCAAATCCTGTACAATGCTGCGAACATCAACAAACCTCAAAAATACAGAAGAGTTTTTCTCAAAAATTTATCAATGGCTTTGATGAGACCTCATCTTTCTGAAAGGGCTGAAATACAGAGTTTACCTTTAGATTTGAAATTTTTCCTGAAGAAATACAAAAATGTACAAGACGACCATGAGGAAGAACCACCAGCAAAAAAGCGGGGTAGATGCTATTGCTGTGGAAGGAGCAAAAATGAAGTGACGACAATTTCATGTAATAAATGTATGAAAATGGTTTGTAAAGAGCACTCTGTTGTCATTTGTACAGAGTGTACTAGATTAGATCAACAGGTGGAAGAAAATGAAAGCGAATAGCATATTCCCAAAAGTTTTTGTGTCTTGTGAATTAATTTTAACCCTTTAGTTGTACCATTTTTCTTATAATGTAACAATTTAATATTATTTAATGTTAAGCTAAAATTTCTAAAAGAACATTATTTTTAGAGAAAATGAATAGCTTGTGTTTTTGTTCATTGTATTTTGTTACGAGTTTGTATTATTGTGTAATAAAGTATTTCTTACGCTATGTATTTTTTTTTATTTATTTGCACCTTCATTTCATTTGAGCAATATCATATTTATGCGAAGTAGTTGATTAAGATTTTTGGCCACTTTAGTTGCTGGTGTACAGAATACACCGCGCACGTACTTATGACTGATGGAAGGACGCCCGTAGTTAAAGGTTAACAACTTAGAATATGATTCCCTAAAAAATCGCCGTGACTACCATCGTTTAGTTACATTATTTAAATTGCTTAATTATAAAATTGATTGTTCATATATACTAGGAAATCTGAATTTTTGTGTACCTCGTTTAAACTCACGACAACATAATTTATTCTATTTGCCTAAACTGCGCACAAACACTCTAAAATTTTCACCTCTGTATTTAATGTGTGATAAATATAACAAGAGCTATCACTTGGATTTTTCCATAGCTAATGCTTCTGATGTGCGGCGATCGCTATTGCGTTGACATTATTTCCGCATATAGACGCATGTTGTAGTTTTTAGTTTTAGTTTTAACTTAAGTTTTTTCATCTTCTTTGTTTTTCTTGATCATGTTATATAATATTATATATATATAATATTATTATATATTATATATATATATATCTTTTATTTTGCTAAAATAAAATTTCGTTAAATTTAAATTCTTTCTATAAGTATCCAACCGCACGCCTTTGGCGTACCATTTTTAGTGCTTGTGAACGGATAACAATAGGAAAAACGCATAAATTGACCCAACACCGGGTAGTACTACCTGCACTTGATGAAAAGAAAGAATTTTGGACTGAGATCAATGCCAAACTATAGAAGTGGCATAAATTATTGGTGGGTCACCCAGTAGCCTCTTCAGTCTGAAACAGTCTATAGCTCAGTGTCTCTGGGAATTAGATTTTGTGTTTCATTGGCGTCGATCTCTGATTTTTTCAGGGGTAAAAGACGGGATCTCGTTCGTTGTTTACTATCTTCCCAAATCAATCAACTACCATTTTTAACATATTTGATTAAATTAAACGACCGAAGCTATACCAATAAAACATCGACGTCTTAAATCTGGAAATCTAGCCAAACGGCTAGAAAATAAAAATTTCTCACCCCGTCAAAATATTTGCTTTCGCTTACGTGAAAATAACGTTCCTTCATTGCGGTTTGTGTATATATCTTGATACGAACCGCCACGAAATATAGCCTTCGATAAAATGGGCGTATTTCGGAAGTCGTTGCCGCGATGACGTTATTAAGTTGCGCCACGGCGCCATCAAAAAGGAGGCAGCGAGACGCCACTTGAGGCATTTATATTCTTTTCATTCGTAAAACCCACAGAAAGTTTGTATCTAATTTGGCTTTGTTTAGCATTTTTGTTGGCGTGTTACCCTTTTTCATATAAACGTAAATTTTCAGAAAGATATAATCTAAATTTTTAAAACCACAAAACAACTGGAAACGAGCCGCGCCCGGAAAAAAACGACAATCTACTTGAAATTTATGAGAAGCGTCAGCCGGCAACACTTTTTGCGTTTTATGACACCGAACAGGTTGAAAAATTAATTTGGGAAAATACCTGGAATTAAACCGTAGGAATTTTTTTGATGAATGTTTATTATCTGTTTTTATAGGCTACACCCTAATATTTTACAGTATGCTGTAAATGAAACGCTCAAATTGATTTATCCTTAAACAAAGTATTTTATTTTTCTTTTTATTATTTTACTAGTGGGTACCTGCGACTTCATTCGCCTATATGACTATGTTGAAAGGGATGTAAAGAGGTACTTAAATCGCCTCATTTAAGTACCTTTTTATAAACCATGTTTGTTGTTGCATTCTCTGGCTGTAAAATAGCCAAGCTACTACGCGAACTTACCCTAGAGCAGCCATGTCAAACTCAAAGTCACTGGTGGGCCAAAAGCATGAAGACCATCGACTATGTGGGCCGCAAAACCTTATCTTAAAGAAGACAAACTACTGAAAATCTTGAGAACAAGTACTATTATAGAACAAGTCTATTTATTAAATTTTCAATAAAAAGGACATTACAAAAGACTACAAACGTTAAATTCTTTTGCCAGATATTTGGCATCTGTTGTCTTTAATTAAGTTATCTATTTGTGGCCCGAATTTATCGGCAGAAATAACTTTTAAAATTGAGTGCAAGTGTGCGTCCGTCAATAGCGATCTTGCGGGAGATTGGTTTCCTTTCATCAAAGAAAATAGTTGTTCACACTTATAGGTACTTCCAAACATTGACAGGATTTTACAGGCAAATTTTCTCATTTCTTGGTATTGAACAGGCAAGTACTTATAAAATTCGAATGTACCAACACTATCAAATTTTTGTTTTAAATGAGTCTGAGTCTTAAAATCCTGAAAGCGCTACTCATTTTCTGCCAGAAGGCTTCTCATTTTCTCTGAATATATGTTGTATGATATTGGAACACTTGTGCTTTCCTGATATGCCTTACAAGTCAGAAAATGTGACAGATTATCCTCTGCTAACTGTTTTTCCCACATCATCTTACACTTGAAAGCTTTCACATGATCATGCATACCTGTAATAACTTGACGTGGTCCTCGCAATTTCGTATTTAAGTCCGACAAGTGTTTTGTGATATCTATCATAAATAAAAGATCTTGTAAAAAAGGTACATCGCAAAATAAGCTGACATCTTCTCCTTTTGTTTCCATGAAAACGCGTATTTCTTCTTTGAGTTTCCAAAACCGGTCGTGTACCATAGAAAATCAAAGCCATCGCATTAATTTTGTAAATAGGGAGCCTATCAGGTTCTGGGCTTTATGACACACAATTATGTTATATTTTCCTAAGATATGTCTTAATTTTTCAGATAATTGAGACGTGTATGGCATTGCAATATATTTTTTTGCGTATTATCTTGTTTTACGTTTTCTTTATGATTGTTATAATATATGTACGACCTTTGTTTGATAATTTTTCTTTATCAGTTTTTCTGGAAAATGATTTGCCTTCAAGGTCTCTTTAACTTTATTAAGGGCTTCAGGACGGTATTCTGGTGACGTTAAAGATATGGCACGGTCAACTAAATCAATCACAACACTTCTTTTTTAAGGATTTGTAAGGATGGTGGGAAAAAAAATTTAAGTCAAATATACCACAATTTGATATTTTAGTATAGTTTTAACTTCGTCTAAGCCGTTATTTTTAAAATGTGGTATATTATTGTGAATGTCTGATTCTACTCTAAGGTTTAAATTAAAAAATAGCAAAAAATTATATTCCACAAAAAAACGTACTACGATAAGAACCCCTTTTTACCTAAAACTGTGCCATGAGTTGCGAGACAAACTACTAACTTGCTACCTATCATTCAAATATAAATAAATAATCAACATGCATTTTCCGAGGTATGTAACCTTGCATAATATGGTAAACCAGTGTAGTCAGTTTCTAAATCACGTACAAATGCAGAAAACTGTCGCTGATTAAGGCCTCGTGACCTCATGAAGTTTATAATTTTTTTCACTGACTTTAAAACACTTTCCAACTTGATCACTTTTGAGCATAAAACGTCTTGGTAGATTATACAATGAATATGATGAAAATCTGGTTTGTCACTGCCCGTTTCTCGGATCTTTGTCTGTAATATTTTAACGAAGCCATTTTTTACTCCGTTCATTGAAGGAGCTCCGTCTGTTGCAACGGAACACAGTTTTAACAAATCTAAATTGTACTTTTGCAGAAGTCCATAAACAGCATTAAAAATATCCTTCCCAGTTGTTTCTCTGATTTCATGTCTGTAATATTTTAACGGAGCCATTTTTTACTCCAGTCATTGAAGGAGCTCCGTCTGTTGCAATGGAACACAGTTTTGACAAATCTAAATTGTACTTTTGCAGAAGTCCATAAACAACATTGAAAATATCCTTCCCAATTGTATCATGCAATGGTACTAATTCCAGTAATTCTTCATACACATTGATATCTGTATCAACCGCATGAAGAAAAACAGCGAGTTGCGCCACATCACACACATCCGTACTTTCGTCACAGGCAATAGAAAATGCAATGAAATCGTCGTAACGATAAGTGCGCAACTTAACTCGAAACTCTATCGCAACTGACTCATAACTGACTAAACTTTGAACGACTGAACTCAATCGAACACGGCTTTTATACGGATTGTGATTTCTCGGGTTCCTTCCAGAATGTTCAGATACCGTCATCTGTGTTTTTGCGCGATAGAATTTCATATAACAAGCCAGATAACGTTTGGCTTTAGGTTTTAGGTTGAGTATGTGTAGTTCATCGTCCTAAACATAGATGGCACTATGTACAATTGTACATTTTATTATACCAATCGTTGTTGCAGCGGCGCGCGCTTTCAAAAACAGTTTTCAACTTGTTCGCGGGCCGGATTATCTGGCTGTTTTCAAAACTGATTTGGGCTGCAGAAAAATGCTCACTGGGCCGCATGTTTGACATGGCTGCTCTAGAGCATGCGACATAGAGTTGACCATGAAAAAACAATCGTAGCGTTAGTCTTCTCCAGCTCTACTTAAGGATTGCCCTTAAGCTTTAGAGGAAACTGTACATATTTAAATTGAAAAGGATGTTTTGACGGAATTAAAGGGATACGTGGTATGTATGTGGTATATATTTCTCCCAGACCAGGGCCAGAAATAATAGTAGACTTAATTACATTGTTTTGTAATGTTTTAACCAGTAGCCGAGATCCATTGCACAATTTTGGTGGTTTTAAATTTGGGTGCCTCCGCTTTTAAAGGTAGCTCATGTTAAAGGATTCTTGAATGGTTTAGAGAGTGTAGGAACTCGACAGGATAATTAATCAAGCTGTTTGCACAAGCTCAGCTTTCTACGTCAAACGGTTGGAGGAAGGTCGCAAAAATTAATCAATGACCCGATATTTTCAAAAACCCTGTATGAATTTATAAAAAATCTTAAAATATGTAATAGAATAAAATAAAAAACACGTGTTCAAGTGTTTTTCCGAATAACTAACCGTTTTTTAAATAAAAAATGTAATATTAAAGGGGTGGTTTCAGCCTGACACCCTGTCTGGGTTTTTAAAATGTTTTAAATATGTAAAAAAAATAAAATAAAAAGCATATTTTTTTCAAGCGTTTTCCGAATAACTGAAAAATTAATTAATTAAATAAAATATATGATAATATTTAGGAGATGGTTTTGCCTGTTTAGACACATTGTATAAATTTTTTAAAAATATGTAAAAAAATAAATTATGAAACACTTAAACACCCGTTTTTTCGAAAAACTAACCGGTTTAAAAATAAAAAATATTGTATTATTTAAGTGGTGGTTTCACCCCTTTGAACACCCTGCATGAATTTTTAAAAAATCCTAAAATATGTAAAAAAGTAAATTAAAAAATACGTGCTCAACCGTTTTTCCGAAAAACTGACCTTTTTTTAGATGAAAAATATTGTAATATTTAAGGGGTGGTTTCACCCCCTTGAAATTCGAGTTTTGAAAAATCCCTTCTGGTCAAACCTCTACACCCTACAATCAACCTGTATGCCAAAATTCAGCCTTTCAACTCAAGCGGTTTGAGCTGGAACGTGATGAGCAAGTCAGTCAACTAAGTTTTTTATATATTAGTATAGAAGTAAAGATTTATCTTTCTTATTTTATTCAAATATATCGGATTCTGGAGTGAGATCTGTTAGAAGGACTTTACAATCGAAATGCAATATCTAGTTAAATAATTTCTGTTGCTTAAATTAAAGCTCTAATTACGTTCACCTGCACCAGTATCTACAGACCTGCAAACCGCATATTCTTTTCCTAATATAAATATTTAATCTAACAGTTGGCCGATATCTTGTGGCCTAAACTAGTATTTAAAACCGTGTGTTTTAAACGTACCTGTTGCGCTTTCCATTCTCCCTGAGACAATTGCTACAACGATCTGTTGAAATTTCTTATTGCTTATGTTTGTTTCACATTCTTCGTTTTTCTGAAATCATTCTCACACACTTAGAGCACAAATATCTTTGGAGTAAAGTATGATAGACACTATTTTAGGTCCCTTTGTAAAGAGAAACTCAAATAGTTTTGTTTGGGACAATTCTATATACGGGAGAAAAAAATTTAGTTTATTAAAAACCAACGAAAAATTGAAAAATAACATATAAATGAGACTAAAATCTAATTTTGAAAATAATATCTAACAGACGACAGCCCTCTCTTCTTACACATTCCTGAAATTGTCGTTGAGCGTAGTTCATAGCATTATTATAATTCTTCCTTACAATATGTCTGAACGGAATTTAAACGCATTGGCTACACCTTCACCAGTGGCGGTTCGTGAATTTAAGAATGGGTGAAGCGCAGCTTAGCTAGGTGCATAGCGCCGAAGCTAAAAATAGCGCCGCAGGAGTAAATTTTTCGAGGTGCCACGCCCAAAATGATTATTTTTTAGCTTTTTATGATGCTAATTATCCATACCTTTGGAGCGTTTTTTAATATTAGAATAATATAAATTTATAAGATCTTAAATATATATTTATTATTCTTAAAAAACAGTTCTGTTGTGTACCTATATTTACAGCTAATTTCGATTCGATTCGATCGATGCAAAACTGCTTCTGCCTCCGATGATCCGAACGAACTAATTTACATCAATTCTATAACAAGCGCCTGTAGCCTGCCGCAGCTGTTTTATGCCGCTCCCATCTCTATTTGGCTTACGGATATTCACCATTGCGTTGCCATAGCAACTGCTGTAAACAAATCTAAGCGTGAAAGCTGGAGTGCGGGGGGAGTCTGAAGCGGAATTTGTTACTGCTGATTGCGATTCCTCTACGATCGCTTTTATGAAAAGTTGTTCAGCGCGCTACGTTTTTAAGTCATTATTATTTTTTGAGTATATAGCGCACTTATTTTGATAGAAAATAATGATATAATTAAGTAAATAATGTGAATTTATGTAAAACATACTACATTTTTATAATACAAATACAATACAAAAAGTTATTATTACGATTTGAATATAGACATATACAAAAATTATTAGAATGATGGCGAGGTTCAAATGAATGCTCTTCCACGCAACCATCGTTAAACACTAATTAAACTTAACTTAAATATATAAGTAATGACCATATATATACATATATATATATATATATATATATATATATATATATATATATATATATACATTAAATAAATCCTAAATTGTGATACATGTAGAAAGCATACAATCTACCTACGCCCTCCCAACACGAATTCTTTAATTTTCTTTTTAAACGAATGGACACTGGGGTACTTTTTGATAACTTCGGGGATTTTATTAAAGATATTTGCGGAATTATATGAAAATGAATGCTGAAATAAGCATGTACGGTATCTGGAAATATCATAATGATCATGCAGAGCTAGTTGAACGATTATGTACCTCATTTCTTTTACATAATTTTTCAAATAAATATTGCGGAGTTCCTACTTCATTAATTTTATATACTAAACATGCCATATGAACTCGGAACCGCTCGTCCAAATTTAAATCTCAATATGAAATAATCGATGGAGTTTTTTAACTTATTTCCATTCTCTCGGTGTTAAATCGAAAAATTCAGAATTTGAAGAAATAGGGCTTATTAAAGGTTTTGGAGCAGTTACTTGTGTTACAGGACGAACTTTTTGATGAGGCACTAACCAAAATGTGCTTGCCACTAACTCAGAGCTGCTAGAGGGTGTCCACAGGGAGTTGTGTGCCCTTGCTGTGGACAATCTGCTGACTGTGGTTCGGCTGTGGGAGGTTGATCTGCAGGCATATGCCGATGATCTAGTCATCACAGTAAAGGAAAAGGCTGAAGAGGAAATCTCAGCAACCCTTCAAGAATCACTGAACACCACACTAACATGGTGTGAGAGGGAAAATATGTTTATCAACCCTATTAAAATGGTTCTAGTCCCCTTCACAAAGAAAAGGAATCTGGAGAGACCTCGACCACATTCCTTAGGGGACAGGTGATACCATTTTCAGCTGAAGTGAAATATTTGGAAATTATCCTGGATAAAACGCTGAACTGGAGTGCTCAAAATATGGTTCTGTAGCCTGGTAGAGCAAGGGACAACAAAGTGTTGCCCAAGCCAAACTGAGTGGACTGCAGAGACAGGCTTGCATGTCAATTACAGGAGCGATTCTCTCCACTCAGACAGCGACCATGGAACTCCTTTTGAAATTTCCACCACTCCACCTATTTGTGGAAGGGGGAGCAATGAGGACAACATATAGACTCCACCATGTCACCAACAGTACGGTGGATAGCACGAGTCACATGGAATCATCCCATATGCTGAAAGTTGTGAAAAACGTGTATCCAGTTTTTAAAGAAATACACGGAAAATGTTGATTCAAAATTTAGAAAAGTGGTATTTTTAGAAGAGACTTGGATATTTTCTAATGGAAGTGGTTCGAAATCTTGGCAGGACGAGTCTGTAAAAAGTGTCAAGAGAAAAAAGGTACGTGGAACGGGAAAACGGTTCATTATTTTGCATCCGTTTTCTTCAACATCCAAAAGTATGGACTATCATGAGAATATTAACTGTGAACTGTTTGAAAACTGGTTAAAAGAACAACTGATTACAAATTTAGATGCTCCTTCTTTAATCATTCTGGACAATGCATCTTATCATTCAAGAATCTTAAATAAACAACCTACTTCATCCTGGAAGAAAAGTGATATTTATGACTGGCTAATAAAAGAAAAACAAAATCGTTTACCCAATATGCTGAAACTCGAACTTCTTTTAATGGCAAAATCTATTAAAAAATCAACAATATATGCCGTAGATGAAATATTACGGGAAAATGGACATGAGGTTTTACGACTGCCGCCATATAATTGCCAGTTAAACGCAATATAATTAATATGGGCAAAATCATATTACGAAAAACACGTGAACGATGGTCTTACATCGGATGAAGTACAAATTGTTTAGCAAGATTCATTAAATTATAATACGCCGGAGTACTGGATTAAGAAATCTGTGGAACATACGGAGAAATTAGTATGGGATTGGTGGAATCGAGAACGAGCTCTAGATGTCGAAATAGCACCAATGATCATTGCGTCATTTGAGGACAACTCAGAAGATGAGGACTTATTAAGTGATGATAATATTTTTTAGTCTATAATATTAAAAATTTTCTGAAGGGTTATATTAATCTTTGACGTGCATAAATCGTAAATTGCGTTGTAACTTAAGTCGTTCGCCTTGGGATTTTTTCGTGTACATTTCTTAATCTTCTTCGGAAGTAAATTATGTTTTCTTTTCTTGCACTAGTTTCTGTACATTCGTTATATCGATTCTCAAAGCTTTTGCCACTGGCTCCTGGATATTAGCCAGTGAATTTGAATTTAAAATTTTTTTAATAGATTTGACACAATTTTTTTGCTTACTTTTTTAGTATATTTGTAATTTTGTAGGCAATATATATATATATATATATATATATATATATATATATATATATATATATATATATATATATATATATATATATATATATACATATATATATATAACAGCCTGTATTTTGCGCATGCATGGCTCTTAATTTTAGACTGAAATTTGAAGAAATCGGATAAGTAGACCGACGGACAGAGATACCTACAGACAGACGGAATTGGGAAAATGTTCCGGCATCTACGGACCCTTAAACTAATAACTAATTATCTTGTGTTTCTAACAAAAGTTTATAATATTTTTGCAAAATAAAATTTTTTTGCTATTACAATACAAAAAAAAAACAAGTTTTCTTTGCAAAGGGGTGGCCCGCATTTAAATAAATGACACTGTATAAGTGGTTAGATTTAGGTTAAGCGGGGCTCATAATTTTTGGTGATTGATAATCTCCATTTCATTAAGTGGCTGTATAAACAGAACATATCCTGATTGTTCCACTGATTCGAACCGCCTTCCGACTTTATTAAGGCGCTTGCAATTTTGTGTATTTTTGTTTTTGCCATGCATGGCTCTTAATTTTTGCGCATGCATGGCTCTTAATTTTAGACTGAAATTTGAAGAAATCGGATAAGTAGACCGACGGACAGAGATACCTACAGACAGACGGAATTAAGAAAACATGTTTTCCGGCATCTAGGGACCCTTAAACGTAAAGATCTGAAAAAATCTCACGAGGAAAGTAATAATTAAGCTTGTGTTTTTAACAAAAGTGTATAATATTTTTGCAAAATAAAATTTTTTTGCTATTACAATACAAAAAAAAACAAGTTTTCTTTGCAAAGGGGTGGCCCGCATTTAAATAAATGACACTGTATAAGTGGTTAGATTTAGGGTAAGCGGGGCTCATAATTTTTGGTGATTGATAATCTCCATTTCATTAAGTGGCTGTATAAACAGAACATATCCTGATTGTTCCACTGATTCGAACCGCTTTCCGACTTTATTAAGGCGCTTGCAATTTTGTGTATTTTTGTTTTTGCCAACCAAAAAATTTTAACCAAATACATATTTAGCGAATTTTTTTATTTAGTCCCTCTGCATTTAATATTTAAAATAATATTAAGTGGCTATCTTAATAATATTGCGTAATACAAAAAAAAAAATATTTTCTTTCTCCCTGTATATTTGTAAATAGCCCATCGAGATTTAATAGCTCGATAAAAGAATCACACAACATTTTGGTATTCACTATGTTTTCTGATTTGATTCATAATGTTGGTGACCTTTGGACCCGCACGATAAGACCGCATTCGACTACAATTCACTAGTTATGTTTTAATTATGTCAGTGTCATTTTGTAATGGTGACATTTACAAAAACTATTTGTGTTACTGTTATATGTCATCTTAAACCTACAACTGTCAAGTTAGACCTGGTCTAAATTTAAACCTCTTTAGTGAATACGGGTGTACGCGATTAAATACACTAATTTTTGCTTCCAACGATGTTCAAATTAAGTATTGCAGTGTTAACAACTCCTTCATTTGAAACTTATCCCTTTAAGTTTAATTGAGCTTATCTCTAACGATTCAAGTTGTCGGTGGGTTGCCTGTATCAGCTAAGTTTGTTTTGGACTGGATGCCACTAAATATAACTCAATAGTAAGTTAGCTTCAGTTACCAGAGAAAGCATGTTATGTTTAACTTGCCACACTGGTACTCAAATCCCCAAAACTTTAACGTTGTTAGTCATTTAATTAGTGTGATAACACATCTAACGTTTATCCATAGTAAATAAATAATTACCTATAACTATGTACCATATGTATTAAACAGCAGCATGGGCAAAAAATATAGAATACCTCGTATATCTCTTTAGATAGGCGGTTTTGCGAAAAAATGCCCCAACCCATCAAGTGTGTGTTCATTTTTCTATATTTTAAGAATTTTAGTTAATACACAGAGGGGAAAGTGTCAATTTCGTTTTTTAAATTATTTTCAGAAATTTTGAAAAAATTGGAAAAAGCAGAATAACGAAATATTTAAAAAAAAATGGTTTTCCTAAATGTAAAAACACGGAGGTTGCATTTACTGATATTGCTACAAATATAAGACAAAATACTGATAATAGCTGCGAATGCTGCATATTGTTTTTAGATTTACGAAAAGCTTTCGACAGTGTAAATCACGACATATTATTAAGGCACATTTATCAGCTGGGACTTAGGGGTCTAACATATAATTGGATTTAAAATCATTTGTCAAACAGAATACAATTTGTACAAATTAAAAATATTAAAGCATAAAATTTATCAATAAATTATGGAGTCCCACAAGGATCTGTATTACGACCTGCTCTTCTTTTAATATACATCAATTCGAAAACCAAAATAAACTTTAATATTAAAATGTTTGCTGTTGATATTACAATTTTGATGGAACTACTTCAGAAATTTACAAGAAAATTAACTATGACTTAAATCTACTATTATCAGTTCTACAATTACATTTCAAAAATTATCTTTGAATTTTCAAAAATCCACATATATGTTTATAACTAAAACCAATAAAAATAAAAATATCTCTCCCTTGAATTGTTTGAATGAGGAAATAAAATAATCTAAAGCTATAACATTTTTGGGTACATATTTTGATGAAAATTTAAGCTAGAAAATATATATTGATTATTTACGAAATAGCGTTTCCCGTATAATTGGAATATTGTATAAAAAAATCTGCTTGTTCAAATAATCTAAATCCTTAAAAAAAAAAATGGAAATTATTAAATGTATCCATAAACTACCATAATATTTAGAACCTACATCCAATTTATATAAAGCTAACGAATATCTACATAAATTCGCTTTATAAATTAAAAGTTTTTGTATTAATTCATTCTATAAATTTTAAAATAAAACACTCAAATAATTCAAAATAACTTTTGAAAAGAAAAATATTTTTTTTATACAGAGAAGGGAAAACAAGTTTTCAAACAAAGACAAAAAATTATAGCTCGTAATTTTTGCTAATAAAGTAAAGAAAGAAAAAAATTGGCATCAAATTATTTACTTATTTAATTATCATTCACATATTATGCCTCTTTTTTATCGATTTTTTTTTATATGTATGCTCTTATGCCTTATGATCACAAAATAGCCAGACATTAGATAAGACCTATTATACCGGGTGACACAGGAGACATGTAACACCCCGTAACTTCGTTGTTTAAAAAGATAAAATTTTGAAATTTGAGGGAGTTGTTTTTTATATGATTGTCCGTTTTTAGGCTAGGTAGTCACTGCAGTTTGCTTTTAAGATAGCGGTTAAAAACCAATTTTTTGTTTCAAGTCTAGGCGGACATGGACGGTGATAGTTACTGATGCTTAGTGTGCTGTGATATCAAGAGAGCAATAGTATTTAAGTTAATTTTTAATTTTTTCATGGCGCATAATTGGTATTTGTTGAAAATAAGCAGCTATCTCTTACTTTGAGAAATATCTGAAAACATCTATCGAATCATCAAAACGAAGATATATATACAGTGTGTCCCAGATTCTCTATACAGTGGATCTCGGCTCCTATTATACCTACAGCAAAGGTTAAACGGGGAAAGTTTTAGAGGAAACTTATTGCATTCGATATCCGGCTTCAGATTTACGATCGATCGAAATTGTTTTTGGAAATATCAAAAAGGCCGGATTTCGTTTTTGACCAGTATATCCAGAACGGTAAATTTGACAGCTGCCAAAATGTGACATTATTCGGACACATTTTTAAGACGAATAAGATGGCGTATACAACACGTCTTCATTGTTTTTTGTTAACCCGCAACCCGCCTCAACTTTCGATTTTTTTCGATTTTTGGAAAGAGCCTAAAATTTCCAGTCTAGTGATATCTCACAAGTGCATTAAAGATTTTGGTATCATCAAAATATTACACTTCGTAAAGTTAGGTTTCACTTTTTTCTAAGGAGGCCATGATTTAAAGTAATGTTAGCTCTCAATGCTTTTCTAAGGAGGCCATGATTTATCTGTAGCAAAATTGGATTTTGACGTTAAGTTAAATAGTTAAAAGTATCAAAGCTGTGTTTTAGTAGGTAGTAGGTACGCTTTTATCCCAATAAAATCATAAATATGACACATAAATTGTCAAAACATATAGAAAATGGCCGGCATTCCGTATTCAAATGAAGAAAAGGTTGACATGTTAGCTCTGTACTTTCAATCATACAGAAACCCCGACGTTCTCTCAGCAAGGTATTTGGAGATACGAACGACGGCAGCCTCATAAGACACAATTCAAGAAAATCGTAGTTAATTAAATTAACCATAGTGCCTTCGAACAACTTAGACTTAGAAGTACCAACCATACAAACCCATAATAGTACAAGGACTTAAGGAAACTGATTTTCCATGACCACTACAGTTCTGTGAGTGGTATTCTATGAGATGTAATGAAAAACCTGATTTTGTAAATCATGTCTTGTGGTCCGATGAGAGCAGGTTCACGAATTGTGGAGTCTTTATTGGGCACAATCGTCATCATTGGGCTATGCAAAATCCTCACGAAGAGACACGTCTACAGATCAGATTTGGAAGTAACGTTTGGTGTGGGATCATTGGTAAGTTAATCTAACCAATCTTTTTTAAATAGGCACCAAATGATGGTCAAATAATAATCTTTTTTTTTCGTTTAGTTCTTTAGTGATACTAAAAGAGTATAATCTAATAAAAAAAAGTAAAGCGTTCTACTCTACTCAGTCAACTTACTTTTTTTATTCAATCATTTTGTATTGTAGTTTCGAAGAACCTATAAAAATAGAATTGGATTCTATAAATTTATTAACACTTTATCTGAATTTAATGATTTATTATTACCCGGGAAGCCTAGTTCTTGCGTTATACAAGAAATACCATATTAATCAAATGTCGAATTATTTTTCGATTTTCATTATGATTTATAGAAAGGCATTCAGTTGTATTTCAGAATAATTTAAATTTTGGGGGGTTTGTTCTTTTGATATTTTATGTTTTATTAAGGCACGGTGTACTTCTTTAAGATTATTATACCACTGAAATAAATTGATTTAGTATTTCCGAAATTAATATGCAATACCAACAAAATAATGTATTACGGCTATTACTTCCCGCTAACCAAATATGTTTTTCTTTTTCATAATAAAGCTGAATAGGTTTCAACGATAATTCTTTTTGGAAAGAAAATATATCTACTTTTTAAGAAAGATAATTTTCCCTTTATAATTTATAGTTTCTAGTACCACCCGGCCGACCTTGCCGCCCTTGACTGTTGGGCACCTATTTATAAATTATTAATCATTTGAGGAAATCGACTTATTGGACCATTTTTGTTTGACTACAACCTAAACGGGCAGAGGTACCTAGAGCTTTTGCGAAACCAGGTTGTACCAGCCTTACGAGCTATTCTAACGGAAGATGAATTAAGAAGAACTTGGTTTCAACAAGACGGATGTCCGGCTCACAATACCATTCAAGTCAGGAACTTCTTAAGAGAGCAGTATGACGAAAGAATAATTTCTTTAAATGGTCCAATATCTTGGCCTCCTAGATCCCCTGACCTGTTGCCCTTGGATTTCTATCTCTGGGGTCACACGAAGAATGAAACCTATGAATTTGATCCCCGTGACCATAGAAATCCTGAGACACAGAGTTCTGGACATATTTAGAAATATTAACCGCAATACACTTACCAGGGTTGTACGAAACACAGTCGCCAATTGTCAAAAATGTCTCGATGCAAATGGACGTCATTTTGAAGATTTGTAAATTAATGTTACCTACTTACAAAGTAGTTAAAGCTCATTTAGATCTTTTAAGTCGTTATTTACGTTCATGTTGTATTGAGAATTCAATGCGTTCAATACATTACTTACTTATTAATGTAATCTTGTGACAAATAAATCATGGCCTCCTTTAAAAACATTGAAACCTAATTTACGAAATGTGATGTTTTGATGACACTAAAATCTTTAATGCACTTGTGAGATATCACTAGACTGTAAATTTTAGGCTCTTTCCAAAAATCGAAAAATCCAATATGGCGGTCATAAGGAAAATGAAAGTTGAGGCGGGTTGCGGATTAACAAAAAACAACGAAGGGGTGTCGTATACGCCATCTTATTTGTCTTAAAAATGTGTCCGAATAATGTCACATTTTGACAGCTGTCAAATTTACCGTTATGGATATACTGGCGAAAAACGAAATCCGCCATTTTCGGTTTTTCGCCGATGTTTCCCAAACTTATTGATCGATCGTAAATCTGAAGCCAGATATCGAATGCAATAAGTTTCCTCTAAAACTTTCCCCATTTAACCTTTGCTGTAGGTATAATAGGAGCCGAGATCCCTATATAGAGAAGCGACTCTGGGACACACTATATATATATATATATATATATATATATATATATATATATATATTTCGCCTTAGAGGTATAATGGCCATTTACTGTTGTGCTATGAAATTATCATTGAAAATTATGGCATAGTGAATGGACGTTTAAATATTGTTTACTTGACATGAAAGTAGTATTGCTTAGCTCTGAATTACTAGATTTTCAAGAAACAAAAAAGTAGATAAGTTATTGATTTTTGACGAGTGCCAGAAAAATTGTAGATAGGGTGCTCAATTGTATGTCGAAAGATTTGTCGGTAGAAATCATCCGCCTAACAATTACTTCATGAAAGTCGAAGAGCAATGTAGAAGAGAACTAGATGAACCCGACGATGATATAATAATTATTGACGAAGAGACGTAAATTATTGTATTGGCACTTGTCGAGGCAGATCCGACGATTTCTTTGAGACAAATTGATGAACAATTTAGTGTGAATCGGGAAACCGCTAGCCGCATTTTGAGAAAACATAAATTCGAAGCATTTAAATATCAAATCCAACCCAATTTGTACCAAAACTACTTTCAAAGAATGTTGGTTTTTTGCCACTGATTTTTGGAAAGGTACAACTTGGACAATAATTGGCACACAAATTATTGAGGCAACAGTTTTCGATGGGCCATTAGATGGAGAAAGATATTTAGATTATTTATAAAATCATATCGAAAACTGTTTGGAAGAATTGCCTCTCAATACTGACCCAATAATTTTCCAACAGGATGGTGCCCCGCCACATAACAGCAGATTTGTTATAGATTATTTGAATGAGAGGTTCAGAGACTGATGGGAACAAATTTCTCAATTAGATGGCCTCCAAGGAAACCCGACCTTACTCCGCTTGATTTTTTTATTTGGGTCTATCTTAATTAAAAAGTTTACATGACGCCACTAACAACCAGTGAGGACTTGGAACAAAAGGTTAGAAGAATGATAAGTAGCATATCCGAATTCCAGTTACAAAGTGTGCTAAAAGCTTCTGTTACAAAAACCCGTCTCTGTAGAAAAATTAATGGAGAACATTTTGAAAATTTAGAGTAAAAATTATTTTTAGTACTTAGTGTTTCAGCAAATTACTCGTTATGTTATTTAAATTTCATTCCTTTTTGTTAAAATATCAACAATATGTACGTAATATTGTCAAAAATGTGTTTTCAAAGATGTTCTTGTAGATATTTAAATTTTGTTTTACTTTGTTTTCTTTTGTTGCCACGACCTACTAAATATATTCGTTAGGGTATGTAACCATTGTTCATTCATTATGCTATTACACACATATTTACAAAAAACATATAACACAACTTGTCAAAAAAGGCCGAAGATCAGGTGAGCCTCCCTAACGAAGATCTCTGTTTTTCAGCTTAAGCCAAAGAAAAAAAAATATAAATAATTGGTAGTATACAACTAAGAGCATTAACAATAACTAAGCTATTCCTAAATGTTAACAATGTTTAAAAACTATTAAGACCTAGCAAGAAAAAAAACATAAAGCTTTCAAGCAGTACAAGCGTAATAAAATTCTAACTTACACTAGAGAAATGCTTTGATCATTTAACATATGTTTTTTAAGTTTTTCTTTAAATATATATAATTAACGGGTACGATCTTAATATATTATTATAAACATTCGGGATTTAGTATGTAAATGACGACCTAAAGAATGTGTGTTTGAGAGCAGGAGGTTTGAGTCGACCCCTGAATGTCTGTGAATCAACGAAAGGTCCATAGATAGAGTCAGCGAAATTAAATTTAGAAAGTAGGAGAAATTCACATAAGATAATTTTAGATTTTTTAGATAAAAAATTTCGTACACCATAGATCATTTTTAAGTCAGTATAGGCAACGCGAATACAGCTACTAATATGACTTCGGAACTTGAGGTCCTTATTCAGAACTAAACCGAGGTTTTTAGCTTCATTAGTACATGATACCTCTGTATTACCTATTCTAACTTTTATTTCAGTAGTAAGTGACCATTTTATTTTGGTCCAAACGAATATTAACAAACTTGTTTTCGAGGTATTAATTTGAAGGCATTGTTTAGACGCTGAATTATAAAAATTATCGAGATCGGAGTTAATTTTATTTAAGCAAGATGCAAGGTCGCTGGGTGGAAAAGAAAGATACATTTTCGTATCATCTGCGTAAAGTTAAATTTGGCAACATTTAACGGCTTTAATTATTTCGGAGGAGAATGGACCCCTGAGACACACCTGACAAAAGATTTAATGGCCAAGAAATGTGTTCACCAATATTAACACGTTCCTTTCTATTTACAAAATTAGACCAAAAAAAAATTATTACCTAATTCGAAAGCCCCAAATAGTGCAAAATAGCAAATAAAATTTTGTGGTTCAGGGTATCAAAGGCCTTAAAGAACTCAATTAAAGTTAAAAGTGTAAGCTTGTTAACATCATTGGCTCGCAAAATATCATCTGTTATAGCTAAAAGAGACGTTTCACAGCTATGACATTTCCTGAAACCTGATTGTACCGGTGGAATTATGTTAGTACTAAAAGCGAATTTGTGAGTCTATCATCTTTTCAAGCAGCTTTAAAAGCGCTGGTAAAATACTAACAGGGCGAAGATCTTTGAAACTCTTTGGTGTGTTAATCTTTGGTAAAGGTAATACTATAGGCTCCTTCCAAATATCAGGAAACACGGAAACAAGGTAAGGTAAAATCTCTGGACAGCACAATAATAACATTTTAATATTTTTTCCATCCTGCCCCATAGCATTACCTTTAATATCATATAACACCTTCTGAACTTCAAACTGAGACACAAGTTGAAAAGTAAATATTTCACGCTCCCCCGCGTTGTGACCGTGACAGAAATCCAAAATTTCCCGATCAGCTACAAGTTTAAGTACACCATTTATATAATAATCCTTTAATTTTTCAACATCTTTTAGCTGATCAGGAACGCCAGACCTCCCTCTCATAATATCCAATAAGCGTAACTCGCGCCACATGCCATTGGCACCTGCCCTACGAAATCTATCAGTAAAATAGGCCTTTTTTCATTCTTAAAAGCCAAAGTAGTGTAGTTTCTAATGGATTTATAATATTGGCGTTGGACCTACTGCGAAGCCATCTGGGTCGAGCCTTGTCTCTAAACGACATAAGTAATTTTAGATTGTCTGTTAACCATAGTGAATATTTTTTTGTTATTCGTACTGTTATGAAAGGAGCGTAGGCGTCAAATAGTCCCAGAAAATCCTGAGCGCTCAATTCCCGATGCTTTTATAACAAATCATGGCATAAAATTCACTCAATTCTAAAACATTATAAATATAAGCCATATAAGTTTTTACCTACTCAAGAATTAACCGATCAAAATAGAATAGATTACACTTCTGCCAAGAAATAGAAAGACGCGTTATGATGAACCAACTAATTCTGTCAAACATAATTTTCACTAACGAGGCAACATTTACCACTGGAGGCATGTTTAACCGGAAAATAAGCATTTTTGGTCAAAAGAAAACCCGCGCGCTCTTCAGGCGGTCAAAATTCAGGGAGGAAGATCTCTACATGTTTGGTGTGGCCTTCTTAACAATCATGTTATTGAACCTATATTTTTAAATGGGAATTTAACCGGACAAAGGTATCAGGAGTTATTAGAAAACGAAATCGAGGGGCATTTAGAACAACTACCGATTAATTCATATCTTAATTTGATATAGCAACAAGATAGTGCCCCTCCTCATAATGTTCAGCCGGTCACCAATTTTTTAAATGACAGGTATCCACTTTGGATTGGAAGACATGGACCATTAAGATGGCTAGCAAACAGTCCCGATCTCTCTTCATGTGGGGTTATCTGAAAAACAAGATATACTACAATAGGCCAAGAACCATCCAAGCTTTGGAGCAAAATATAGTTCAAAAAATCGACGATTTAAACACCCAATCACCTCATTTTATCTACGCATACATACACAGAAAATGTATAAACCAAGGAGGCTATATAGGAAACCAAAACTTAGTTGTTTAAGCTAATATTATTTACCTACTTTATATTATTGATTTTTTATGGTAAGTGTTTTTCTTTCATTCAAATGTTGAACGATGTTTAATATTATGCTACGAGTCGGTGTTGGGCTATCTGCAAACCGTCTATGATATTCGTTCGGAGCTATCGGTGCATTTTTACCATGTAAATAAAATAATTCTATCATGTCCATTACCTTACCATTTCTTTAATGTTTAAACGCTTATATAACCGAAACTAAACTAAAATATATTAAAAGTATATAAATATTTGAAATTAAAAAAAAAAAGAAATAATATTTCCGCCCTAGTGATATAATATTCTAAATCTTCATAAAAAACCCAACAACTTTTGTATTCACGACATTTCCGTATCTATTCAAATAAACTCTCTGGTGGGTGGAAAAATATACGGAAAAACCTTATACATACTGTAAGATGGTGATCCGACATATGATCCATTGGCCTTACATCCGATCCCGCAGCAGCAGGTTCATCTGAGACAATAATTACATCAAGTAAAGAAACCCTGTTCAGTGATACTCGGGTAGGTTGATCATTTATTTACACCATATTTAAACCGCTCAAAATATTCTCAAATCATTGATATAAAGTAGTGTTTTGGAACAGCATATCAATATTCACGTCACCCAAGCATATGACATATTCAAATTTAGTTCTAATTAATGTTAGATATTCAGCAAATACATCAAAGAAAGAGTTTACTGGTTCATTTGGAGGCCTATAAAAAACTCCTACTACAATTTTCTTGTTTTCCAACTTACCTATAATCCACACATTCTCGAAAGAAATATCTGAATCAATCCCACAGTCATACCTCGAGAATTTCAAAAGATTGCTGATATACACGCATACGCCGCCGCCATGCCACCCCGTTCCACCCGCCTATCTTAATAGCCTGTACCCTTCTACAGTAATAACATTGTCAGTTATAGCATTTGTTAGCCAAGTTAATTATTATTAATTAATAAAGCATTAATACCTATTAAGCAAAACTGAAAAATAAATGAGTATTTTATAATTAAATTAAATAAAAAATATGGTTCCTATCTTGGTTTTTCATGATATCGATAGATATTTTTAGATATTTTTCAAACTAAGAAATATCTGCTTATTTTTTGCAAATGCTAATTTCATGCGAAGAAAAAATTAAAAACTAAACAAACAATCAAACAAACAAAAGTATGCTTTATTGCCGCAGAAAAATTTTACAATTTTATGGACAAAGCAAAATATACCTAAAATAAGACATATCAAAACATTAATCGAAAAGAATTTCGATAGGTCAATGCTTTTTAAAAATGTAAATTATCAATTTACCAAATCGTAAAACACATGTTAGAATATAACATAACATTGCCGCAAAACAGTTAATGAATCCTAATAACCTTATAAAAGTAAACAAACACACATTTATGAGGATTTTTTTATTAATTCTGAGGAAGGAATGGGAAGATATATATCATGCCTAGAGTTTCTGGTAGGGTATACATGTTGTGGCCTTTCTGGGAGGGTGTTTATATGTTTTCTCAGCAAACATACCGTTTCCAAAATAAATAATGCAGGAAGTGTTAATATTTCATGTTTTTTGAAATAGTATTGGCAGTGAGCTCTATTATTTAGACCAAACAAATAACGAATGGCTCTCTTTTGAAGCATAAAAATACTACGAAATTGCTCGGTGGTACAGCAGCCCCAAAACGGAAGGCCATAGCGGAGGTGGGATTCAAATAAAGAAAAATAAACTTGAAACTGATCGAATGGCGAAGCAGGCGGTAGAAAGTTTTTTAGTTAAGGTGTCAATATGATTAGACCATTTTAGGTTGTTATTTATATTTAAACCCAGGAATTTAACCGACTCTACGTATTCAATATTGCTGTTATGTACCTGAAGTGGTTGTAAAGTTCCCTTATAAGATAACGCCACCGTTTTATCGACATTAAAACAAAGCATATTGGAATCGGACCAAGCCTTAATTATAACCAAGTCTTTGGAGATAACTAACTTGAATACGATTTTTTTTTTTTTGAAACCACAGCACACTAACCATCAGTAACTACCACAGTCCATGTCATGGCAGCCTAGACTTGAAATATAAAATCGGTTTTGTAGCCGCTATCTTAAAAATAAACCCTATATACTGTGATCATCATTGAAAAGATAATTTTAAGACGAATTTGATAGGATAAAAAATATTAATTTAAAATAACAAAATTTTGGTTATCTAAAAAAATCTAAAAAAACACTATTATACAAAAAACAAATTTCAAAATTTAATATTTAGCCTTTTGTGTCACCCGGTATGTCCCTACTATGCCTATATTCTTTATTTCAGACTTGTTGTCGCCTAAATGGAAATCCCAAAATCCTACATAACACCATATGTTTACGTATTGTTTATATAAGAAGCTCAAATCCTCTAAATGTTAAAATTGTCTTTCACAATTTGTATCCTTTCAGATCCTGCTGGAACATCATCAAAATACGCTAAAAATAAAATAATATATGCGACATGCAAAAGAACAATCAGGATAACGGAAACACAAAGGTCGTACTCCAAAGCTGTAAATTAAGAGAAAAAAAAAAACGTGTTAACAATACCGGCTATTCGACAACGCAATTTTGTGATGTCGTCGTCTCCCCATTTCTCTTCTTGCCCTGAAAAACCCCAGCAAAGTAAACCTTTTGTTATAACACTCTTGAAGTTATTCAGTGAAAAGTTCTGTTTATTACCGTTATTTGTCTTCCGCTGTTTTTTGTGTATTTGCGAGCATTATATAAGTTCGCGAAGTTTTTAAGTAGTGTTTTCTCAACTACACGTACCGGGTGGTCGAAATTGGTCTGTTTTAACAGAGAAAACCTATTTCCTGACTAGATAGAGCAAAACTGACTTAGGTGTCATGGGCTCGATTTCTGAGAAATGTTTAATGGCAAAAACCGCCTGCCGATATTTTCACTGCCAACTGAGATATAGGGCGTTTTTCAATTTTCGGCCATTTTGAAAATTGTCCATAACTTTTTTATTTTGCGGAATATTAACATTCTGCAAAAACATCCTAAAGGCACTTTTTTATGTGCAATCCAGTGGCGTACTCAGATTTTTTCTATAGTTGTCCGTTTTATCATAAATAGGCAAAACTTTTTTTTTTCAAATGGAAATCATAGTTGGCTATAAATTATAAAAAATGCTCGCGTTTAGCCCTTTTCAGTGATATAAAGTTGTAGGTACTTATTTTCAAAAATAACGAAAATATTAGGTGTTTTTGGTTTACATCGAAGTAGGCCTTGGAATAATGACGCGCGTTCAATATTTGGAATATATTGCTGTCAGATTACTGTAGTCTGGTGTAATTATTGCGTTTTGGTGTTATCTTTATAAAGTTGTGTTAAGTTGCTGACAAAATATGTTTGAGAATTATGAAAAGTATGATATGTTAAAATGTTACATATTATCTAACGAAGTTCCTGAAGCAGCTAGTGAATTATATTTTAATACATTTCCCGAGCGACGTCAACCGGGTAACCGAATTTATCAAACATTAAAAAGTAATTTAGTAAATTACGGAAGTTTTAAAAAGTTAAGAACAAGACATTATGAACTAAAGGAAGAAAAGGAAATCCAGCAGCTAAATATGATTGGTGAGGTATTAGATCATCCTGGCACCTCCTCTCGAACATTGGCTAATATAACGAATGTTCCAAAGACCACCGTTTTAAAAATACTCAAAAAACATAAATTCAAACCGTACAGAACGAGAAGAGTTCATCAACTCCGTGAAGGGGACGCCGCTAGAAGATTGAGATTTTGTCAGTGGTATGAGCAAAAATTCATGGAGAATGAGAATTTTCCATTAAATATTATTTGGAGTGATGAATCCAGAGTAGATACTTCTGGTATATTTAATAGATATAATTCATATCACTGGTCCACTGAAAATCCACACGTAGTTGTGCAACAAGACCGGCAAGGTCGGTGTGGATTCAATATATGGGTGGGGATATTCCGAGGAAGATTTGTGGGACCTTATTTTTACGATGGAAATTTAACTGCAGATGATTATGTAAATATTTTGCGCACATATATTGTCCCTTTGTTGGAAGACATACCTTTAGCTGATGCCAGAAATATCTACTATCAACAAGATGGTTGTCCCCCGCACAATGCAAGGATCACAACTGATCTTTTAAACTTCGAATTTCGAGAAAATTGGATTGGTACGTGGGGCCCCATACCTTGGCCTGCTAGGTCCTGTGACTTAACTCCCTTAGATTTTTTTTTGTGGGGAAGATTGAAGGACTTGATATTTAAAGGAAGAACCTTTCACACAAAAGAAGAATTGCAAGAGGCCACTAGGCAAGCTTTTGCATCTATTAGCCCAGTTGAACTAATAAATAGTTGCAACTCGGTACGCAAAAGATGCTTAGTTTGTATTCAACAGGGAGGGGCTCAATTTGAACAACTTCTCTAAATATATTTATCAGAAACCTATCTAACTAAATACCTAGATTTTCATAATTATTTTTTATTTTCACTTGTAGCTGTAAATAGAAGTTTAGTTTGTTAATTTTGTTCAACTTTGCTATGTAAACAAAAAAAAATAAAAAAAATTAATAATAAATAATTAAAATAACGTTAGCTAGTGTTATTTAAAGTTGTGTTTAAGTTGCTAACAAACTATAAATCTTAACAATACATAATTGAGATATTGTCATCACAAATCAAAGCCTACTTCGATGTAAACCAAAAACACCTAATATTTTCGTTATTTTTGAAAATAAGTACCTACAACTTTATATCACTGAAAAGGGCTAAACGCGAGCATTTTTTATAATTTATAGCCAACTATGATTTCCATTTGAAAAAAAAAAGTTTTGCCTATTTATGATAAAACGGACAACTATAGAAAAAATCTGAGTATGCCACTGGATTGCACATAAAAAAGTGCCTTTAGAATGTCTTTGCAGAATGTTAATATTCCGCAAAATAAAAAAGTTATGGACAATTTTCAAAATGGCCGAAAATTGAAAAACGCCCTATATCTCAGTTGGCAGTGAAAATATCGGCAGGCGGTTTTTGCCATTAAACATTTCTCAGAAATCGAGCCCATGACACCTAAGTCAGTTTTGCTCTATCTAGTCAGGAAATAGGTTTTCTCTGTTAAAACAGACCAATTTCGACCACCCTGTACATGTTTTACGGAAGGAAAATTTTTTACGGCAAAGTTTTCCTTTGCTATTTCCGAAACAAAGGGAATTGGGAATAAAAACATTATTGGATTCAGAAAAATAAGTTTTAATGTTTATATACAGCACTTCGGAGGGTTTATTTAATGGGGAGAAAGTTTTTGTGTTTTTCTTTCCTCTAATAGGTATTTTTTCCACAGTGCCTTACTTACAGAGCAAGAAGGATGTGAAAAAATTGATTAAATTACAGAATGGCTATTTATGATTATCATTACTTGGTTTTCTGTTTTTATCGGTTTTGGATACGCATTAATTTGTTTGAGGTACTAGCATTCGGAACTCTGAAAGCGTAAAAGTTATAAACTTGCATGAGTTGAGTACAATATAAAAATAATTTAAAGTATTATAATATTTGCAATTATTTAGTTTATAGTAACTCTGAGGGAGTTTGGCTAGTTATACAGAGTTATTCACGCAACCCGTTCATTAAAAGTTTTTGATGATGCTATTAGATAAAAATTTCAAATTTTGGGATTAAGGTAAGGTCAAGGGGTACTTCTTTTCTGAAATATTTTTAACTTCCTGTCACTTCCGGTTTAACAGGAAGTTGGTATCAACTTGCTTATTTTAAATAGAACACCCTGTATTTTATGATGTTTTTGGATTCTACGGAGAATTTTAATGCTATTTTATGTAGCATGTCCAATACCTAGGTTCAAGCGTTCTTAAGATACTTGACCTTGAACCAAAAATGAGCCTTCGGGGTACCAAATTTTAAAATCTCATATTTTTGTAAGTTTTGAAGATATAATCTTCATATTTTGCAGACGATCGGTAAATAATCTTAGGTTTCTATTTTTTTTATTGAATTTGTATATTTTTATGCAGGGTGTCCTAAATTCAGCGGCAAACATTCACATTTTCAAAGCCGCTAAAGTCCGTTTTTTTAAACGGGACACCCTATAACTTGATGCACTATCAAATGTAGAATTTAATTTTCTATCGAACTGTATTAAGGTTCCCTAAACCTATTCGTAACCATTTTCGAAATAATCAGGTTTTTATTAAACTATCATATGTATTTGCTAAATGCTTACACCTTCCCGTAGTAAGCCATGGAAAAACAATTATGCTTTTCTATTCAACATGACAGCTGATTTGAAACTTTTAAATTAAAATAAAATAACACTCAGAAGCTGATATTCTCAATTTATTTTATATTCGCGAGAATGTTACAAAATATTGGAAAAAACGTGCCATGTTTTTAATGAAAAACATCCTCATTTATCGCCTATGAACAAGAGAAAATTGAAGAGGATTGAAACGAAATTTTTTCGTTTCGGAAAAGTTAAAGTTATAAAAAATGTAATAAATTGTTTACATTATTTTTAACCATATCTACTAAGTTCGAGACTGTTCTAAACTTGGTTTAGTGAACTTAAAAATTATAGCAATCTAACAATCAAGAATAAATAAATAAATTAATAAAATTGAATTATACCAAATGTTCTATATGCTGTCCGTTCATTTGTTCGTATCCTGTCCAGTAAATCTTGTTGGTTATTTACTGGGGAAGCATAGACTTTACCTTTGATAAAATAGATTGAGAATATCAACGTTTGAGTATTCTTCCATTTCGATTTAGAAGATTTAGTTTATCACTGACTTTCGATAAATAACGCATACTAATCATCTGTCATATTGGATATTGGATCTGAATTGTTTTTCCATGTCTCACCATTGGAACATGTAAACATTTAAGCAAATACATACGATATTTTTATAAAACCCAATTATTTCGAAAATGGTTACGAATAGGTATAGGGAACCTTAATACAGTTCGATAGAAAATGAAATTCTACATTTGATAGTGCATAAAGTTATAGGGTGTCCCATTTAAAAAAACGGACTTTAGCGGCTTTGAAAATGTGAATGTTTGCCGTTGAATTTAGGACACCCTGTATAAAAATAGACAAATTCAATAAAAAAAATAGAAACCTAAGATTATTTACCGATCGTCTGCGAAATATGAAGATTATATCTTCAAAACTTACAAAAATTTTTTTTTTAAAATTTGGTACCCCGAAGGCTCATTTTCAGTTCAAGGTCAAATATCTTAAGACCGCTTGAACCTAGGTATAGGACATGCTACATAAAATAGCATTAAAATTCTTCGTAGAATCCAAAAATATCATAAAATACAGGGTGTTCTATTTAAAATAAGCAAGTTGATACCAACTTCCGGTTAAACCGGAAGTGACAGGAAGTTGAAAATATTTCAAAAAAGAAGTACCCCTTGACCTTACCTTAATCCCAAAATTTGAAATTTTTGGCATCATCAAAAACTTTTAATGAACGGGTTGCGTGAATAACCCTGTATAGTTACTGTTTTTCCCACAGTGTTTCGTTACCATCCTGTCGAATAACTTTATGAGTTGGATTTTTCCATATTTACATATGATACACCTCATAAATTATTATTTTAATATTGAAAGTGACATATTTTGAATATATAATCAGTTTTAGTTAATATGATACTGGCCTTCTTTATTAATGAAAATAACAATTTTTTCATTTACAATAAAATATCCTGTTTTTTTTTGGTTTTTATTTTAGTCCATTGCACTCACACAAATTATGATAAACATATTTACTCTGTTCTTTCTTATAAAATATTAATTCAACACTTTGAGAACATTTCAGTTTACATAGCTTTTCGTCTTCATCCGTCCAAGCTGTTTTCCTTTATGTTTGCTTTATAGGGAATGTTAAACAGATATTTTGCTGATAGTTTTTTATTATTTTAAGCCCATTAGTAATCTGAAACGAAATTGAACATTATAACTTTGCAGTTAAATATAACCTTTAAAGTATCAAGACTTTTATGTAGATTGCATCTGTGCCTGTACCTCAATGTTTTATTCATAATTCATTGGATTGCATTTTGTAAAGTATTTTTAACTTCTCTAAATTAAACAACAGAATTTTGTTTTTGTTTTGTTTACAAATATTTGGAATTTGCCTGCCTTTCTTTTCTGACACTATGGTTTCATTGGTTTGTTATTTTTCGGCATCCAGCCAGCTTTAACAATGTCTGGTTTTTTTTATTTCAGTTACGATTTTGATTCTGCTCAGGGGCAATTCACCAGCTCTATTCGAGGGACACCTAACATTGTCGGGTTCTTACTCCCTTCTACTAGTGGCACTAGCACTGGACTCCACTGTAATTATTATTTTATTTTATGGCGTTAGGTTTGCATAAGTTCCTTCTGAAGTGAGAAAGAATGATGGAGGGGAATGTCAAACTTCTTCAAATTTTCTGGAGTCGATTCTCTCGCCCCTTTTTATTGGTTCTCCTTAGAGGTGCAACATGTGTGTGAAAGCCTAAGTCCTATTTATGGACTTTGTCTGGCTCTAAATTTTGGTCCCCTTTTTGTTTGGTTCCACATTTGATCAACCACGTGGTAAGTCGATTTTCAAATTAGTTTCCTGGTGTGAGCTAATTCACAATTATCTTTTATAAACAGAATGGCATCCTGAACTTTGCTTAGGCTTTCGTTTTCTCGAGAAGCCAAAGAAGGAGCCCTCTAGGTGACTAGAGGTAAGACAATGTCTCTGAATAGTTTTATTGTAAATAACTTGTTTTTTCACATACCGTGTCGGTTTGATTTTAAGCCAAACCATCGTTTGTAGGGTTTCAGGTTAAGATTTGAAGATATGGTTTCGGGATATAGTTTCAAGTTTATGGTGAAATTTTTGGGGTACATAAACCCAGAGTTTTACATTAGTTTTGGAGTTCCTTCCTGTGAGACTACGAGGAATTAATTCTTAAGTTTATATTTATATATTTTTATAAGGTAGCAGAAAGGAAGTAAGTAACCTAATTTTTGTAAAACAGCCTTGTCGAAATACTTTGTGTTTTTATGTGCGCTATGTAATATAATTTTCAAATTTACATATTTGCGGCATGACATTTCGCCAGATGTTCACAGGTTGATGATATAACGGTAATAAATTTCTATCACATTTCACATATTTGATATATTTTAAATATATCTTTACATTTTCTTGATTTATTTATTTTTATTTTTATATTAATGTCAATTAATTGTAAAATGTAAGTTAAATTTCACGTGTCATAAATTATTTTATAAAACATCTCTTTAAAAAAATAAAAATATCAAAGGTGATCATTAAAACTTGACAGTCTGCGTAGAGTGTTTTATTGAAAAGCCCTCCAAATCTTTATTTTAACAGCATTTAAATATCGATGTAGATTTCTTCCTAATTGAGTCACAGTCAGTTTGGTGGCTTCCCTTTTGATTTCTAAAAGTATACCCGAGAACCTGCATGCGTTCACATGTATTGGTAAGTTCATGAGGGTTTTTCGCCATAGTATACAAGGTTTACCAACAAATCATAGTAGATCAAAGTGCGTATATTCCATGTACGTGAATTCAACCATTTGAATAATATTGGTATTTTAAAATAAAATTAAATCCAACAATTATTGCCAAAGCTGGGATAGAAATAAATTTCACATAAAATATGAATAGCTCTCTGCATTTTCAAGGTAATTTAAAGTATACAGGGTTAGTAAAAAATTCACACTCACCACGTCCCCATTTCCCTTTCCTGTCCTGAAAAAAATGCAGCAACATAATTATTTTCTTATTAGACTCTTGAAGTTATTCAGTGAAAAGTGTTGATCGCTATTAGTGTGTATTTCCCTGATCTTTTGTTTGTTTGCGAAGTTTTTAAGTTTTTTTTTTTACTACACGTATTGTCTAATGGAAAAAAGTTTTTTATGGCAAAGTTTTCCTTTGCTATTCTCGAAACAAAGGGAATTTGTAATAACAACATTATTGGGATCTGAGAAATAGCTTTTGATGTTTATATGCAACACAGAGCAGATATGAGTTAATGGGGAAAAGGTTATTTTTGTGTTTTTATAATAGGCTAATGATTTTTTTGTCTATAGCGCTTTACTTGCAGAGTAAGACAGATATGAAAATGCTGATCAAAGTACAGGAAAATTTGTTATCATTGCTACTACATGTTTTTATTCAACCATTTGTGAATCAAATCAATGTTCTAGAATTTAACTTATATATTTGTAGAAGTCTCATTAAAATGTTTTTTTATTTGATTTTTTACTTAAATCTCTTTGGGTGGCATGTTCCAGCTGCTAGTAAAAACCTTTTATAAGGAATGAACTGTCTGATAATCCATTAATATTAATTATTTTTGTTATGTAATAAAGGTATACATTTTTTTTTTGTCAAATAAACTTTAATTACTATATTTTTTCAGTACACTTTTTGTTTAAATTCACATATTTTGCTTGCATAACGATAACAAAATTTAATTAGTTTAACGTCGAGTAATTTTAATTTCAATGTCATCGAAATTATTCACCTCGTATGTATTGTTTATTTCCTTTTGTTAAGGTCACCTGGATTCATTACCCAATTTACGGCAATGTTACGAATATAATGAATGTTATATTTACAGTTTATGTATTTGCATTGACCTATCAAAAAATATGATTTTTTCTATTAATATTTCGTTTTTCCATAGTTTTGTTTTTTTTTGTTTTAAGGTAAATTTTGCTTTGTCCGTAAAATTGTATCAATTTCCCTGCGACAATAAAGCATACTTCTGTTGTTGTTGTTGGTTCAGGTAAACATGAGACGAAGACTTCACACATCACTGCACACGACTAGTATATAAGTCTGCAGCTTTCGAGCTAACATTTAGTTTATACTTGAAAACGATTGAAGATAGTTACCATTCTAAACGTAGTAAAACAAATGCAGTAAAGACAATGCAAATCCGACAAAATGGTTCTAGAGTATAATAGGCAATGTGTTCTCGCATCGACTTCACTGATAGAACGTTTTCCGTCTTTCTCTAACACACTGCTTCTTATGACAAAGTTTTTCTCAAATTTCTTGGGTAACTTTAGAGATAAAGGTATCAAACCTAGTATATTTATAACCATCAAGAAGAAGCCAGTTTGACGGACATGTAAATGGTTATCTATTTAAAACAACAAAGTTGATGTTCATTCAGTTATTTTCCTATGCTGATTTACTTTTTCTGGTAACGAATCCTGGTGGCTCAGGACAATCCCTACAACTTTTATATTTAAAATTTTTTTCTATTTCTTAAAATAAATGCGGTAGACGCGGTCTAAATATACAGAAAAATCCTGTATAGTTCATAATTCAGTTTTAGGCATTGTACTCGTCGTTCGACTCAGTATCTTTTGTAAATAAGAAATCGCTTTTCAATATAGTACTAGTAATATAGTTTCTAATTAACAGTAGAGTTCACTTTAAGTCTTGAACGATTCCCTAGGCTTCTTTACCTATCGTTCGCTTTTCGTCATGGGATTGCTAATGATTTAATAAAGTGCCCAGTTAAACCTGTCTGTTATCAAAATTCAAAATTTAAAAATATTTATTTGGTCAATAAACATGTGGGTTCACCATCGTCAAAACATTTGTACTCTAATGTCCACAGTTTATAAAGTTGTAATAAACATCTTATTTATTATTAACATATTTTAAGTATTTAAAACTTTCGATAAAAAAACTAACAGTAAATGTAGATTTAAAACAAATTTAACATAAATATGATTTTTTATGACACCACTATTTAAAACACTCACAAGACAATACAGGTTATATTATTAGCAATTATTATTGCTCTTAAATAATTCATATTATCACACATTATATTTGTATAATGACGGAACAGATAATATGTTGTATTCAGTATATTTTTGTTTAATGTCCTTTCTGTATTTACATTTAAAAATAATACGCAGAACACGTCTTTGTAATCTGAAGATTTTATTTGTGTGAGGGGAATGTTTCCAACTAGTCATAGCTTATGTTATATGAGACATATCTTTGATACCAGAATAACCATACATTTCTATTTCATTGGTATATTGGTTTATTATTTAAGGCAAGGTATGTGCCTCTGAAACTAAAAAGTGTTAGTCTTCACATTTCTTATGAAAAGATTTTATTAATCTTGCTGCGATATAGAGTGAACAAATTTTTAGTTAAAACCACAAGTGAAAATGTAATGAGAACAAAATATTAAGTTATAATTAATAAAACAGTCATCACGAAAATAAAAAGTTTCACCATCCTAGATGTAAAACGAAACAAACAAAGAATGGGACTTTCGTTTAAAAAACTTTGCAACTATTTCGTAAGCCTTTGTTATTATTTTAGTTTTTTGACCAGATTTTCGAATCGTATTAGAAAAATTACATCGATTGCCCATTTTCGATTTTCTTCAGACAAAAACAAGAATTTTAAACAGGCCTCGTTCGGTTCTGCTCGAAACACCATATATACAAAAATGTCAATAGGTTTCACCAAAAATATCTAAATACTTTCCCATTTGATTTCCTATTCTCTGTTGAGCGATCTCGATCCTACTCACCGTATAATTTTGCACGATATTATTTATTTTTTTTTTAGGTGTTAAAACGTACATTTTCCTTACTTTAATAATTGCAAAGTCAACGATACTATTATGGTCCCCTTTCCAGGGGACAATAATAGTTTATTTATACATATTAATGCCGACACAGTTTCGTATATATTTTATTTATTTTTTAACTGGCATTTAGTTGCTTTATTAATTTGGTTCTCAAATAGTCTGTTATATTCTGAATACATTTTTATATTACAGCCCTCATGGAAGCCACCCTATATCAATACTAAAATCTATGAAGAAACCTTACACCCCTATTTAAACTTAAATAAAGAAAACAAAACATTCTATAACTCTTAAAACTTCTTTAAAAGAGAGCATTAATGTGTAATATTTCCAAAACGGCAAGTAAAAACTTGTTCAATTACTACCGAAAATTATTATTATTAGATATCTGTGAATAGTCTACTATATTTGTCATCTTCGAGGCAAGGAAATGCCCCAACTCCAAAAGGCATATCAAAAACCATTGTTGGAATTTCGGAGATACGTTTACCATTCAGGTAAATTACGGACCTCTAGACTGTTAGCCCTATCTCGTGATAGGTTGAAATTTCTGAGGAGACGTCTTTGTCTGTCGGTTTAAACCGATATGAGAGCGACAGTTCTGCTGTTTCTCTGTTATATTTCGTCGTGACTGCTCCTGCGACAACTTTGATCGTTCGAGTGTGTTGTTGCCTAATGGAAACAAGGCTCGCAAAATGTATTTACGTCTTTGACGCGTCAGTAGTTGGCTTTGAATATTACCGAAGCGGCATAAAATTAATGGGCAAATATATAACTTTGGAATTATTTTGCCGAAACCAACAATCATGTTTAGTATTTAAGTATGTTTCAGGAAATATATTACGTCGTAGAATGTATTCCAGTGGAGTGGATTCTCTCGCTGACAATTTCCCTTTCCTCTCGAGCTCTCTCCTCTCTCGAGTATAAAAAATGCATAGTACAAGAGTTAAGGAGCATTTTAATCATACTCAAAAGGGAGATACGTCAAAGTCAGATACAGCAAAACATTTCTGATTAAACCAACACCAGATGCAGTCGCTGGAGGCTAAAATTGTGCATATGGAACAACACTGGCGAAAACGAAACTTTATAGAAGCATCTTTCAAAAAAAGGATTCAAGGACATAATTTTAGTAATATTTCTATTATAATATTTTCTGATTCCTTCAAGCGATTTGAATAAATTGATTCAATCACACTTATTTTTTTTACGCAAAATTTAACTACATCTCTGAGTTAAACAGCAAATCCCAAAATTATGCTTATCATATCACATGATAGCCCCAATTTTACTTTAAAAATCTTTGCTAACTTGACGTTCCACAATAATAATTGGGGAATCAATTTGTGATTAAACGTATTTAGATTATTTGTTGCGATTAGAATGACAAAAAAAATTTTTTGGGTTTATTCACAACTGAATAAACATATCTAACTTTAAACTCATTGAAGCAAATATTGAATGAAATTACATATAGCATATAATAGAATTTATGCATAGGACATGATACATAACATATATTCAGGGTTTGACATAGAATTTAAAAATAAAAGAAAAAGAATTCGTTCAAATTTAAAGAAAATGAAGTTAGCTGTCATAACTTAATCTCCGATTACACTGTGTGCACAAAATTATCTTATAAAAAAAATAAAATAAAAAATCAACGAGTCTGAGGTTTTTTGAATATTTTGGTAAAAATCTAATGTGGCCGAAAAATGTAAAAAAATTGTTAGTGTGGTGTATTATTTGGGGCAAGAATTGCAAAGGTAAAGGATGAGATAACAGAAAAACAAAAGTCTAGTTTTAAATTGGCGACATTTCGCAATTTTATTGTTGCCTCCTCAGGATACATATGCACGAGACCTACAATATCAGTCTTTACCTACTCCTATCTTGGAAATATCTGCGGACCAACAGAGTAGGTACCGTTGGTCCGCAGATATTTCCCAGATATTAAGTTTCTAAATGGTTTTTGTTAACGTCCTCTTACTGTTATGTTAGAGTTTATCGCAACTTTATTATTACATCCTCAGGACATATATAGATTTTACATCCTGCATAAAACCCATGTTATCAATTACAACCTTCTCTGTTGGTCCGCAGATATTTCCCAGATATTATATTTCTAAATTGTTTCCGTTAACGATTCTCTTGTTTTTACGTTAGAGTGGTGTATTATTTGTGGTCAGTAATCCAGTTAGTAATCCAGCAAAAAAAAATTAAATTGTAGACACATATATAAATTCTATATCCTGCCTAAAACCAATATTATCAGTCTTTAGCTATTCCGTTGGTACCAGGGGCGTGCGGTGAAATTTTAAGAAAGGGAAGCAATTTTTAGAAACTTACCTACTTGTAATGTAATTCGATTCTTCGATCATTTTTTGCAAATTCGTCAATGACTTCATCATAAAAACGTCGATGCTCCGACATATTTTGGAGAAGTTTATTTTCAATGGATAACAGCGATGTATGCGAAAATCTCTTCTGCCCCGTTGAATTTCTCACGAATTTTTTTATACGTTTAAATGTTGAAAAATTGCGTTCTGCTGATGAACTTGTGGCAGGTATTGTCAATACTAATTCACACAATTTCGACACTTCGGTGTAGCATATTCCAGCTCCTTGTCTTCTAAAAATAGCATTGGTTCCTTAGCGTTATTTTTTGCGCTACTGTCATCAGTTTCGTAAATCACTTTTAGTTCAGATCCCAGTAACACTCGGTCGAAGAACTGGCCGCATCTTCTGGAAAAGTTTTTCCTTTAAATGCATCAAAATTGCAGAGCTCGAGAAATTTAAAATCATTTAAACCGTTAAATCTATAGTTTATTTGTTGCTGAATTTGATTGATTATTTCATAAAAGAGGCGTCTGTATGATGCTTGAACATCTCCCACCTTGTCTGTTCGAGGACGCTTGGCTTGTGGCTCTACATTTAACGTCATCGTTTTCTCCTAAAATAGGTCAAAGTCATCTCTTTTTTGGCTTAATATGGACTTAAAATCATCCACGTGGCAGGCAAAAAGCTATATCATTTGTTTTAGCTTGTAATATATTAAAAACATTGTCCGAGAATGGAAATATTTCTGAAAATATGTTCAACAAATAATTAAAATTAAAATCTCGTTTCAAATAGTCCAAAAACCCCCTCGAACTATTTATTGCTTCTGAGTCCCACGTTTTATTATTTTCCATTATATTCTCAAATAGTTCAATCAGTGATTCACAATTTTCAGATACTGCTAACACAAGTCTTCTATTATAGTTCCACCTAGTAGGAGCTACTTTGGGCAATCGTTTGTTGACAATGGAGTCCAAGGCTTGTGTACGTTTTGTTGACTTGGAAAAAAAAAAGCAGCCATGCCACTTAAAGTAACGAAAAATATTCTACACTCTTTAATGTGATTGATAGACTGGGATAAAACTAAATTTAGTTTATGAGCAAAACAATGGATAAACACAGCACTTGGAAAAGTTTCTCCAACTTTAGCTTGCAGACCCCCTAATTGTCCTGCCATCACTGAAGCTCCACCATAGCTTTCAGCAACTAATTTTTTCTCTCCATTAATTTCCTTATTAACGTTATAAACTACGGTATATAACGTATCTGCTGTACGATTTTCGGACACATTCTTAAAATCGCTCTCGAATACCTCCGCCTGTTTTAAGTTTTTAGTGATATCAGTTGTTTCGTCCAGAACAATAGCAATGAACTGTGCCTCGCCAATCTCCTGCTTAATTCTTTTTAGAATAATGGTTGAAAATTAAATCATTCTGGATTCGATTCGACGTTCCGCGAAAAACGCTAGACTGCTCGAAATGATTTTTTAAGCAATCATCATATTTAGCCATTAAACTAAGTAAATCTTGTTTCGTCATGACCTCTAAATCCCAATTCGTGCTGTCGGAGAAAACAAACAACATCGATAAAGCTTCTTAATATTTGCCTATTTTTATCGACTAGTTCAATTCTGGTTTAGCCGAATATAGTGTGTCTTTTTAAAGCTTTATGGAAATTATTTAAATCGGAGAAACCAGTTTTATTCCAGAGGCCTTTTTCATTTTCAACAAGTAAACATGGCCAACAAAATAATTTACTTATATTTTCATACCCTGTTAGCCATTTAAATTGTTCGTATTGTTTTTCCGGATAAAAATGTCTAATACAGTTTTTCATTTTTGTAGTTAAATTTTTCATAGGCGGTTTTGCCCTTCGTTTGGAAATTATTTTAAGCTTATCAGTGAAGTTCAATGTTGAAAATCTCTTTATTATTAAAACACACACCACACATTCACACACACTCTTCTTATTAAATTCTCTAACATTTTCAACGTTATTACCGACAGCCGAAGTTAACTGTATTTGCATATTCACGTCCGTATTATTGTCTTCCATATCGCACCATGTACGACGCGACGTACGTATCACACAACACACGGATAGCCATTCAAACAAAGAACCTACTCCAACGATAGCTTCCGCCACCACTTAAAGCACGCGACTGAAATGTAAAAATTGTAAACAGCCAGTAGAAAGTTCAATAACCTCTGGCTCGATTCACAGGAAATCAAGCATACAGGACTTGGTTGCAGAGAAACTAGCGGCCCCCATAGGTTCTATTCGATATTCTATTGTGGCTGGGTCAGAGTCAAGGCCGCATTTATTATGGGCTTGATAATTAAGATAATATTTTAGCATTTTTAATATAAACTAAATTAATGGTTTCCTATTTAAAAAATTACATTTTAGAAGATGTTTTGTAATTTTTTTTGGGGAAGTACTGCTTCCATGGACTGCACGCCCCTGGTTGGTACGCAGATATCTCCCAGATATTAAGTTTGTAAACGGTTTTCGGTATCGATCATCTTGTTATGTTAGAGTGGTGTTTTATTTGGAGTTAGGATCCAGTAAAATAAACAAAAGTCTTTTTTAAATTGTTTCATCTTCAGGACACATTATTTTATGTTATAAAAATGTAATAAAAAATAAATATGTTATAAAATCTATATATGTGTCCTGAAGATGAAACAACAAAGTTGCGAAACGTCGACAATTTAAAAAAAGACTTTTGTTTTTTACTGGATCCTAATTCCAAATAATACACCATTCTAAAGATGCGACAATAAAGTTTATATAAAATGTATATCCTGCATGAAACCCATATTATCAGTCTTTAGTTTCTCCGTTGGTCCACAGATATTTCCCTGATAATAAGTTTTAAATGGTTTTCGTTAACAATCCTCTTGTTGTTATGTTAGAGTGGTGCATTATTTGGGGTTAGGAAATATCTGCAGACCAACGGAATAGTTAAATACTGATAATATGGGTCTCATGCAGGATATAGAATCTATATTGTCAGTGTCCTGAGGATGCAACAATAAAATCGTGAAACGCCGACAACTTAAAACAAGATTTTTGTTTTTTTTTTACTGAATCCTAAACCCAAATAATACTCCACTCTAACATAACGACAAGGTATGTAACACATATATATTGTGACTATGTACAGAACTAAATTGAGACACACTTTACTGCTTCTAATTGTTCGAAAATCAAAATCTTAACGAGGGAGTTAGGGTGCCCAGAATTAGGCGAAGAGTATAGTTGGCCTCATATGATTTTTTTTTAATAATTAACCTAATTAAAATGCGAGTTTGTAAAAAATTTTTGTTAAAATAAAAATAAAAAAGTTAGTCACGTGATTTACTCTAAATGCAAAATTTAATTTTTTTTTCAAAAAATTTCCTAAAAATTGTTAAGGAAAAAGTTGTTCGTACATACATTTCAATTTTATCGGTTGGCGCCATTTTGATTGTGGAAACATAAATAGGTCGAAAAAAATGCAACCAACCGGTCAAACCAATACCGGAGGTGCGGAGGCTAAAATTTTGCATAGCGGGCAACTCTGGCAAAAACTAAAGTTCATAGAAGCAACTTTCATAGAAATGAATCAAGGTATTTTCAGTAAGTGTAGCGCCCATATTTCAAACATTTGGTATTTCAGCAAGGTGCAAACGAAAATACTTTGCTTCGTTTCGAGAGAGACAATTTTCATATGGCGTGCGAAAAAACTCACTTTTTTGTATTAGTTACATAAATAAAGATTTCAAAACTCTTTATGCAACACATGTGCTACACTCGCTCAAAAGTATCCATCCAACAGACCTGCTTATCCAAAAAAATTTCCATATTAATAAAAAAAATTAATATTTATCCTCCAGAGAGCGAACATCGGTTATCGATTAATAAATGCCCACGAAATAATGCCTCCGAGTGCTATTATCAGACAGTGTTTTCTCCTTTTGTGTTTCCGAGTATTCTGAAAAGGGGATGAATGATAACTTGGCTTGCCAAATAAAGATTTGTGAATAGTAGTGGATCTTCATAAATGTCAATGGATATGATTTATGGAAAAGATGACTAGGATAAACGAGAAGATGATTATTTTTATTATAGTAAAATATCCATTACGAAGTCGGCGCGGACTCATCAATCATCGGGAATTTGTAGAACAAGTTAAAAGCCTAATTTTAAAGTGTTATGCTGCTCGATGTTAAGTATCAATCTTGCTTACTCTAAAGATCAATGAGAGATGTGGCAGTTTGTCTAATTAATATCTACTTTATAATGGTGCCACACTCTTTCTCTGTTTGATAGCAGATAGTATGTATATGTTTTAATATAATATAAATCAACACTAAGTGGTTGATTGAAAGAGAGACAGTAAAGTTAGTGTGCAAATCACCGACTGCTCAGGGAGATTGCTTCGATTTCTATTTATAAGGGCGCCAACAGTTCTATACCAGTTGACTGTTAACCGCTCTAGATGTTATGAGTACCACTCCTCAAGACCACTAAGATAAAATTAATTAAAGTTAACAGTAAAAAAAAGCATATTCAACAAATAACATTTATTAACAAGTTCAGTGCTCCCCAAAATATTTCCAGAAATATGTATCTCCTGTAGGTTATTTTATATAACATATGAAAGAAATTGGCCTTAATTGAAGTTTAAAAAAAAATGACAATCGACTGTGTAATGATCCTATGTTAATCAGTTTTCTTCATACCTCATATGCTGAGAGAAAAATCTAAAGTATATTCAAATAAAGATCGCTATCCAATTATTAGATCAACTGTGCAAAATGTTTTATGAAAATAGCTAAAGAATCACAAAACAACAAACTAAATGTTCAATAAAACCTGAAAATTAATTAATACAGATGAGAAAAGAAATTTTCAATCAGCTAATGACAGATAAAAGTAATAGACTCCAAAATCTATAAATGTTTATAAAGAAAATCTTTAAGTTGTTTTAATTTACCGAACAATTTGATCTAACAGTAAAAATTTGATTATTGCATCAAAAGATGCAAAATAATCAAGCAATTAATTAATTTCATTAATTCAAATACAATTAACAATAATAGAATAAAAGAAAAGAGTATTATGTGAATCTAAGAGCAAGCAAATACCCAGAAAAATTTATATAACTAAGTTTCAAATCCAATCATCAATATTACCTAACAAATTGACACCATTGTTTTATATCAAAATACCTTTCTAAAGCAAGTAAATACAATAAATCATAAATATCATCACATATTCCAGTAGTGTTACCTGTCTATGACACTTATTATATACCTTGTATAAACTAACTAGATCGTATAAGTTAAAATTAAAGATGTGATTACCCTTTACAACAACACTGTATCTTAAGTATATTATACTATCAAATGTTGGCAGAAACCTATAGACTATTGTATTGTACTGTGATGCTCTGTATCTTAAAGCCTACTATACGGTCAAATGTTGACAAAAACCTATAGATTTTTGGGTCCTAAACTTATAATGTGATATTTGAGTATCAGCATGAGTTATAAAGTAAAAATAATCTTATTGACAACACCAATAATCATGGTTTATGCACACTAGCAGTAGTTAGAACTTTATATCAAAAAGTATACTCTACACTCAAAAGAAACAGAAAAAGTCATAAAGTTGATCAGCAATAAACAATAAAGTCAATTCCGCACAAGGGATGTTAAAATTAAGATACTTATCTAAGTGTCTATCAGCATCGGTGACTTAGATCAGCAGTCTATGATGTAAGTGTCATCAAAGACATTTCCAGCAGGAAAACTGGGTACGTACACACTTAAGTACTAGGTAACAGACTTATGCTCCACTTACAATGTCACATCCAGGTTCAAACCTTGGTTAGGAGAACAGAAACAAGAAGTAGAAGAGGAGGGAGGAGAAGAAAAAAAAACCCTTATTTGATGGTAAAGGGTTTCTTATTAATCATTTCGTAAAGTTTGTCCCATCAAAAAAATATGGTAGGTAGTCAAGTGCAGTTAAGTCCTCACAAGAGAGTAATAAAAGGTTCCTCAACCAAAAATATTAAGGTACAACGTAATTAAATACACATAGGAGCCTTTTTCACTAAGTTGCCGACGTAAATCCCAAAAGATGGCCTGGATTAAAACAGGATCAATTCGCCGAAAAACTTTCACACTTAACCTTCACCAGAGAGACAAGAAGCTTAACCTACCTCACCACCAGGTCAAGGCAGCAGTAGGGGGATGACAATCCGTCAGTGGTGCCACTTTACTAAAATCAAACTGACCAAATCTGGACAATAGATCAGCCAATCCCTGAGCTGGATCACAGGAAAGAAAAAATATTTAAAGGAGAAGAAAGTAAAATTACTAATTGAACAAAACTAAGGCGAAATCTACACGAAGATTAGTGAATTACCTCAATATGAAGCGGAAGATTTCGCTAAGCAGAGACCGCGAGCACCTTACTACATCGATAGGAGACTTACAGTACAGGATTTATGGATTTTTATGCATTAAAATGTAGTGACGAAATTAAAATGTTACAATAGTAGCCAAACAGTGAATTATTTTTGTCAATATTATTCGTAAGCATGGAAGCAGAGGAAAGTTTACTTTCCCTAAACCAGTAGTTGAGCAAAATAACTACTTATTCTGTCCCAGTACGGTGCAGGAATTAACCATATTATTACAGGGTTCTTCAGCATTATCTTACCACACACAACCTATCGGGTATATTAGTTGGTTTAGTGAAGAATTTTTGAGTTATTTAATAGGATTTTAAATTACTTAACCAGTATTAAATATTGAAATCATGGTCCTTGGGATTAGAACGTCTTAAATTAGAATATTCAGAAATCTTTACTCCACGAGATCTGAATATGAATGAGATCGAAGAGATTTACATTTACTTTTACACTAGATAAAACACAACATTATAATTAAAATATCTTTACAAAAAATTTTGTTCCAGAATTTCTTTAAAACACCGTAATTTAAACATAAGGACTTGCCACTTAAATTTTTCTTTATTATTAATTATTTTGTTTTACAAAAGGAGACCTAACATTTTACTTTTTTTTTAATTGAAGGGTTTTTTTAAACTTTCTTGTTCAATTTCATTTTTCAACATCTATTAACAAAAATAAAGTATGTGAATTACTGTACAAAAAATAATACTTAAAATTAGTAACAAAAAATATTTATGGCTAAATTAAAATCTAGAAAACCACGGAATTTACTTAAAATCCCCAAACTTAGTGCCAAAAGTAAAAAAAATTAAAATCTTTAAATAAACCATAAATTTAACTCCTGAAAATATGTAAAAATTACTCCCCAAATAAATACCAAAATCAAAATTAAATATCTCTGATAAACCCCCAAGTTTGACAACCCACGGTACATTAAAAGCCCCATAAACCACCACAAAAGAAAAATTTCAAATCAACTGTAACTTTGACACAGACTAACTCTTGTTTTAGAAATCAGAAAAAAAGGTGAATACCTAATTTGACCATAAACGCCCCCCTTAGAAGTCTCTTATTTGCTGAAACGAGAGACGTCGTCATGATTCCTTAATTAATAAATATATCAAAGGTGTCGCCTAGAGTTCTACTTTATGTATGAATTGTATTAAAGTGAAATACAAGTACCTTTCAACAAACATTAGTACTACCAAAACTTTATTTATTAATCTTAAACAACAATACTTTTATCGTGCTCTATACAGGTTGTCAATTAAGTACTTGTACAAAGTTTAAGGGGTGATTCTTTGACTAATTTTAGGATGAAAAGTTCATATGAACATGGGTCTGAAACGGCTTTGTTTCTGAGATACAGGGCGTCCAAACAAACAGTTTTATTTGGTTTTTTGTTTATATTTTTGATAAGGAATATGCCAATTGGACAAAATTTGGGATTCTGGCTATATTGATGACGAGAAATTCAAATATTAGCTTAGTCTTTTATTTAATGTTAGAGGGCGCCACATACAGTGTTGTTCCTGAGTTTAATTAACCATAACTTTTTTGTGAAGCCTTTTATGTCATTTTTGACTAGGCAGACCTATTCTCCATTTAATTTTACATAAGTTAAAAAAAAGTTACTCTTAGTATTTGTCGCTAAAGGCAGCCGTTTTGGATAAAAAAGGGTTTGAAGTTAAAACTGTGTTGAAATTTTTTAAATTGGATCATTTTCGAGATTGCGAAAAATAAGCAAAAAAAATATCTTTTATTGATTGTATTATCAGGTAAAAAACTGAAATCATTTACAAGACTAAAACTAAACTAGTTAATAACATTATTTTAATTATTTTACAATAATTGTTGAAAATGACCACCGCCTACTTTAATGCATGCAATAAGTCGCCTTAACATTGATTGCCGAACTCTTTCACATATACCTGGCGTACTGGACTTTTATAAACCAAAGACTTCAAGTGACCCCGCAGAAAATAATCCAAAGGATTCAAATCTGGTGATCTGGAAGGCCAAGCTTGTGGTCCAGCTCTTCCTATCCAACTGTTAGGGTAATTCTGGTCCAGAAATTGACGCGCAACGACACTAAAGTGTGGCGGAGCTCCGCCGTGCATTAACTACATCTTGTTTCTGGTTTCTAAATCAACTTCTTCTAAATAGTTAGGAAGTTCGTGCTCCAAAAACCTTCGATATTCTTCGCCATTAAGCCTTTTCGGAAGAATGCAAGGTCCAATAAGGTAATCACCGATAATTCCTACCCAAATATTGAGCGAAAATAGCACCTGAAAATGATTTTCTCTGATAGCATTCGGATTATCCTCAGCCCAGATATGGTTGTTATAAAAGTTAATTACAGAATTTCGAGAAAACGAGGCTTCATGTATGAAAAGCACATGGTTGGGACCTTCAAATTTGCCAAACAAGTGTGCGTGTAATATTCAATTCAAGAGCTATTTTCCGTGTACTAGTTTGCGGGTCTCCTTCAATTCTGTTTAACACAGCTTCTTCAGTCTCAACTGTTCAAACTGTTGCAGGCCTTCCTGGAACATCTGTTGTCCTTTTAAAACTGCCAGTTTCACAAAGTCTTGCGTGAATATTAATAAAAGTTTGGACGTATGGCACCACTCGTTGAGGAAATCGCGCATGATACATTCGTCTTGCAGCTTGTGCATTACCGCGAGCCATTCCATAAGTAAAATCAATGCCTGCCATTTCTGCATTGGTGTGTTGGTACACTTTGGACAAAACACACGATAAATTATTAGTTATAAAGCCAAATGATAAAAAACTACTTGTTTTATTCTAAATCAACTGCCATGACTGATTCTGCTACCATGGGAACCTCTCAATTGTTTTCCAAGGCCTGCTATGGATTCACCTATACTATTTTCTTGTGTACTGCGGCTGCAGAGGAAAGATGCAGCACATTTTTACGATTTTATTATTTTCATCCAATTTTCACTAATTTGGTAATTATGATATGTTAATGTGATAGAGTAACATAGCACATGATTTTGAAGTATTTTTTCGCTTATTTTTCAAAATCTCGGAAATGATTCAATTTAAAAAATTTCAACGCAGATTTAACTTTAAACCCTTTTTTATCCAAAACGGCTGTTTTTAGCAAGAAATACTAAGAGTAACTTTTTTTGAGAATTGGTTTGCCGAGTCAAAAATGACATAAAAGGGTTCACAAAAAAGTTATGGTTAATTAAATTCAAAAACAACACTGTATGTGGAGCCCTCTAACATTAAATAAAAAACTAAGGTAATATTTGAATTTATCGTCATCAATATACCCAGAATCCCATGTGCGTATGCACCATGCCTTTGTAATCAAAAAATGTTATGACCATAGCTTTAGCGACAGACTTTTGCGCACGTGCTTTTTTTGGAGGTAGTCCTGCTTTTTGCTTCATTCATCTCTGGATCATAATGATACACCCAAGTTTCATCCGCAGTAATAATGGTCTTCCACCATTCTTCGCCTTCTTCAACGCATTGTTTCCAGTATTCATCAACCCTATTCGCTTTTCCAGAGAGCACAAACTCTATGTTTAAATGCTTGTGTAAAAGAGTAAAAATACTTCCAGCAGATATTTTAAGAATACTTGAGAGTTGTGGGATAGTCAGACGTGAATCTGTGCGAATAATTACTGCGCTATTGGTGGTTTCCTCAGTTAGTGCCGCAATAGGAGCACCTGGACCGCCTTGCAACTCACAACTTTCCCTGCCATTACTAAACTCTTTATACCATCGAAAACAAGCAGATCTTGCCATAGACAATTCCCCAAAAGCCGTAAAATCGAAAAAGTTTCCTTTGCTGATTTTCCAAGACGAACACTTGATCGCATATCGCATTGTTCTTTCAATTCATCCATCACGATTCTTAGAGGCGCGGTAACAATATCTCAACTTCTTCGTCAAAATCAAATAAATAATTTATGACAACTGACATTTTGCAAAATGAAAGAAGCATACTTGGATGATATTTTCCGATTTTTGGCGGTATGTAGCTCGTTGCACTGGGCCGTAAACAATTCAATCCTAGTCTTTGTTGAAAGCCCCTCGTATAATGATATTTCCGTCTGAATAAAATAAAAGTAGCGTCCTAGATCAAAAAGCCCATGGCGAAAAAAGCAAAGGCAAAAAACCCCTTTTATCCAGTCTTTTTTAAAGGAAAACAATGCTCTTTCAAAAAAACATCTTCTTTATTGAGAAACGCTTCTATTATAAAATATTCTATTGTATTTTTAACATAGAAAATTGACCATTTAATATCATTGCATCGAATCAAATAAAATGTTTCAATTAATATCTGGTTTAAGTTAAATTAAACCGGTCAGAGAAAGCTTTTTACGCCAAAGGGTCGTATGGAACCATAAAGTCTTGAAAGGGAGATATAGACGACAACAATTTGACAAGGTTTATCTACGTAAGTGTATATGCGTCTGCACAATCTAGAAGATAGCGTTAGAGATAAATGTTATTTATTATTTTGTTTAGCTTTTAAGACTCTGGATACTAATATTATATAGCTTTGATTTAACGACTTCTTTGAAATACACCTGTTTATAATTTGCCATGAGAAACCGACTATCACTTTAGAAAATATCGTTTTAAGCATTTATATACTTTATTCCATTGCTATAGTCTATTCCGTTACATTATATTTTACTATAAGATCTCCTTAAAAACTTCTCTGGTTTTTACAGATCCTCACGTTTTAGGGTCCTTAGATGCTAAAAACAGAATTTCTTAATTCCGGTGATTTGTTGGTCTGTCTATACCCGGCAAAACTCAAAAGCTACTTTCCCAATTGATTTGTTATAAATCAAAGACCATAAGATGACGAAATGTTTACATTTTTGGTAAAACTCCAATTTGGCGATCAAAATTTTGGCTACGTGAAATGTTAAAACAATTTAGCATAAAACGCAAGCTTTTATTTCAGTATTTCGATCTCGTGAAGTAAAGATCTCTGAACATGCCTCATGCAATCGAAGGCGAAACGTCGGAGAGTGATTCCATTTTGACACGGTCTAATCCTGAGAACCATGTTAAAACAATTATTAATAAAACACTATTTATTTAATGAAATTTTGCAAAAAATTAAGTATTACGTAAAAATCAATTGCTAACATTTTGATACAAATCCAGGATGCGAAATTGAATGGCGACCTAGAGAATTGTTTAAAAAAATTATTACTAAAAAACTACTATTCCAATTCAGCTGAAATTTTGCACAAAATTCAAGTATTACCTAGAAATTAACTGGTAAAATTCGCAATCCAATATAGCGAAAAAAATTGCAGCTAAATAAAAGATTAAAAAAGTCTGCTTGAAGAAAAGAGAGAGGAGAAACTAGATATGAGTATTACGCTGATTTCAAATTTTGTGCAAAAATTAATTCTGATATAAAGAAGAATTGTTAAAATTGTGGTAGAAATCCAAGATGGAGGAAAAAATGTCGACGAAGTAAAACATATATATTTATATAATCGTTCACTCGTTTTCTCAATTCCTTCTGTCTATCTGTCTGAATGATTAGTTTTACTATTTGTAAATTCCGATATTTTTATTGTCTTGTATTTTGAAAGATATATAAAAATACCTTATTGTAAAAAAACTTAAACCGTAAATTCCACCCGAAGAAGACACCATGCATATTAAAGATATAAATGTTTTATTCTGTGTATAATGGATTTTCATCAATTATTTGCAAAGCTACCAGAATGTAGATATTATTTTTTACTTGTTAGTTCTTCTTTTTTTAAATCGGTTCTATTTCTTTATGAGAAATTTTGTTTCATACTCTTTAGTTCTATTTCTACAAAGTTTTTAAAATCTAAAGCTTTAACATAGGTTAATATATAATATATTAATTAATATTAAGTACTGGGTCCACTGCATATGATATTTTGTCAGAATCACCATATTAATATTTTAAAATTTGATTAAAAACCTAAAACCTCTAATATGAAACACAATATTAACATGCATACTTTTTTCCTAATGATATGGTGAACCCAATTTTTATTGACTTCGGCGGTCGCCTAAATAAACGAAAATGGCGTTATTGCGACATTTTTACATTTGCTAAATTTGCTTGCTATGCGACCACTCTGATAGTTTCCTTACTAATCACTGAAAATCACATCCAAATTGATCAAACCATAGCGGTGTAATCGATGTACATACAAAAAAAATACATAGGGTCAAACTGACAAAGTCCTCTTTTTTTGAAGTCGTGTAAAATTATTGCAACAGACAAAATTCCGTAAACTTTAGTAATACAATTCTTGTCAACTATTATTACAATAATTGAAGGAAGATTATAGTAAAATTTTTTAAGTTGACATATAATTACTGGACTAAATTTTCTGCTCCAATATCACTAGTTCGAAAAAAATGCAATAATATATTATTACGAGAACGTATTTTTCCACTTTTCTTTGCTTTAGAAACCCCAACATTCATAATATTTTATATAAAATCTGCTAAAAGTTTGATGTTTCTGTTTTGAATAAATTTCGGCTTAATAGGTTTATTTCCGGCTGAAATAATTTCATTATATTTCCGAGCACGTACAAATATTTTCTAAAAGAAAACAGAATTATAAAAACTTTGTTAGCTTCTGCTTAGCATTTTACAACCCTAATTAAACTTCAGCAACTTCAGATAAAAATTGTCTGACGTGAATCCTAATAGAAATTACTCCACTTTCCCATATTAGATGGATGAGCATAAAGCTGCATTAAATTAGTGCATTTAAAACTTTTAAATTTCCATGAGGCAATGATTAATATGTTTACGTGACATACTGTCAGGCCATCAGGCAATTTTATGGATATGCATTTAAGTAAATGGATGTTCGCTAAAAAAATCGGTAAATTTCTTTTACCCGGAACTTCTCTCGTTATGATTTTTTTCCATTTGTTGGGATTAGTAAAGAGTGTTCCAATTTAGTTCAGTACATAGTCACAGTATATATGTGTTACATATACTGTCTTTATAAACATTTTTATTTGGCGCCATTTTGATCCATCATATTGGATTCCTACCAATGTTTTACAAGTTTCTTTCTACCTCTTCGTAATTTAAAATAAATCCAATAAAGTAGTTTTTACATTAACACATAACGCAATTTTGTTACGTCATGTTGAATTCCTACCAGTTTATCCCATTTTCACGTTTTATTTTTCTGAAAAATTTAAAGTAATTGCACAAGATATGCTACTAGAATATACGGTGATTTTTTAAAAATTTTATTTGGCCCTCATTTTAAATTCGTACCACCACTTTATTAGTTTTTCTCTATATCACATTTAATTTTTGTACAAAAACTGAAATTAATTTAATAAGTGGTATTTTCAGGTTGATTTTTTAAATATTTTATTATGACTATATTTTGTTTTGCTATTTTGAATTCGTATCAAAATATTACCAGTTCATTCTTATGTAACTTGATTTTGCAACATTTGAGCAAAATTTTTTAACATTTCACTAGGCCACCATTTTGTTTCGCTATACTAGATTTTTACCACAATATTACGAGGTCATCTACATATGACCCTAACTTTTTTTCAAAATTTGAAGTCATTGATAACTGATATTGATAGGTGCTCGCAGTCAATTGGAGTAGCACAAGGCTAGAATTTTATAAAATAATGTTTCAATATTCGTTAAATAAAAAAGTACCGTTCTGGCAGGCATCCAGCATTTGCGGTAGTTAAAAAAAAATAGTTAAAAAAAAACCTGTTTTTACAAGGTTGAAATTTTAATTTGTTTTAATTTACATATGTTTAAATGTAGAAAAAATTGACAGTCGATTTTGGTGGTTACTAGTACGTGCCACCCTATAGAAAATGTGTTATTATGAAGATAATTAATAACATGCTTTTACAAATCTGTAATTTTAAGGAAACATTTTTGAAACAATTTAAAAAATATTTGAAAATCGAAGAAATTGTCCATATTTCTCAAAGAGACCTAGTTTTAATAACACACATGGAAAAAGACTCCAAGTTTTGGTCTCAGTAAATTATAATTATTAACATAACACCTGTTTCGCTCTTTCGAGCATCATTGGGTGTACTATGTGGGACAAACAAATAGAAAATTATCCAAAAGTATGACAGAACATTTGAGTCTTGTAAAGAAATTGAGAAATTCGGAAGTGACTGAAAATGTTTCAGCTTTTGCCAATCATTTGTTAGAGTCCTGTCATGATTTTTCCATTTCTGACGTTTATGTTTTACATGAATGTCCGAAGGGGAAAAAGCTTGACCTGCTAAAAAACTGCTTACCCGATTGACTTCAAATTTCGATTAAAAATTAAGAGGATGATCTGGCAGGATTTTCGTGAAAATCCAATATGGCAAAACAACATGGCGGAGCACATAAGGACAAAATATTATTTTAGAACGACAAAAATATAAAATATGATTTTATGCGATAATATGATAAGAAATGCTTATGGGGAGTCCACTTAACACTAATATTTTAGAAAAACGCCTAATTAAGGTTAGTTTTTTATTTTAAAGAAAATGAATGTATTTTATTTAAATATATTTAGAAAAAAATAACGGTAGTTTATTTAAAAGAAAATAATTGCTTCTTCAAATTGATATATTAAAAATTAGTATATTATGAACATAAGGTATAATTTTTAGCAAAATATTACTCCACATCTACATCCTCATCATTCTTTTCATCATCATCACTATCATCATCACACTCCCGATCTTCATTAAATTCTGTTTTATTTCTTTTTCGACTTTTTGCTCACATTCGACACAATAGGGTCAGAGGATACAAGCATCTAGTTAAATATGTCACGATTGGTGTTGATTCTTGAAGTTTTTCTTGGGTAATATTGTCTAAATTTTTTATAGTCTTTATGGCCATCATCTTCTGAAAGCTGACCTACTGGCAAAGGTTACGATCTTAAAACATCAGCTCCATGAAGTAATAATTTGTGAACGCTGGCACTCATTTTATACCATCCATAAATGGAGATTTTCTCGTTGATGTAGTGCCTACAAGAAATGATGGGAAGTATATTTGCAAATTTTTCTATTCATCCTTTATCGATTCCAGTTATGTGGGAAGGGTTCTTAAAAAATTTGCACGCTGTGTTTCCATCGTTGCTATTGCCCCCACCTTGTTTTGGCTGATCAACAACCAGGCCCATTTCGTTATAAAACAGAGACGCTATTTTACTTTTTCTTTCCTTTACTTGTGATTTTGCATTTTCACCCCTTGCTTGCCACTGCTCTAAATCCAATTTATATGCTATATGAAGTAAATATTCATAGCATCTAAGATGTGCGGGTAGTACAGAAATCCTGTATTCGAAGGTGTCTTCAGCACACACTCCGTTCTTTTGTTCCTCTAGATTGTTAAAATTTTTAGGTGTAGCCTTACAAACATGGCACGCTTGAGAACTTGCAGTATCAGTCAAAATATTGACAGTCTTTCCGTCCAGCATCGTACATAAAAGAGTATTTTTAAAGTTAATTTCCCTATTACCTAAAACGAATAATGTGGACTCCAGTTGTAATATTTGTGCTTGTACTCTGCTATACATTTCTTTAACGTGTTGGGCATTTTCTTTTTCTATTTTGAACTCAATTGGACGACAATACCTTGTCGAAGACGAGTTGTCGAGTTCTTCCAATATATTTTTTGGTTATTACCAAAGTCAGACATTTGTAGTGGCACAATCGTACACAATATTATGTTGAAATCCGCATATTCTGAATTATTCGCGAAATTTTGTTTATAAACACTGTGTCCACCGCTACCATCTAGGCCCCATTTATAGTAGATTTCGATGGTATCACAGTCATCCGACATATTCTGCAAAATTACATCAGCCTGGACTTGTGCCAAACGTTTTGAAGTATGAATTAGCAGATCAAGCAGTGGCACAACAGCTTCGTTTTCAGTTATTCTAACATTTACAGGATAACATTCTTTTTGCCTCTGCTATCATATGATGTGAAGGATAGATATTAGCCCTTCTTCCTTTTGCTCCCAGTCGCATCGTGATATAATCCTCTTTCGTCAAGCCAAGGTCCACTATAAGTCCTAAAGCTTCTTCAGGGCTATACGGCCTTATATCAGTACACGGTGCATTCTGTACCACTTTCATTTTTTTTAGTCATCTCGGCGAAGTTTCGATTGCTTATTTCACAACTTGGGCCGCAGTTCTCTTCCCTGACTTTACCAAGCTTGTTTCTGCAGCCAAGCAAATTTGCTCTGGACTGAAGTCCAATACAATTGGTTACACATGTCTTTTCTTACTGCGTTGACAACTCTCCCGGAATGATTTTCTTGGCCTGCCTCGAGGTACTGATGATATACACTGTGATGGCTGTATTTCTGGGAGCTTCAGATGTTCATCAAGCCATTTCATGTGTTTTTTTGGTAAAACGGTTGTACATATAATTACAATCACGCCATTTTGCCAATAGCTTCGTTACAAATACTTCGACTACGAGTTTTATTTGTTTTATATAATATTCGGAAAGTTTACTAACACTAAATTTGGCCACTATATATCATCATATCAGTTTCATAAAGGCGGCGAAAAAACTAACTCTTGCAATTATCGCCCAATTGCACTACTACCAGTGCTATCAAAAATCATCGAAAGGCTACTGAAGAACCGTCTTATGCCATTTCTCCTGAAACATCAGATAATATTTCCGGAGCAGTTCGGATTTCTACCTAACAAGTGCACCAGTGACGCCATGTTCACGTTGCTTTCTACTCATCTCTCAATAACAACCACCCAACTGCCTCAGTTTTTTGTGACTATGCGAAAGCCTTTGATTGTGTTAGTCATGAAATTCTGATAAACAAACTAAATTTTTATGGAATTCGTGGTGCTTCTTTAAATTGGTTCAAATCTTATCTTGGAAAAAGGCAACAACTTGTAAGGGCTAATGGTTCCGATTCTGATTGTAAGTTGATTACAAGTGGAGTCCCTCAAGGTTCAGTCTTGGGACCTATTCTTTTTTTGTTATACATTAATGATATCACGAACCTTAAAATTAATGGAAGAATCTCCCTTTTTGCTGATGACACAAGCATAACATGGAGTGATTTTGATACAACGTCTTTACACTCTAGTATCTCCAAAGACTTGGTTATAATTAAGGCTTGGTCCGATTCCAATATGCTTTGTTTTAACGTCGATAAAACGGTGGCGTTATCTTATAAGGGAACTTTACAACCACTTCAGGTACATAACAGCAATATTGAATACGTAGAGTCGGTTAAATTCCTGGGTTTAAATATAAATAGCAACCTAAAATGGTCTAATCATATTGACACCTTAACTAAAAAACTTTCTACCGCCTGCTTCGCCATTCGATCAGTTTCAAAAGAACTAGACGTTCCTTCTGCCAGACTTACTTATTTCTCTTTATTTGAATCCCACCTCCGCTATGGCCTTCCCTTTTGGGGCTGCTGTACCACCGAGCAATTTCGTAGTATTTTTATGCTTCAAAAGAGAGTCATTCGTTATTTGTTTGGTCTAAATAATAGAGCTCACTGCCAATACTATTTCAAAAAACATGAAATATTAACACTTCCTGCATTACTTATTTTGGAAACGGTATGTTTGCTGAGAAAACATATAAACACCCTCCCAGAAAGGCCACAACATGTATACCCTACCAGAAACTCTAGGCATGATATTTATCTTCCCATTCCTTCCACAGAATTAATAAAAAAATCAATTATTTACAACGCCATAAAACTTTACAACAATCTGCCAGTACATTTAAAATCTATCCCTATGCTTGCACAATTTCGAAAAAACACCAAAGCATACCTCATTGAGAGACCATTTTACAGCGTTAATGATTTTTTTTTTCAGTGAGTAAGTCTCTTTAAATTGTCACTAAACTCGCTTGTTTTCTTAAATCTTTTGTGAGTCATGTCCTAACTCGTAGCATAGAATTTTGTAAATCATTATATAGGGAAAAGAACTGTCGAACATTCACTTAAAACTTAATTATTTTTGTTAGGTATTGGATTAAAAACAATTTAATTCTTTTTGTATACTACATTCTACACTAGTTCAATATACCTTCTGTTTAACATCACAATTATTTGTATAACTATTATAACATAGAGTCTAAGGTCGCATAGTTGCAATTTTGATTTCAATGTCATCGAAATTATTCACCTCGAACATGTGTGTTTGTTTACTTTTATAAGGTTATCATGATTCATTTACTGTTTGCAATGTTATGTTATATTCTAACGTGTGTTTTACGATTTGGTAAATTGATAATTTACATTTTTAAAAAAAAGCACTGACCTGTCGAAATTATTTTCGATTAATGTTTTGATATGTCTTATTTTTAGGTATATTTTGCTTTGTCCATAAAATTGTAAAATTTTTCTGCGGCAATAAAGCATACTTTTGTTTGTTTTGTTTGTTATATCGTACTAGCTGTTCATTGCACTTTAGTGACGATAATTTCAAAAACTGTTTATTTTTTAACACCGTGAATAGCTCATTTCTCTTAATCTTCATTGCTTTTTCAACGGGGTCTCCACGATAACCTGAAAAAAAAATGTGCTCTATGCAACAAAGGGGAGAAACAAGGGGATGCGTATTTTCCTTTTTTAAATTAGTTAAAAGATATGTTTTTCAGACAGGAAAGAAATATCGAGTACTTTGCGGAACTTTTTTTATAACTCTAGCTAAACGTAAACATTTCAAGATTTTTTAAACCAAAAATACCATTTTCTAAAATATATATTTCAACTATTTTACGAACAACTGGTTTGTTAACAATAACTGAAAAATGAAGAACTTACCTGACGCTTCACAATCCATGTTAACGCCCTTATTATTTGACGTTTAAAATTAAAATGCAAGCGATGTTATTTTGTCATAACTTCCGAAACACGTATTATAATACGCCGTGCTAAAGCAAAGCCGACTTTGCGCTGATGCAAAAGCTATTGTGTTGCGTTAAAAATTAAAATGATTAAGTTAAATGGCGACCTGGTCTATAGGAAATATTTTAAGTATATATATATGAGATTCGTTCGCAAAAAAATTGTTTAACTATTTTTGTCGTCGTAATTTAGTTATCTGGCCTTATGTGCGGCGTACTGAAATGTTAAAAAATTTATTAATAAAAAACTACTTATCTACTTAATTAACCTCAAAATTTGCAAACAAAAGCTAGTAAAATGGCGGCCTAATAAAATATTTAAAAATTCAGTTGGAAAAACCTGTTTAATAGATAAATTTCAAATTTTGTGCTATAACTAATTGTGGTACAAAGTTGAACTGGTAAAATTGTGGTACGAATTCAAGATGGCGACCAAATAAAATATTTGTAATCGCGAAAAAATTACCCTCACAGGTTTTACTTATCTTCACATTTTAGAGTCACTGATGTTAAAAGATAAGTTTTATCAATTCCGTTGGTCTGTATGTTTGTCTGTTAGTTCGCGTCAGCTTAGAAACTACTTACCAGATTGACTTCAACTTTTCGTCGAAAATTATGGGTCACTTGGGGATGACCTGGTAATATTTTGGTAAAAATCCCATATGCCGGAATAAGATAGCGGCCTAGTGAAACGTTAAAAGATTATTACTAAAAAAACTAATTATCCAATTTACTACAAATTTTGCAAAAAGATCATAAAATGTGACATAGGAATGAACTAGTAACATTTTGGTATGAATTTAAGATCCAAATCCAAAACAAAATGGTATATATTTAGGAAATTTACTTATTAAATTAATTTCAAATTTTGTGCAATCATCAGTCTCATATAGAAGTAAACTGGTAAAGTCGTAGTTAAAATTCAAGATTCAGTGCTTAATCCTTTCACCTTTGTGTTATTTCTATCTAAATCTTTTCATTTTCTTCCATTTAAATATCGTTTATGCAAGTTATTTAAGAAGTCTAAGTTCGTAAGAACTTTTGGCATTAAAGATGCTTCCCGATCTGGTCATCCTTCGTTAAATCTGGAGATCTTAAAATTCAAGTTTTAGGAACAGCCACACCCGTATTCACTAAAAGGTTTAAGAGTTAGATCAGGTCTAGTTACCGTGGTATTTAAAATTCTTAGTTCGCCAGTTATCCTTCGCTTATATCCCTGTCATTTTGTTATTGTGATATTTAGAAAAATTATTTGTTCAATTGTTAAAAATGTCATCTTAAACCTATAACTGTCAAGTTAGACCTGGTTAAAATTTACACCTTTTTAGTGAATACGGGTGTTTAACCGAAGCAAGCCTGTAACAGTTCGATGGCTGTTATATTGAGGGGATAAATTTAACTACATAAAAAAAAAAATAGGTATAAGATATGTGTGATATAAAAGAAACAGTCACAAATTACTGTAAATATCTTGGTACATATTAAATTTATTACTACCCTAAATGTTTGGCCAAACGCTGATCTTACTTATATTTTCTAATTGTATCCTAAATCAATCACATGTTGAATTACATATATATGATCCTTTATTAATTTAAAAACGATAAATTTTAAGAAGAAATTCACGGATACAAAGAAAGCTTGATATTTTAAATTTAATATTTTCTAAATAAAACAAATTAAGTGTTGCACAGCATTGCGCAGTTTTTAAATACTTGTTTAATAAACAGTTCAAATAGTTTAATTCATTACCATTTCCAACACATAAGATAAAGAACATAAATGATTAATTTACCTAGTGTACCGCCTAATTAATAGTCAGGGATTCAATGTAATTAGATTAGATCTGCTAAAAAATATAAAAAAACTACTTGCATTAATAATATAAATATTCAATTCACATTAAATATTCAATTCACATTATATTGCTAACCTTCACGTTTCTGCAAGACGCAATTGCCTGAGTGCAGAAGGATAAAAACATACTAGTTACATGACAGTCAAGTAAGTAATTCTAAAACATTATTGAAAAAAATATTTATGCACATATGTAATTGTGACAAATCTCCAAAAAGTCAAGAAGGGAAAAGATATAAAAAAGTGTTGTATTTAGTAATTTAAATTAATGCCACCAATGTGGAACAAAATGGGTTAAGGCGACGAAACTAGCCATGATATAAATTATTTTATAGTATATGCATTTATTCATTTTTTACGCTCTTCTTTATAAATTGTTTAACGGCTCTATCTTGAGATAAAGTTGCAGGAATTTTTATAGAATTAAATTGTTTAGGACCTTGATAATAAAAAGAATTTAACGAAATAGAGCGTTTTAGCAATGGCTGTGTAAAATTAAGATAACCACTTATATTTTCATAAATTCGCAAATTTAGTGAGGTTCTATATTTGAAAACTGCATTACAACAGTATAGTTTATGCAGCGCTTCTAAGTTCAGCAGCTGTAGGCATTTGAATAGAGGTTTCGATGGGTGCATTCTTCTGGCTTTCAGAATCACACGTATAATACATTTTTGCATTCCTCTAAGCGGTTGTATATTAGTTTTGTAGATGCCTCCCCAAACACTTATCGCATAAGTTATTACAGACAGTACGAGTATATCATTCGTAGTGTACTACGAGAGACAACTTCACGAAGAAAATAAAATTTTGGTAACAATGTATTTAGTTTTTGTTTAAGATTTAGGATATGTGTTCTCCAAGTCATATTATGGTCAAAAGTTAATCCTAAATATTTTATGGTCTCTGCCTGTTCAGTTGCAATTGACACTTTTGCATTCTGTTTGGTGAAAACGGATAGGGTATTCAAATTGAAATGAGCCTCTGATTGAAAAATTCACAAATTTGGTTTTTTTAACATTTACAAATAGTCTATTAGTCGAGAACCAGGTCGCTAGCAATTTTACGTCAGAGTGCACCTCCTCGAGAAGCCGTTCTGCAGAAGAGGCTTTATAAAGAATCGCCGTATCGTCCGCAAATGAGGAAACCATACCCTTCAGTGGGGCATCACACAAGTCGTTAATATATATGAGAAATAGAGTGGGGGAGATCACTGAGCCCTGTGGCACTCCACACTGAAGGACCCTTTCCAGACTCAACTCCTCACCTATCTGCACTTGTTGTTTACGGTTACTTAAGGAAGACTTAAACCACTGGTAGCTAGTACCTCTAATACCTGCCCTAAACAATTTTTCCAACAGGACACCATGTGACAGGGTGTCAAAAGCTTTAGATATATCTAAAAATAATCCAGTGACTAAGTTACCATTATCCAGCCTCTTAATAATTTGATTGCTAAAGTTAAGCAAGGCTAGTTCGGTTCCTCTATTCTCGAGAAACCCGAACTGATGCTGTGAAAAAGCTTTTCGAATAGCTTAGAAAATATGGAAAGCAAAGCAATGGGTCTATAATTTCCAACATCTGTATTTTTTCCGCCTTTGTGTAAAGATATAACAATAGCCCTTTTCAGGTACTCGGGAAAGATGACTTCGGAAAATGACTGGTTATACAAGCTTGCTAGGATTGGTGCTTAACTTCCTTTAGCATGTCGGATGTTAATAAATCACTACCTGGAGACCTATTACTTTTTAGGGAGTTAATTCCTGTTATAATATCTAGATCAACGCAAGGCGGGAAAGAGAGTATGGAGTTTATCCATTTGGAATTACTAGGTGTCCCATTTCAATGTATATTTTTATTATTTTGCGCTCTGTCCACCGTATTTTTTATATTTTCCACAAGAAAATCGTTAAGACAATCAGCAATCTGTTTTTGATTAGTTATTATATCTTTTGTATCGGGGTTCTCAATTTTGTTTATTGCCACTTTTCTACTTTTTGAGTTTGTTATGGAATCAAAATACAAGAGTTCTAACCACACTACACCACAACTTGTTACGTTCTGGACGCGCGTTTCGCTAACCAAGTTAGCATCATCAGCAGATGATATAAACTGTAGTGTGGTTAGAACTCTTGTATTTTGATCTATCTTCCACCACAGGTTCCAGTGTTAGGACTTGTTATGGAATGTATATTTTGCCACTGCTTTTTAATATTGTGCGTATTTTTTGTTATCTCGTTCTCATAATAGGATCTCTTGGATACAATAATTAATTTTTTTACTAAGTTTCTGTGTGAGAGATACTTTTGCTTCAAGTTTATATTTAATGGATCTTTCTTAGACTTCCCGTACAACCTGTCCCTTTCGCGAATACTCTTTAAAAGCTCCTTTGACATCCAAGGTTTTAATTTTTTATTATTACTAGATAAAAATATGTCCCCTGAGGCCTGCGACACCAAGGTTCTAAAAGTACTTACGAAAATGTCAAATTTAGTGTTGACATCTGCATTTATGTCGTTAGTAAAACCCCAATTATAATTTGTTATTTTTTGGCGTAATTTATTATAGTTAATATTTGTTATTTTCTTTGTATCTGAAGTATTAGCCGAGTTATTTTTTATTTTTATAGATATTACTCCTAGAATCATGAAATGATCAGAGATATCTGATTGCACCAAAGTAGACTGTAACTCGTCTGCATTACATTTAATATAAATATGATCAACACATCTGCCGGAGTTGTTATTCGGTCGCGTGACCCCATTTATAAAGGAAGTGTAACCTTTTCTACTAAGTAATATCTTATATTCGTCTACCGTTTCCGACATTGTATTCAAGTTTATGTCACCCGTGTAATAAACAATGTCACTCTTTACTATTGTATCTAATATTGGGTCTAGTTCGGTTATGTACTCCTGCATACTGAAATCACACGATCTATAAAGCCCCAAGATCGATATTTTTTTATCGAAGTGAGTTAGTTGAAGATGCAGTCCTTCCGCGGTATTCATATTCATAACCTCAGTCAGAAGTATATTCATCTGGTTCTCAATATAAATAACCACCCCTCCCGACCGTCGTCGCTCTCGTATTGCAAAAAAACTATTATAATTTGGTATATCATACAAAGCTTGCTCGTTCGCCTTCACCCATATTTCAGTAAGGATTATAATTTTGGGTTTTTGTTTTAAGTAATTAATATATACTAAGAAATTATCAAAATTAGCTCGTAAGCTGCGTATATTAAGTGTTAAGCAAATAATTTCATTGTTAACTTGAGGGAAAATAACGTTTCTCTCAAAAGGCGATTTAAAATAATGAGATAAACTAATCTGCCATTCCAAAGACTAGGACTTAAAAAACTGACAGGCAAAAAATCAAATTTAAAAGGATATGACCTATATGTCCCTTTATTGAAGTTTGGTAAGATCTTCGGTTTTCTTAATCAGCATGGCTCTTCCGTCGTCGGTTTTCCGCAGGTAGATATTTCCATTTTTTATCCATGCAAATTTATAATTCTTCTCCTCCTTAAGTTTTCTAGCTCTTGCAAATAGTTCCTGTTTAGCCTTCGTTAGGTCTTCATTGAAGTAAACAACATTTCCTCCTGCATACCCACAATCCCGCATGGTAATTTCGCCCACCTCCTTGCGCCTTTTCAGGATAGTATTTTTAGTTTGTAGATCTTTTAGTTGCACTAAAATTGGCGAGTTCACTTTTTCTGACAGTCGCTTAGAGGTGAAATCTGTTATATTTAATTTGACTCCCATATGTTGTGCACATTTTATCACCATTTACTACACCAATTACTTCAATTCTTTCTTCTAGATCGTCGATTTTAGCATTTGCCGTCTGTAGTTCAAATTTTCTTTCCTCAAGTGTTCTTTTAATTATTTTCTTTTCTTGTTGTATTTCTTCTATGGAGTCCGACAAGAACTGCAAAGAATATTGTAAGCTAGCTAAGTCGCCTTTAAAAGACTTTAATTCGGCTTTCAGGAAATCGTGATTTTTTGTAATCAGTTTCACAACATCAGAGATTGTTGAGGTGCCTGATGGTTTATTATCCCCTTCGTCAGCATCGTCACTAGACAGCTGTTCATCAGAACTATCATGCACTAAAATAGATTCTATGTTATTATTTTGGTTTTTGCACCTATTACATATCCATTTCTTATTTTCCTCAGCGAGGGCACGGATTGCAGATAATTCGAGATGTGAACATTTCTGACATATCCACATTTCACACTTTCCAGAACAAAATAGCTTGTACTCCGATTTAACAAACGCCACAGTTCTTCGCCTATAAATGGGGTACTTATCTTAAAGGTTCAGCCACCAAATTCCTCAGACAGATGATTCTGTTATTGATTTTTGTCAATGACCTTCGGACTGGGTCAACGGCTCGGGTTAAATGACCTCCAACTTCAACACGTGCTTTGGACTTTAATTTGCACTGGAAATGGAATTGGAACTCCGAAACTTGAACTTGGACAATAAGAAAACTGGAACTGAAATTGGAGCTGGCTTCACGAGCTTTATTTTAATGCTCTTTTCTTTAAGATTATGATAACTTTTACTTTGGCTGCGTGTGGCTAGAGTCAAAATGTCCCGTTTGTCCTTGGCCAGCCAGTTTTATTTCCTTACGTTAATTTTTTTGTGGTTTATAACATGGAGAGTAGGTTGCAACGTTAACCACCGAATATCAACTTTTTTAAAAAAATTGTACACAATACCTGTGAAAAGTTTGAATTTACGTAGACAAAACGACAGTTTTTTTTATTTTGGCGGAAAAAAATCCCTTCCACCCCCGCAACCCCATTAAAAAATTTTTTTTTTCAAAATTTTTATTCTTAAATGCAATAAGGCTCAAGGTGTTAATTAGGTTATAACAAAGATTTTTTATAGATAACTTTTTTTTGTAAGATATCATTTTCCACCCCCGCAACCCCATTGAAAATTTTTTTTTTCAAAATTTTTATTCTTAAATGCAATAAGGCTCAAAGTGTTAATTAGGTTATAACAAAGATTTTTTATAGATAACTTTTTTTTGTAAGATATCATTTTCCACCCCCGCAACCCCTATGATTTTTTTTTAATCCTTATTTTTAAATGCAATAATGCTCAAAGCGTAAAGTAGATTACAACAACCATTTTTTATAGATACATTTTTTTGTAATATACCAAAACCTTTTCTAAATAAAATATTCTACAATGATAATGATATATATTGATGAAAATAATTTCACTTTATTCAAAACAAAACTCAAATGGTTATATAAAAATATGGGAACATTAACTGTAAAAAAATAAGCAAATAGATAAACAAACAGATTATAAAACTCTAAACTCCTTTACTTGTTTGACAAAAAATCTTTTTTAGTGTTAAATTTTGGCATAATAGTCCTGGAAAGAATTGTGTTTCTAATAACCCCGTCTCGCTTCTTTGGATCTGTTACTTTCATAGAACTCTCTGTAACAAGCTTGACCGCCCGTTCCACAGCTTGCGTGTGGCATGGAAATTGCGCTATTTCCTTAAAAATAGGCGATTGAAATGGATTTTCCACAATCTTTCTTAAATCGCCTTCAGACACATTTTTCAAAAGCGGTGGTTCAGTGACGTTACATCCTTGCCAGTCTTCTAAAAGGTTGCAGTAATCGGCAGCTTCGAAGTTAAACTTTGGCAAAATAAAGGCACGGACTTCTGTTTGAAGATCTGAATGTGTGCGGATTTTCATGATTCGCCTGAACGCTAATTCCCTAATGGCTATATTACTGTCAGCTAGCATTGCTAGTAACATGTTTTTTTGGATTACAGGATCGATTACATTTTTTAGAACCTGTGGTAAATACCGTGAAAGTTTAATGGTATCAAAGAAGTGTTTTGCCCCATAAATGCACGATGGTTTTGTTTTTATTCTAAACCACATTGGAGCATAGACCTTCATGACAAACTCTGCTAGACTTTCAAGATTACTTGATGGATTTTCGGTTGACACATAAAGCCTTAATATTCGATTGGCAGTGGTAAGCCAGCGGGAATGTACTAGCTTTCCAGGTTGTTTTTTAATTAATCCGTGATCACACAATCCTGTAGAAACTAAATGGCAAATATCAATCAAATAAGCCTGATCTGTGCTTAAGCTTTCCCTGGAAATCTCCGGCAGTGTTACACCTATCTGTCTAAAATTAACCAATGGAAGTTTTTCACAGTCTTGAAGTGCTTGTCCTATTATTCCCGACAAAACATTCGGACCTTTGGTATTACCATCTATGTGTTGAATCAAATGACGCAGAGGTAGTTTGTTGGCATGCAGTTGACAAATAAACCAATTTACAGGAGCATTAATCTCGTGTTCTAGACGGACAATTATACCATTCTTGTGCCCTGTATTAGTAACGGTGCCGTCACAACCAACAGCTACTATTTTATTTAATGGTTTTGAAGAGGTCACAAAAAAATCCTTAATACTGTTAAAAATATTCAAAGCACTGGACGATTCGGGTGTTACATGACCGATATATTTGGATCCCGGTTCTTCGATTAGGACAATATGTTCTTCAACTCTGGTGAATCGACGTTTTGAATCTTCTGAAAGTAAAATTGTACTGTCCTTGCGCCCACCAAAATATAACCCTCCTGTTGGAATAAGTGGCATTTCAGATTGTAATTCAATTCTTTTTTTTGTTCTCGCTCTTCTTACCTTGCCCTGGTCTATGATTTTAGATTGATCTTCTTTATTAATTACACCTACATCTAGCAGAGTCGCCGAAGCTATTGCAGCACCAACTCTGTCAGAAATCTTATATCTATCGAGTACACTGGGTAGATTAATGAGCCGCAGCATGTTTCTAGATTCTACTGGAGGTGGAGGAGCCGTATCACGGTAAGGTAAATATTCAAGATCATTCTGAGTACAAGCAAAATTATTTTCTTCGGGAATTTCAGTGGTTTCTTCTCCTGTGGAATGCTGGCTGCTTCCAGATGCAGTTGCAGGACATTTGCGAACCTCTTTTAGATTGCGTGCTTTAGTTTTTTGGAAGTATTTTTTATCGGTTTCTCCCATCTTCATTTTACGGCATGATCTCTGGTCTTTGATAAAATCGCGTTCTAAAAGGGGTATCTAGAAAACAAGCAATATTTTAACAAATTTAATTTAAATTTTGGGGATAAAAAACTTACCTTAAATATTTTTTCACAGCGACAGTTTTTATAGTCAGAGCATTTGCAGGCGGCAATGTCAAACAGAGATTTAGTCGATTGTATAAAATCCGTAAGTGACGTTTGAAAAGATTGCTTTTGGTTATCTCTTTTAAATGATTTTAGCAAGGCTAACCTTCGATTATGATATTGTTTAAGCAAAAACTTAATCCTTGTTCTTGAAACAATTGGAATTGAGGCACGTTTCCAAATATCTTCGACTACTTCTGCCACAGTGGTAAATGCTTGAGAGTTAATGCAATTATTATTCACTTTTTGTTTTACTAAACTATTTTTAACAAACAAAAAGTACTTTAAACACTCTTCTATTGTCGGTAACACATATCGGTATAGTTCTTTTGGTTTTCCAAAAATCGGACACGTTTTAACAACGCCACGAGTCGTTACGCACTTAGACATGGTAAACTTACGAACGACACCACTAGTTAAAATAGACTGAAAACAGATTTTGAATTGTGATGTTTACTTAAGTTTACAGCTGGACTCCGCTCGATGCGTTCAAGGCCAACAGCGACACATCGCTTTTTACAAATAAGTTATTAGAATATCTTTAGAATTTGCTTGCGGCATCAGCGGGTAATATTATATTGCACCTCGCTCGACATTTATTGGTTTATTGCTGTATGGTAATTATTATTTTCTTTTTTAAGGCCTTTCCAAGGGGGCAAAATTTACTTAACAGGAAAGATTTATAACACGAAAAACTCTTATTTAAATCTATTTTAATTTATCAGCCTTATTAGGTTTAAAAGTGTGAACAATTATATTTTTTATTATTTCGAAGGGGTTGCGGGGGTAGAACCAAATAGTTTACTCAAAAGTGTCACATAAAAAAATATATTATTTTAACGCACTTTACTCATAGAAACTTATTGCGTTTAAAAATTTTGAAAAAAATTTTTTTTTTTGCTTGAGGGGGTTGCGGGGGTGGATACACTGATCAAAAAAAAAAAAAGTCGTCTTTTTTCTAACGCTAAATCCCAACTTTGGAGACCCGTTATATTTTCCAATTCAAAAATTAATTTTTACGATGCACACTAATGGAGAGTTCTGATTGGCCAACGCTTTGTGGCTATCGATATTGATCTCGCTTTCAACCTGCTTGCCGGATTCTATCTCCGAGGAATTAAACTTTAGCACTTCCCGGATAGGTGGCGGTTTAGAGAGATGGTACTGGTTAACAAATCGTCAGCGTGAACCGTTGCAAGCACTTAGGGTAGTAGCTGCTGATGTGGGTATAGGTATTTCTACACTTTACGAAATTATACGAAAAAATAAACATACATTTCATACCTGCACAGTTCCTATTGTGTAACAACCTAATGAAGATGCATAGAAACTCAACCAAATTACTCTGCATTTATTATTATTATTAAATCTGCATCTTGCAACTTTATTACTGTATGGTTAAGTCAACAGATATAATTATCGTAGTATGGCAAATAAGGTAATTTAAATCGACTACATTGACTATGAGACAGTTTTTCCGCAAGATAGAGTTCCTCTCTAATTTTATTTATTGTCAAGAATGTCTCTATAATGAATTGAGAGGCAGAGAGTTGTATTGGTCGTCGTAAACTATTGAATATCCAGCACGATCGCCGGGCCTTTCTCCAGTTGATTTATTTTTTTGGATATATGAAAGAGAGCGTATTTTTTACAAAACCTAATAATTTACTAGATCTACAACCAAAAATGCAATATACCGGTTAACCACCAAATTACTAACAAGGCTGTAACTTCTTTAAAATAAGTACTTTTAACATGGAATTTTACAGTGACATATGGTTATTTATGAGGAACAATTTCGTTGCATAAACAATCGACTGTCGTTTCCGGTTTAAGGGAGAACTGCACGCAAAAAGTGAAAAACCAGCGACAAGGTCTAGTCAAGTTGAAAGTAAGATGAAAAGGTGCCTACGCATTAAAAATAACTTCCTGCACGTCCAACCTCAAAAAAATGTGTTATGTATAGGTAATTAAAATTATATTTCGGTTAAAAATGGGTTCAAAAGGGTTCACGCGCTGCAGAAATACAAAGACATGAGTACGATTTACTATTTCAAATTTTGCAGTTACGTAGACAAAGGATCAATGTAAGGCGGTAAAGAGCCAATTTGTGGAAAAAAAATTATTTGCGAAGACATGTGCGTCAAAGAGTGGTCAAAAAATTGTCGAAAATGGGCAAATCTACTTTTATTTTATAACTCTAGATTTGATTTTTTCATAAAAATTCGCCTTTAGCGCCCAAATATACATATTTCCCTATTAAAATCACATTGAAGCTAATACATATCTCTTATAGTTTTAACATAATATTGCAGCGGCGGAAGGCTTGCAAATGATCCATATTACTGCGTGCCGTTCCCTCTTAACAGAAAATGCTATCCACTTTAATATTTTAATTCGAACACCCGGTATATTGATTTATTTTTGAATTCCACACTAAATTCTTAACATAAAACATGTATTCCTGATAATTTTCGAGAAAATGGCTAATGAAACTTTAAAATTCCCAGATAGTTCCAATTTAATATTGTAAATATTGTGTGTTATGCAACTCATTACACCTAATATGACAATTAGGTTACTTCCGGTTTACAAACGTAGTGAAAAATCACTTTCCAACGATATTTTTTCGTTTTATTTTAATGGGACGACCTATAAACCTAAATCTTCAAGCAATTTTAAATACTTTTGGGTATCATACCCTATACCTATATCAAGTACTTTTCGAGATATTTCTAATTGAACTGTGCAATTACCTTTTTAAGCTTTAGGCTGATAAATGACAAATATTAAATTTCTGATCTAAGGCGGCTTTGAAACAATACATAAGTATATGGCCATCGTTCTTATAATATGCAGATGGTTCGCTTTGAGAGTTAAACGGTAATTATAAGTACTACGTTTTTCGAGATTTGTTTCTAAATTTTAATCCTTGAAAATGTATTTTACTCGTGAAGAACAAATTGATATGATAATGATATACGGACAAACTAGAAAAAATCGCAAGGAAGCCAAAGTATTATACGTACAGCGATTTCCGAATCGCCGATATCCATCAGAGTCATACTTTCTTTGGTTGCAAGAGTATTTAAAATCGAAAATTAAAGAATCCGCCAGGCGAGAATTTCGTAGTTAGTAAAGAGACTGAAATTAATAAACTGGCTTGAATAGCAATCGATCCTACTACATCAATACGACAAATAAGCAGTGAAATTGGAATTGGTCGCGAAAGTTCACGAAACATTTTACGCTTTAAATCATTGAAATACCAAATCCATCACCACTTATATGAAGCGGATTATCAGAGAAGACTGGAATTTTGATATGCGACAAAGACAGCCCAATTTCCGGACAGTAATTTTTTTTTCGGATGAATCCCGATTTACCAATATGGGAATGTTTAACCGCAATAACATAACCGCAATCTATAACTGGGCTACCCAAAATCCGCACTTGGTAAGGGAAGGGTCATTCCAAGAAAGATTTGGTGTTAACGTCTGGTTTGGAGTACTAAGAATTCGAAAAGGGTCCAATTTTTTTATGAGTCCCAGAATCGAATTACAAGGGCGATAGAAGAAATAACTCCAAGGCAGATGGAAAACATTTTACAAGAGTTTCATAACAGAATTCGTATGTGCCATGTAGGTAATGGAAAACGTTTTGAAGACCTTGTCTATGGCTGACTTTTTCCTTGGTTTTTTATTACTCATGTTTTTCCTTGAGTTAAGACGATTTTTTTATGTTCGAATATTATTTAAATTAGTGTTTTATGGCGTAATGACAATTGAAGCTACTCAGTAGTGTCGTTAATAAATACCTATTTAAGTAGACTGGCAATATTTCTTATAGTAAATAATAAACAATGATTAGTTATACAACGTGTGAAACCATCGAAAAAACAGTCATTTTAAAATAAGTTTTTGTAGGTAAGTTTATTTATTATTTATAAGGGTAACTAATTTTTCGTTTTTACTCAATTTACATTGCTGTCAAGTACAAAATATGCTTAGCCTTACAGATAACATATCATAGGCATTTTATTCCTTTTTTATATGTTAAGAACATAATTTAGTATCATGTGAAATACAAAAACCCAGTCCTTTTGAGCAGTACGTTTGTAAATTCGAATAGCTTGTTTTTTTTATTCGTACATTGAACAAAACAATATAACTGAACTAAAGTACCTACTTTAAAAATTAGAAGGTGAATAAAAGAATGGCAGCTGTGGTGTTTCTTTATTTCACAGCAACCTTGGATCAGAAATTTAATATTTGTCATTTTTATCAGCCTAAGTACTTGATATAGGTATAGGGTATTATACATAAACGTATTTAAAATTGTTTGAAGATTTAGATGTTGAGTAGGTTTATAGGTCGTCCCATTAAAATAAAACGAGAAAATGTCGTTTGAAAGTGATTTTTCACTACGTTTCCGGGTAAACCGGAAGTAGCCCAATTGTCACATTAGATGCAATAAGTTGTATAACAAACACTATTTACAGTATTAAATTGGAAATATCTTCATTTGTTTTCCCAAAAAACGGAATTATTCATTGAAATTTTTAACGTTTCATTCGCCATTTTCTCGAAAACTACCAGGAATTGACATAAAGTATGATACACGTTTTATGTTTAGAACTTAGTATAGAATTAAAAAATAAATGAATATACAGGGTGTTCCATTTAAAATATTAAAGTTGATAGCATTTCTGTTTATACAGCCAAAATCTTCATCATATTTGAAGGTCGACTTTATTATGCCAGAAAATATCGGTTGTCAATTTCAACATGCTATAAAGCAAAATTGAAAATTACAGTTTTAACTGTACGACTGGAATTCGTATTCAGAAACTTATACATATTTGTCTTTTAGAGACCTCCAACGCAAACAAAATTGATATAATGCACATTTAAAATGCAAAAGTTTAACCCCCTACCATCACGCTCAGAAGAGGTGTAAATTTTTTTTCGAATACGCAGCATAACCTTTCTATGAATTTAAACTAAGGTTATGTACGCCAGGTGCGTGCGGTGAAATTTTAAGAAAGGGAAGCAATTTTTAGAAATCTATCTATTTGTAATGTAATTCAATTCTTCGATCATTTTTTGCAAATTCGTAAATGACGTCATTATAAAAACGTCGATGCTCCGACGTATTTTGAAGAAGTTTATTTTTAATGGACAACAGCGATGTATGCGAAAGTCTTTCCTGCCCCGTTGAATTTCTTACGAAATTTTTTATACGTTTAAGTGTTGACTAATTGCGTTCTACTGATGAACTTCTGACAGGTATTGTCAATACTAATTCACACAATTTCGACACTTTGGTGTAGGCATCTTCCAGCCCCTTGTCTTTGAAAAATTGCATTAGTTCCTTAGCGTTATTTTTTGCGCTAATATCATCAGTTTCGTAAATCACTTTTAGTTCAGATCGCAGTAGCACTCGGTCGAAGAAGTGGCCATAATGAAGAAGAAGAGATTTAAACACATCTTCTGGAAAAGTTTTTTCTTTCAATGCATCAAAATTGCAGAGCTCGAGGAATTTAAAATCATTTAAACCATTAAATTTATAGTTTATTTATGTTTATTCATAAAAGAGGCGTTTTCTCCCAAAATAGGTCAAAGTCATCTCTTTTTTGACTTAACATGGACTTAAAATCATCCACTTTTTTTTAGGCAAAAAGCAATATCATTTGTTTTAGTTTGTAATATATTAAACACATTGTCCGAGAATGGAAATATTTCTGAAAATATGTTCAACAAATAATTATAATAATCTCGTTTCAAACAGTCCAAAAACCCCCTCGAACTATTTATTGCTTCTGAGTGATTCACGATTTGCAGATACTGTTAACACAAGTTTTCCATTATAGTTTCACCTAGTAGGAGCTACTTTGGGCAATCGTTTGTGGACAATGGAGTCACAAAGCTTGTGTACGTTTTGTTAACTTGAAAAAAAGCAGCCATGCTACTTAAAGTAACGAAAAATACTTTACACTCTTTAATGTGATTGATGGACTTGGATAAAACTAAATTTCATTTATGAGCAAAACAATCGACAAACACAGCACTTGGGAAAGTTTCTCGAACTTTAGCTTGCAGACCCACTAATTGTCTTGCCATCACTGCAGCTCCATCACAGCTTTGAGCAACAAATTTTTTTCTCCATTAATTTCTTTAGTAACGTTATAAACAACGGTATAAAATGCATCTGCTGTAGCATTTTCAGACACATTCTTAAAACCTAAATATCGCTCTTGAATACTTCTGTCTGTTTTAACGTAGCGTATTATTATAGATAACTGGTAAAAATTAGTGATATCAGTTGTTTCGTCCAGAACAATAGCAATGAACCGCGCCTCGCCAATATCCTGCTTAATTCTGTTTAGAATAATGGTTGCAACAGCGGAAATTAAATCATTCTGGATTCGATTCGATGTTCCACGAAAAACGCTAGACTGCTCTAAATGATTTTTTAAGCAATCATCATATTTAGCCATTAAACTAAGGAAATCTTGAAAATTTCCTCTATTTGAAGAAACCCTTGTTTCGTCATGACCTCTAAATCCCAATTTGTGCTGTCCGAGAAAACAAACAACATCGATAAGTTTTCTTAATATTTGCCTATTTTTATCGACTAGTTCATTGAGCTGGCGGTGACTAATTTCCAACTGTTTATTAAGGACGTGTTCAATTCTGGTTTTGCCGAAGACTTTTTCTTTTATGACGGCCTGTAAATGTACTTTAGAATTAAAGAGTCTTTTTACAGCTTTATGGAAATTGCTTAAATCGGAAAAACCAGTTTTATTCCAGAGACCTTTTTCATTTTCAAAAAGTAAACATGGCCAACAAAATAATTTACTTATAATTTCACACTCTGTTAGCCATTTAAATTGTTCGTGTTGTTTTTCCGGATAAAAATGTCTAATACAGTTTTTCATTTTTGTGGTTAAATTTTTCATAGGCGGTTTTGACCTTCCTTTGGAAATTATTTGAAGCTTATTAGCGAAGCTTAATGTTTAAAACCCCTTTATTATTAAGACACACACCACACATTCACACACCCTTCTTACTAAATTCTCCAACATTTTCAACGTTATTACCGACAGCCGAAGTTGACGGTATTTGCATATACATGTCAGTATTATTGTCTTCCATATCGCACTATGCACGACGCGATGTACGTACCACACAATACACGGATAGCCGTTCAAACAAAGAACCTACTCCAACAATAGCTTCCGTTAAAGCACACGACTGAAATGTAAAAATTGCAAACAGCCGGTGGAAAGTTCAATAACCTCTGGCTCGATTCACAGGAAATCAAGCATACAGGACCTGGCTGTAAAGAAGCTAGCGGCCCGCATAGGTTCTATTCGATATTCTATTGTGGCTGGGTCGGAGTCAAGGCCACATTTATTCTGGGCGTGATAATTAAGATAATATTTTAGCATTTTTAATATAAACTAAATTGATGGTTTCCTATTTCAAAAATTACATTTTAGATGATGTTTTGTAATTTTTTTTGGGAAGCATTGCTTCCCTTGTTTCCATGGACTGCAAGCCCCTGATGTAGGCCCTGTAATACAAACTTTCTGTTGGTTTTGCAGACATAGCAAAATGATGATTTTGGACGTCTGAATAGCATACAAAAATCTAAAGAAAATCTGTCTATGTGGCAAATTTATCTGTGCCATGCCCTAATTACGATTTCCATTTAAGTATATGCAAGCATTTTTGCGAATTATTTTTATATATTTTAGATAATTTAGAACTAGCAAAAGCGCTCAGTCACTGTCATGGGTGCATTTTTGTTTAAAATTGTCGTCGCTATTTTAAATTATCCCGAATCTGGATATAAACGACTTCCTCTCTATGGAGCCGCTTCGTCGAAAAACTTTATTTACAGCATCCTGTAAGGAATGTCTTTTAATTTTTCAACTTAACTTTTTGCCAGATCCCCGGCTTCTCATGTGAATGTGAATAATGCCGTGTATTTATTTTATGTTCCCGTAAAACTCTTTCGAAAAATAAAGTATCTCTATTCCCGAAGAAAAGGCGGCGGCTGTCAAAACTGAACATCTAAATAACTTGCATGGGACCCCAGTTTCAGGAAATAATTCTAATAGACATTTTATATTTGTTTGTTGCGTGTTGTTTTTTGTTGTTATTTAAAAAAACCCTATAATACAACTATTGTATTTCTATAATACAAGGTAATCGTATCACCTCTCACAGGGTGTCTGGTAAATATATGGCCAAATTTTAGCAGTTTGCAAGGGACGTCAAAGGAATTAGGCGGTCCAACAAAACAGCTGACTGCTGTCAATATGGCTGGCGTAGGACAATCATTGTTTTCTTCCATGTGAGTCCGTGATAATTTAAAAGGAAATTTCAAGTATATTTATATATATTTAGTGCATTTTTGTGTACCGGACCATTTTTTACAATTGTGAGATTACTTTAAACTTAGTTGTGAGAAGTGAATACTTTTTGAAGCTTCGAAATGAGAACGCCGAAGTCGCCGAGCGGTGCAAACAATATTTTTTATAATTAAAACCTAGATCCTTTTGTAATGTAGATCCAAAAGACTTTCCCCCAGTGACAAATATGGACATTGTTAGTTACCTAGTTGTTCAATTTAAATTATGTATATCCAAGTTCAATCTGTATGTATTTAATATTTTGTACTGCACCCAGCACATTTTTTTAATAAATAAAACATATACAGGGTGATTCACGTTGAGTGTCCTATTAAAAGTTCTGGAGAACTATAAAAGTGATTTTTTTCAAATTCGGCATACGGACATAATAGGTAATAATCTATATTTTAGAAATATTTTCGCAAGTGCAGCGTTGCCACATCTCTCCGAAACCAACAGCAACATTAAAATTTCAAATAGAACTCCCTATATTTTATTGCAGCTTCTGATTCTACGCACGATTTTAAGTAACTTTTGTTAACATCTTCCTATACTTATCTCCTACCATTTTCTCTAAAAAAATTAATTTATGATTTTTTTATATATTACATATTTACCTGCGTAAGCGAGATAATTACTAGATTTTTTTTCTGGGTTAGATAGTGCATATATTTAAAATAACTATATGTTAGAATAGCGATATATCATACAGGGTGTCGTATAAAAAGTATATTTTTATCGAAATTTAGTAATGGTAAAAACTCATTTATTTTAAATACAACACCCTGTATTTTATGGTATCTTCGAATAAACCAATACCTTACCTACAATATTTCCATATATGTTCCTATACCCATCTCCCACCATTTTTTAGATACGAGCCAACTTTGAATATTTTCCTGTTTTCAAAGACCATCCACAACAAAAGCACCCGCCTCGGCACCTGCTTAGCGAATCACTTAACTAGTTAGGCCATGTAAGGTTTTATTTACCTCGTACTGACAAATATTTGAAATAAACCGACAGTTTTAAATACGGTGAATAATCCAAAATGTATTTTTTCAAATACAATTTAAATACAATATTATAAGTGATAATTAAACAAACAAATAATACATAATCGTTAATTTTTAGCAAAAGAAAGATAACTAATTGTTAAATTGCTTAAAATGGCCACCATTCGCATTAAGGCATTCGTGCAAACATGTTAATTGGTTTCTTGTTGTTGCTCTTCGTATTTCCTCAGGATTTAATTCGTCAAAAGCTCGACGTACTCGATTTTCCAGATCCTGGAGATTTTGTATTGGATTTCCTACATACACTCGCTCTTTGATGGTTCCCCAAAGGTAAGAATCTAGGGGAATTAGGTCCGGAGACCGAGGTGGCCAATCCCATGGTCCCAAACGTCTGTACCACCTATTTTCGAATATTCCATATAATTCTTGACTCACTTCATTGCAGCAATGTGCAGGAGCCCCATCCAATTGGTACCAGCAAGAAATCAATAATTGTAGTGGTAACTCATCCAAAAACTCATTAACTGTAGTTCTTAAAATATCCAGATATTTATTCAAAGTTAAATTTTCATCGTAGATATAATAAGCAAATTTATTGTCCATCAGTAAGCAAAAAACATTAAACCCGAATTGAAACTGAAATCTTCGTTCTATAACCAATTTTGGGTTTTCAGCCGCCCAAAAATGACTATTTCGTCTATTAAATATTCCTTCTTTCGTAAATTTCGACTCGTCAGTCCAGATAATATTTTTCAAAAATAGTGGGTCTTCCTCAATTTTAGTTAGAACTATTTCGCAAAATTCAGTACGTCTCTGAAAATCTTCTGGTAAAAGGCCTTGCTGGGTGACAAATTTAAGTGGTTGAATGTTATGTTTGCTTAGAATACGTTGAATTGTTGAATATGAAAGTCCTAGATCTATTTCAGCACTTCTAATTGATGCTTGAGGGTAAACGTTAAAATATCCAAGTACATTTATTTCATTGCCTTCATTATCAGTTTGTAGTTTTATGTATGATCTATGTTTTATAATTTTGCCGTGATTTTTAAAATTTGCTCCATATCTGAAATATGAAGGCAAAATAAATAGAAAGCCTAAAATGCTGTGTACACGTACGAAAGAATTGTACCAAAAGAGAGGATGTCAGTATTAATGTGTATAATCAGAATCCAAGGACCATCATCAAAATATTATGTCATGCACGTTAATACTGACAACCTTCTTTTGTTTCAGCAACATAAATTGATTTTTAAGGAAAACTATTATCGCATTTAGTACCTTCTAAATTTTTTCCTGTGCATAGGAGGTAAATGAGGATACATCTCTCCATGAATGTAAAATAAATTTAAAATATCAATATTGGAATATTCAATTGCGTTTTCCATTTTTACGGAGCATCAATTGAAAACTATCTGTTAATGTCAAAAAGATGTCAGGAAGAAGTAAACAAAACCTTCCATGGCCTACCAAGCTAAGTTATTCGTTAAGCGGGTGGTTTTGTTATGGTAGTCTTTGAAAACAGGGAAATATTCAAAGTTGGCTATATATAGATATATATATATATATATATATATATATATATATATATATATATATATATATATATATATATATATATATATATATATATATATATATATATATATATATATATATATATATATATATATATATATATATATATATATATATATATATATATATATATATATATATATATATATATATATATATATATATATATATATATATATATATATATATATATATATATATATATATATATATATATATATATATATATATATATATATATATATATATATATATATATATATATATATATATATATATATATATATATATATATATATATATATATATATATATATATATATATATATATATATATATATATATATATATATATATATATATATATATATATATATATATATATATATATATATATATATATATATATATATATATATATATATATATATATATATATATATATATATATATATATATATATATATATATATATATATATATATATATATATATATATATATATATATATATATATATATATATATATATATATATATATATATATATATATATATATATATATATATATATATATATATATATATATATATATATATATATATATATATATATATATATATATATATATATATATATATATATATATATATATATATATATATATATATATATATATATATATATATATATATATATATATATATATATATATAAACAGGATGTTCTCAAAGTTAAATCATCTATTTTGGGAGGTTGTAAAAAGAAGTTAATTTACAAAAAATCACATATATAAAAGTTGCAAAATAAAGAGGTTATTAATATTTCAAATATTTTAAACTTTATCACAGACCTGACTCTTGATATTCGCGACCACTGCGTTAGAAACAGCTAAGGTACAAGATTTTGTTTATTACTGATTCAAAGTAATTTTTTTTATTGAATATACAGGACAGCTATGACAAAGGCACATGTTCAATCAGACCAAGTGATTCGAATATAATGTTTTCAGAAGACGTCTTATGTTACATTTTCTTGGAAAACAATAAATTTGAACGAGAAAGGAAACGGCTTCTTCTATGTAGCATGAAAGAAGACCGTTAGTTTAAGTAAATCAACAATTTCTCCAGAATATGGCTCTTATTACACCAAAAAGATAATGGAGATACAGAAGATTTAATATGTTTAAACTAACTCTTTTTGCAAATTGCAAACATGCCCCACCAGGCAAAATAAAAAGAAATTTTTTAAGACATTAATATGTCTGTAAGTTTTTCGAACATGAAATCCCGCCGAAAAATGAGCTTTCTTTTTTTATTTAGCTATTAACTTAACAGCTTAAATTAAGGAAGTTATTACTGAGAACCTATAAAAACATGAAACACACAAGATAATCGGCAGAATTGGTAACTTTGTAGGGAGATGTCAAACGAACGGCTGTTTTTATCGATGAGAAGATTTGTGAGTACAATCTTGCCCCAGGGTTGTGACGGTTGTATAATAACGTCGAAAATGAATGCATAATTTTATTTTCTTACTAGCGACTCTGGACTATAAATAAATCGTAAAATTTTAAAATAAAAATGCTACAACATATTTCACCAACCCTTAAGGTAAATATTAATTGATATTCATAACATTCCTAAAAGAAAATATGTACTCAATTTACGGTATTGGAAGCCCGAATAATGATTCCAGGTTAAAAAAAACATATTTAAAATTTTTCAAAATTCAAAGCTCACCAAAACTGATCTAAAATTATTATAATTATACTGTAGTATTTTCTTTTGACAAACAGTTCGTTTACATGCATATTTCCAAACCCTGTTTAAAACAAAGCCGCTTTATCTGCGTATTTCCTTTTGAACCACACGGATAAAATAAGAAATCCTCGGCCTGTTTACATTCCTGACTTACAATAAAAATACATCATCCCCTATTGTTTTCCTTCGTGTGTTTAAAACAATACGGCTACCGTTGACAGTTGTGGCTTCGGTAAATTCTCGGCACGTTTTGTTCCCACTATGGGGCTTTTGATTAAGCTCGTAAACTTCGCATGTGTGCTAAACATCATGTTCCGGGGTGAAAGGCGATATATTTATACACCGATCCGTGTATCTATTTATCGACGGTATTTATTTATGTCGTACCAAAAGTAAGTACTTAAATGTATTTACTTAGTAAAAATAATGTCAAAGTTAAAGACTATGTATGCTAATACATTTATAATTAGCATATCACATGTATTAGTTATTTTTGTACATACGAAACAAGGCTACGCTTGAGTGACCAATCAGAGACGTCGATGTAAATTTATTTGATGAGAGGCGATAGGTCAAAACAAAAAAAGAAGAGATTGTTCAGGATGAACCTGACTAACTGTCGTAAAGTACATGCTACATTAATAAAAAACAAGAAGAATTAGTAAAAATGACAGAAAAAACTTGAAGGTTGTTCAAAATAAGAATATAAATTTATTCTTTTGAAATATTATTAAAAATCAAATGAGGCTCAAAATAAAACATTTCATTAACGCAGGTAAGGATGGGGCTCTTTTTAGCTTTCGTTATTTCCATCTTTTCCAAAAGATCCAACTTCTTACCTGTATCGCATTCGTGAATTATATTTATATTTTCATATATAGAAAAACCATGTTTTGAGGATAACAAATGATTCGCAAAGACAGATTTTGTATTAGAAATATCTGTATTTTGATGTTTTGTAACCAAGCTGAGGTGTTCCTCGAGCCTCTTCAAAATTTTCTTACTCGATTGTCCCACGTAAACAGCAGGACACTCTCCACAATGAAGGAAATAAACTCCAGATTTCTCAAGCCTATCCTTTTTGTCTTTGATTCTGACTATGTGTTGTTTTAAAGGATTGTTTCTTTTAAATGATATGGGGATATTAAATGACTTAAATAATTTAGCTAAACGTAGAGATATATTTCCAAAATATGTTAAAACTCTGAATTTGTTCAAAAATTTATAAAAAAGTTTGTTGAATATTTTCGTTGGGAAACAATTTTTTCAAGGCAATTTCCCTTATTATATCTAATTCTTTAGTAAAAGCAGCCTGGAATAGCGGTAATTTAAAAAGTCTGTACAAAAACGAATTAAAAGCTGCAAATTTGTGAGAAAATGGTGAGTTAGATGTAAACTGAATGATATTTTCAGTACAGGAGGGTTTTCTATGTAGGGTAAAACACCCAATAATTGGCACTTTAAGAAAATACTTAGATACAAATTTTTTCTGAAATGTGGGATAGAGTTTTTGGGATTTTTTTCATGGTTATATCGATTATCTAACTTATATATTTTAGTTATATAGGATATTTTTTTACGTTCAAATAAACATTTATATTAAAAAATTCAAAAAGTCTCGTTTTAAGTCAGTTTTCTGGTTATTGGCACCATAATTTAGTAATTGGCACCCAGTCATTGGCATACTTATTAACAATTGGCACATCTTTCAAGAATTGGACCTTTGGTACCTAATCTACCTACCTATAATTAATAATGAGATTAATACATTTATCTAGTGAGTACCTATCTGCCTATCCGGTACCTGCCTATCTACTTTAGAACTTAAATTTTGACTCTAAGTATTAGAAATTAGCGTTTTTATAAGGAAGTGCCTAGGTCTGACATTTCTCGTACTCCTAGAGATTCGGAAAATATGGTAACCTCCAGCATGTCACCTAGTAGAAAAAATGGTCCCGTATGTAACAATTATGCGCAAAAATTTAATAAAACTTTTATCTAAAAACCAATGTTTATTTACTATTTGATTTACATGTAATTCAAACACAGTCTTTTGTAACTCACAGACTTTAAAAATGTTAAGTACCTAACCCAGGTAAATTATTGTATTAGAAACAAGAACTATATAGATGCTTAATATTATTTTGAAAACAAAACAAAAAGTACCCAACTTTAGGAACAAATATTTTGCAAAAACCTAAACTAAATTAATCTAATACCTATTTAGAACAAGAATACACAAACTAAATTATTCTAATACCTACCTGTTTAAGACAAAAATTACGCGATATCTGAGCAATATATATGTGTATATATATATATATATATATATATATATATATATATATATATACTTTAAACATGAAGAACAAACGAAAAACTCTTTATACGTGTTATTTAACTTTATACAAGAAGTATGATATACCCTTGAACAGTTTTTACTACATTTAATTCCATAATTTCGGAAGATTATATTATGTACACAAATGACATAAACCCTTGTTAACAAATATATTATTCTTTGGGGGAGATGATGAACGTCCAGCAAAATTCTTTGTTTTTATCTAAACCCAAAGAAGTAGCATTAAACAATTTTTCCGGGGAAGGTAAAAGACATTTAGAATATACATTATTTTTACCTAGATTTAAAGAAATACAAACAAAAGATAACTTTCTTTTGCGAGTGTGTTTGCCTGTATGTTTTACTACGATAGGAGTATTTGTATCATTATTGATGTGGTTTTTAAGAAGGTAGTTTTCAGTTTCGGGTAAATTTACCTGTGCGTTAGCCTTTTGATGATCATGTCAATATCAAGAATGTCAAGAAAAAATATTGTGATCTTTGGAATTGAAGAAACAGAAGATACAGATATAGAAGATATTGTAACAAATTTTTTGTGCAACAAGCTGAAAATCGAATTCATTAAAGCAAATTTGGATAATTGTTTGCGAATTGGTAAGAAGCAGCAACAACGAAAAAGGCCAATCCTAGTAAAACTAACTAGTGAAATAAAAAAAAACCGAAATATTAAAAAAGTCCAGAAATTTGAAAAATACAGGAATAAGTATTGCCCACGATTTGACACCAAGTCAAAGAGAAGAAAATAAGATTCTTTATAAGAATTTGAAAATTGCAAGAGAAAAAAATTATTCTGCGAGAATTTACAAAAATAAATTAATTATAAATGGTGAATATTTTACCGCCGAAGCCTTAAAGAACAGTGACGAAGAAGCATTTCTAAATTTGGTAAATAAAGAAGAATTGTTTCCTAACAATAGTGCCCCCCAACACCAACACTAGAAAAAGACATAAACAGTGATTGCGACGACGTTTTTGGAGCCAAACTTGATTCAGCTGTACAAAGAGGCGGAAACCAGTCCACCCCATCTTCAAGGGTGTCATCATTACAAACTTTAAAAGCCAGAGTCACTAGAGCGGGATCCAAGGGAAGCGAAACAACCCACCCAAAACGTGCTATTACCAAAAAATGAAAAAACGTTCTCAAAAAGGTATTTTTAGTATTTTATTTTAAGACTCAGAAATGGACTCCTTTATTAAAGACTTTCGTTCAGAGCTTCCTGACACACAAATCATAAATGATATTAACCTACATAATACAAATTTTAATGATTCAGATAAAACAAGTCTTAAAATATTGCATTGTAATATTTGTAGTTTAGGCAAAAATTTTGATAAATTGTGTTTATTTTTAAATACTATACACTCTAATTTTGAAATAATAATTTTAACAGAAACATTTACACAAATAAATTTAGACGAATCGCCTCTTAATTTGGACGGTTACGACATACTGTACAACCACGGGAAATTAAATAGAAATGATGAAATTGTAATATACATTAAATCACATTTAAAATACAGTCACAGCATTGTAAAATTTGAGGAAATTAATGTTTTAGAAATTAAAATTAGTTTAAGGAATATAAATATTGTTTTGACAGGAATTTATAAGTCTCCATCAGTAAACGAAAAAGGATTTAACTCTAATTTGCTAAATTATCTAAAAAATACAAATACGAATACATATCACATAATAGTGGGAGACATTAATATCAATTTATTAAGCTGAACACGTAGAGGAATATAAAAATATTTTAGCTCAACACAAATTTACGTCTTTCGTAAACAAAAGTATCCGTCCAAAATCAGGTACAGGGTGGTCGAAATTGGTCTGTTTTAACAGAGAAAACCTATTTCCTGACTAGATAGAGCAAAACTGACTTAGGTGTCATGAGCTCGATTTCTGAGAAATGTTTAATGGCAAAAACCGCCTGCCGATATTTTCACTGCCAACTGAGATATAGGGCGTTTTTCAATTTTCGGCCATTTTGAAAATTGTCCATAACTTTTTTATTTTGCGGAATATTAACATTCTGCAAAGACATTCTAAAGGCACTTTTTTATGTGCAATCCAGTGGCATACTCAGATTTTTTCTATAGTTGTCCGTTTTATCATAAATAGGCAAAACTTTTTTTTTTCAAATGGAAATCATAGTTGGCTATAAATTATAAAAAATGCTCGCGTTTAGCCCTTTTCAGTGATATAAAGTTGTAGGTACTTATTTTCAAAAATAACGAAAATATTAGGTGTTTTTGGTTTACATCGAAGTAGGCTTTGATTTGTGATGACAATATCTCAATTATGTATTGTTAAGATTTATAGTTTGTTAGCAACTTAAACACAACTTTAAATAACACTAGCTAACGTTATTTTAATTATTTATTATTAATTTTTTTTATTTTTTTTTGTTTACATAGCAAAGTTGAACAAAATTAACAAACTAAACTACTATTTACAGCTACAAGTGAAAATAAAAAATAATTATGAAAATCTAGGTATTTAGTTAGATAGGTTTCTGATAAATATATTTAGAGAAGTTGTTCAAATTGAGCCCCTCCCTGTTGAATACAAACTAAGCATCTTTTGCGTACCGAGTTGCAACTATTTATTAGTTCAACTGGGCTAATAGATGCAAAAGCTTGCCTAGTGGCCTCTTGCAATTCTTCTTTTGTGTGAAAGGTTCTTCCTTTAAATATCAAGTCCTTCAATCTTCCCCACAAAAAAAAATCTAAGGGAGTTAAGTCACAGGACCTAGCAGGCCAAGGTATGGGGCCCCACGTACCAATCCAATTTTCTCGAAATTCGAAGTTTAAAAGATCAGTTGTGATCCTTGCATTGTGCGGGGGACAACCATCTTGTTGATAGTAGATATTTCTGGCATCAGCTAAAGGTATGTCTTCCAACAAAGGGACAATATATGTGCGCAAAATATTTACATAATCATCTGCAGTTAAATTTCCATCGTAAAAATAAGGTCCCACAAATCTTCCTCGGAATATCCCCACCCATCTATTGAATCCACACCGACCTTGCCGGTCTTGTTGCACAACTACGTGTGGATTTTCAGTGGACCAGTGATATGAATTATATCTATTAAATATACCAGAAGTATCTACTCTGGATTCATCACTCCAAATAATATTTAATGGAAAATTCTCATTCTCCATGAATTTTTGCTCATACCACTGACAAAATCTCAATCTTCTAGCGGCGTCCCCTTTACGGAGTTGATGAACTCTTCTCGTTCTGTACGGTTTGAATTTATGTTTTTTGAGTATTTTTAAAACGGTGGTCTTTGGAACATTCGTTATATTAGCCAATGTTCGAGAGGAGGTGCCAGGATGATCTAATACCTCACCAATTATATTTAGCTGCTGGATTTCCTTTTCTTCCTTTAGTTCATAATGTCTTGTTCTTAACTTTTTAAAACTTCCGTAATTTACTAAATTACTTTTTAATGTTTGATAAATTCGGTTATCCAGTTGACGTCGCTCGGGAAATGTATTAAAATATAATTCACTAGCTGCTTCAGGAACTTCGTTAGATAATATCTAACATTTTAACATATCATACTTTTCATAATTCTCAAACATATTTTGTCAGCAACTTAACACAACTTTATAAAGATAACACCAAAACGCAATAATTACACCAGACTACAGTAATCTGACAGCAATATATTCAAAATATTGAACGCGCGTCATTATTCCAAGGCCTACTTCGATGTAAACCAAAAACACCTAATATTTTCGTTATTTTTGAAAATAAGTACCTACAACTTTATATCACTGAAAAGGGCTAAACGCGAGCATTTTTTATAATTTATAGCCAACTATGATTTCCATTTGAAAAAAAAAAGTTTTGCCTATTTATGATAAAACGGACAACTATAGAAAAAATCTGAGTACGCCACTGGATTGCACATAAAAAAGTGCCTTTAGAATGTCTTTGCAGAATGTTAATATTCCGCAAAATAAAAAAGTTATGGACAATTTTCAAAATGGCCGAAAATTGAAAAACGCCCTATATCTCAGTTGGCAGTGAAAATATCGGCAGGCGGTTTTTGCCATTAAACATTTCTCAGAAATCGAGCCCATGACACCTAAGTCAGTTTTGCTCTATCTAGTCAGGAAATAGGTTTTCTCTGTTAAAACAGACCAATTTCGACCACCCGGTACATGCACAACTTTTTTGTAAAAGGAGAAAATAATTTTAAAAATAATACAAATTCTTTTATATTCCACACAGACATTACAGATCATTTTCCAATTGCTTTGGTCACTTCCTTCAAACAAGACATTTATGAATGTGAAAAAAATATTACAAAAAAATATATAAATTATATAGCACCTCGAAGTGATCTGGAAAAAGAGAGCTGGGAAGATATATACAACCTGTCTAACCTTAACGATGCTATGAAACTTTTTATAGAAAAAATAAATTTCCAGATTAATAAAAACACTAAAATAATTAAAAACAAAATCTTAAACAAAGTTAAGAAAAATGGATGACATTAGGAATTTTAAAATCTATTCAGGAAAAAAACAAACTATATAAAGAGTTTTTGAAAGATCAACAAAATGTAGCGTTAAAGATTATGTATAATGTCTACAAAAACAAGTTGCATTGTGGAAATGTGTTAATAAAATATGCAATAAGACAAACAGAACAAAAACAAGTATTGAACGAATTAGTATCGATAATAATCAAACTATTACTGATAAAAAAGATATTTCAAATGCATTTAACAATCATTATAGTGACTTGGGAAAAACCCTAGCGGAGAAAATTAAATCCCCAACAAATTTTTTATTACTGTTCTTGGCCCCATTCTATTCATACTATATATAAATGATATGCTTCAATTAAAAACAAAAAGTACTATAATCAGTTTTGCAGATGACACCGTATTGTTCTGTCGGGCAAATACCTGGCAGTCCCTAAAAAACATGGTAATTGATGACATCACAGCTTTAAAATTATGGTACCAACAAAACAAGTTAACCTTAAATTTGGAAAAAACAAAATACATACCATTTACATCGTATAAAAATTATCTCCCAAATTTAGGATCTTTAAAAGTTGACAATACAGATATCCCTCAAGCCTCTTCCATAAAATATCCTGGGATATAAATTGATTGTCATCTTAAGTGGGATTTGCAAATCAAAAATGTTGTTAATAAATTAAGGGGACTGCTGGGAAAATTTACTTACTTAATTGATACGGGCCAATTAAAAATTCTTGTATACGGGCCAATTAAAAATATTGTATATGTCCTTGGTTCAAACTCACCTTTCTTATGGCATAATAGGTTGGGGAGGAGTGTCACAAAACCATCTTGAAAATTTGAATTCAATTCAAAAGTGGCTTATCAAGATTATCTATCGGAAACCCAAAACCTATTCAACAGATTTGCTATTTAGAGAGAGTAAACTTCTTGATGTTCGTCAGATATATTGTTTCAATATAATTAAAAATATAAAAAAGGGCAATATTAAAATTATTAATAGTGATTACTCATATAATACTCGAAATAAGGCTGCGTATTTAACATCTACCCTTAAAACACACGGACAAAGATCGTGTAATTATTTTTCACCTCGACTGTACAACATGTTACCTGATAACATAAAATCGATAAAAAGTTTTAAAAAATTTAAGTGTTCGCTTCACTATTGGCTACTGGACAGTGACAGACTTACCTTTAATAACTTAATTAATTTAAAATATCTAGTTTAGGTATCATTATAAACAAAAATTCACTAAAATAGACATAAACTCTAATATAATAAATGATTATTACACTTGGCTAATCTCAATCCCCGAATTTGACTGCTTTCTCGTTAGTGACACAAACTATTTCTCTCAATATAATACATATTCTCGATTTGGACTCAAACTGTTTAAAATGTGTATTGAATTTACATTATTATTTGTTTATTTGTTTGTTTACTTTGGCTTTATTATTATAAGTATATTAAGTCCACCACTCACGAGCGTTCTTAAGACATGCTTCTGCGGTTTCACAACGTTTATTACTTTCCTTCTCAATTCTATTTGTCCTTATTATTTAATTTTACTGTTATATTTATATTAATCTATATGTTTGATATATGTCATGTATGTTTGTATGAATTTAATAAACGTTATTATTATTATTATTATATTTTCTTCTTGTTTCGAACTTTTTGTGGCCCGTTTAGAAGGGATTTTGGGTACTAATGGAAATGAAATATTACTAAAGATCCTAATTTTTGGTGAAGTTTTAATTTCCTTTTCTTTGTGTTCTTTGCAAGTTTTAGTGTTTCCGTTTTAGTTTTTTTAATTTCCTTAGTTTATTTTCTTCTCTCTTCACTTTATTTATTTCTTTTTTCTTCTCTTGTTCCATTTTTGCTTTTGCTTTGTCATTGTAAATTTTTTTCCATCCACTTGATGTTAATACAAAAGGCATTTTTTCTCCTTGTCTTTTCCCTTTCCTTTCTGGAGTTTTGGGCCATTGAAGAAAATTACTAGGACCACCATTTACTTGTAAAATGCTAGGACCGCTAGAAACTTCATTTCGTATTTCATTAAGTACAGGTTTAGCGAATGTATCGACATGAGTATCATTGTGGTTAGAAATATTTTTATTATCCTTAACAAAAATTACTGGAATTTCTTCAAGGGCAATTCATTACAGTTTTTTTCCCCAACCAAATTAGAAACATCGGCGGTAACAACTTGAAAATCAGTGAATGATATATCGCTGTCTGCTATTTGTAACTCCGAGCTATTTAGGTTTATTTGCTTTTCATCATCTAAAGTATAATCTTGGGCGGTAATAGTTTGCAAATCAGAGAACGATATATCGGTTTCTTCTATCTGTATATCCGAATTATTAAGATTTATTGGCTGATCAGAATGACAGTTATCAGTCTTAGTTAATTTTTTGAATATATTTTGTATAAAAGTAAAACACGTTTCTGTATTTTTTATATTTAGTTGCCCTTCATTGACCTCAACTAATATCTCTGGTCCACAAATTTTACAAAAATCGTCATAAGTTAAGGTACAGCCTTCTTCTGCAGAATTAGTCATAACCTCGACTAAATTAACATCCTCATTGAATCCAGGGACAGAGCCCTGGCTCAAAGCTATTTGAGCCATTAATTAATTAATTGAGTCCTTGATCGTATCCTTATTCGACTACTGCGACGCAGTATACGGCCCGTGTCTAAATAATTATTACTCAAATCGTATACAGGTGGTTCAAAATGCTTGTCTCAGATACTCTACAAACATCAGGAGGCGAGATCACATAACACCTTATTATTTACAGTATGGTTTACTTAAGATGAATGATAGAAGAGATGTGTATTTCTTGACATTTATAAAAAAAATAATATCATCAGGGCTTCCTTCCTATCTGAGAGATAAGTTGGTTTTTGCTAGTGAAAATATGGAGAGAACAAGAAGAAATCCAATGTTGTTAGTGGTACCGCGCCATGCTACCACCACGTTTAAATGATCTTTCTCTTACTATTCCTCTTTCTTGTACAATTCTTTGCCACATCATTTAAAGACTCTTACAAATATTAATACGTTTAAACATAATCTTAAAAGGTTTTATATTAGTAAAATGTAAAATTTCTGCTTAATCCTCACTAGTTTGTTCTGGCCATATATCTTTTTATATGGGTATCTTTTTGTATACATACTTTTTGGTTATTCAACGTAGCCTATCTTGTTTTCTTACTTAAGTTAAGTAAGCCTGCTTATTTAACTTTGACATTGTAGGTTGGGTATTGTTTTTTCTTTTTCTTTTTTAGTATTAGCTTTAAGAAAATTGTATTGAAATTGATTGGGTTGGGCCTAAGCAGCCATTGGCTGAGCCCTGCCTTTAATAAAGACATTATTTATTTATTCATTATTTGAGACTGTATTTATACTTAAGGCACGTAAAGCTTCTTGAAGAATGGATGCAAAATGAATTTTGCCAAGTCGATTTAGTGGATTTGCAACCGCCTTTTTCCATGATAATTTCAACGGCTTGAAACTAGAAACATTCGCCGGTTGCAAAATTCTTGTCGCATTGGGGTATAATGAAACTAAAATAATTTGTAGCTTGGTGCAAAGTTCACTTAGTTGTAGAGTTTGATGAGTTTTGTGCCTATCTACAAAAATAATTACAGGAAAAGTAATCTTTTGATTGACTAAATGTGGGTATAACACATTTGAAATATATTCGTAGAAAATTTCCGCCTTCATCCAGCCATTATCGAAGATTCCGATACCCCAACCTTTTGAAACACTTTTTGCAATGATTTTTGGTAATCTCTTGTAAGGGTAAACCACCATGGGTGTAGTAATGCAACCAGACGCAGAAAAAGTAAACTTTACTGTAATATTGTTTTTGATGGGCCGTGTTCAATTTGGTACACATTTCTGGAGCCTTTCGGTGCGATCACTTTGTCTTCCTTAGGGCATAACGCAACATGTTTCATCACCATTCAACACGCATGATGGATCTTCTAAAATCTCATACAGGTCCTTTTCTTTTAAATACACTTCTATTTGACCAAACCACTTTTTAATGTCATTTGCTGAAACATTACCGCTAGCATTAGTAACTACCTCTGTGGCCCTGCTTGCTAATATGGGGTGTCTCTGTAAGAAACATTTATATCAGTTGTCCCCAAGAAAACTATTTTCGAAAGAGATTGTCCTAGGATTTTTATCTAAAAAGTGTTTTACAGAAAGCTGAATAGCTCCAAGACACTAAAACATCTTCTTCTTCTTCTTCTTCTTTTGAAAAATAAGTTTTTGGTCCATGTTCAGTTTTGGAAAATTTTTTATTCAGTCGAAATTGCAAAGTGGAACGAGGTACATTATATTTTAAGGCCGCCTCTTTTTTTGGCATACCATATTTAATTTCTTGTAAAGCGTTTTAAACTACCTCTTCGCTATATTTTTTTAGTGTATTTGCAGTTTTCTTTAACTTTTGGCATTGTGACTAGTTCTGAAAGAGAACAAGTCAATTACTAATTTTACACATATTTCGTAAGCGCTTGTTATTGGCACTCATGCCAATTACTAGCTTTTGCCATTTTTTTCATGCTAGTTATTGACACCCTTAAAATGTAATTTAAATATTGGTTAAACCACATTATTATATGATAATTTCAATCTTAGCAATCATTGAATAGCACCAAAAACGTAAAAAACAAAAAAAAATAACACCCAATGGATAAAAACATCAAAATAAAAAACGAGGGTTTCTAAAGAATTTCGTTAAATCCTTACCTGAGACAAACGCGTGCACTTTCACTAACAGTCAACGCCATAATGAATTAAGTATCGTAGGCATACGTTTCGCGCTTAGTACATGTTGCCAACTTTCTAAAAAAGTATTAATAATCCTGAAAAAGCAACTAGACATCTAATTATTGTTGAAGAAATACAAGAGTGCCAATAACTGAGTGGGTGCCAATAATTGGGTAGTTTACCCTACCTCAAAAATAATTTTGTTATCATTTCTAATTAAAAGAAGTTCTAGAAAATGAAGTTTGCTATCAGTTTCACTCTCCATAGTAAAGGATATTTTTCATGGAAAGAATTAATAAATTCTAAAAATTTAAACAATTCTTGTTCACTACCCTTCCAAACAATACAAAAATCATCCACGTACCTTTTATAGCTTACCAGATGTTCTGAAAGCGAGCTATACATACGAACGTTGTCGAAAATATCTATTATTAAATTTAAAAAAGTTTTGTTCTAGCAAAGCGTTTAACAGTAGAATGAGATCACATATTAAGACAGCCGGTAAGTTTTTGTTTCTTAATCACTGGCCGACAAGATTTTTCTAACACTGGCCAGCTCATTATTTTCACAATGGAAATACCCTCCCAATAATAAAAAAAATATTCGAAAAGCCCTAATACGTACAATACAATTTTTTAATAGCCTAATTAGAACCTTTTATATTGGCAGGTAAACAATTTTATTGTGGGGCGGCTAAAATGGATCCATTTTACAACGAAAAAATTACCTAGACTGGGTTGTTTACAACATTAGACATAAAATAAGCGTTAAACATCACTCCTCTGTTGAGTTTCGAATTGAGTAGTTCTCTGTGTATCGATAAGCAAGTGTATGTGAAGACGAGAATGTCGAGTCAAACGCGCCGAAGTTGCAAAACTTCTCCTGACAAATTTTGTTATATTTGTGGAGAATTTCTGATGAAATCACAAGCCAGGCCATTTTCCGAAAATGAAAAAAAGGCCTACTTTAAATATTTTTGTGTGTTAATTGGGGATCAAGATACGCGGTGGGCTCCCCATGTGTGCTGTGTTAGTTGTAGTGTATCATGGGTGCAGTGGATGAAGGGAAAGAGAAAAAGTATGCCTTTTGCAGTTCCAATGGTATGGCGAGAACCCACCAATCATCCCAACGATTGTTATTTTTACCTGACAAAGACTGAAAGTTATTCCAAAAAGGGAAAGCACAATATAGAATATCTAAATTTGCAATCTGCCATACACCTGTTCCTCATAATGCAAATTTGCCAGTGCCGATTGCGCCTTTAAATTGGCAAGCTATTGATTTGGGAGATAATGGAGATAACGCATCATCAGGCAGGTCAGAAGAACAGTGTACCGATCCCACTTTTACCACAGGTCCCAGTTCCGGCGAGCCACATTTGATTGTTCAAATTGAATTAAAAGATTTAGTACGTGACTTGGGGTTATCCAAGCAACAGTCAGAACTTCTGGGTTCCCGTCTTAAGGAATGGAATCTATTGATTAAAGAAACAAAAATTACGAATTCCAGAAAAAGAAATGCTATGTTTTCTAAATTCTACAGTACGAAAAATTCGTTGTGCGCGTGTACTGATATACACAGTTTAATGCAGGAACTTGATATTGAACATTCCCCCTGTGAGTGGCACTTATTCATAGACTCATCTAAATATAGCTTAAAAGCTGTGTTATTGCATAATGGAAAATTAAAACCCTCTATGCCAGTTGCCCATTCAGTTGCAATGAAAGAAAATTATGAAAATATACGCACGATTTTGGATAAAATAAGCTACAATAGGTATAAATCACAGATATGTGGGGACTTAAAAGTTATTTCGATTTTAGTGGGACTTCAAGGGGATTTAAAAAATATTGCTGTTTCCTTTGTTTATGAGACAGTCGTGCAATAAATCAGCATTATGTAACAAAAATTTGGCCAGAAAGAAGCGAATTTCAACCGGGATCTCAAAATGTTAAATTTATACCTCTTGTTGATCCCAAAAATGTCCTTTTACCTCCTCTTCACATTAAACTTAGGCTAATGAAAAACTTTGTGAAGGCTTTGAATAAAGAAGGTGATGGATTTAAATACCTAAGACAAGTCTTTTCATAGTTAAGTGATGCCAAATTAAAAGAAGGCATTTTTATTGGGCCACAAAACAGAAAATTGCCGGACGATGTCAATTTTACGGAAAAGCTTATCAGGCAGGAACCCAGAGCATGGAATTCATTTGTTAATGTAGTAAGAGGATTTTTAGGCAACAGTATGGATGAAAATTATGAACAATTAATTAGAATGTCATTAAAAATTCACTTCCTCCGCTCCCATCTGTCATTTTTTCCTAAAAATTAGGGAGCTGCTAATGACGAGCAGGGTGAAAGGTTTCACCAAGATATCAGGACAATGGAAATTCGGTACCAAGGACGATGGGATCCAGCCATGATGGATGACTACTGTTGGTTTTTGAAAAGAGAGGATAGGACACCTTATAAATGGAAAAAATAAAGTTTAATTAGTGTTTTAAGTTAATATTTTTCTCGTTTACTTTTCTCTTAGATCTATGGTATGTTTAATAGGCGAAAACTTTAAACATAGTCAATAAACAGGGTTAAGAATTTTCTGAAATCATTTTTTCTATAGATATTAACTATCGTTACATTCGATATAGTTCTACAACTCTAACAAGAAAACTTTCTATTTGTCATTTTCGTTTTTGGATAGGTCCATTCTATTAGATTATGCTATTCTGATTTGTGTTACAACAAAAAAAATTTTTTTTGTCGCCCAGTGTACTTTTTTAGTTAAATCAATGCATTCAATTGGGGGAATGCTAGGGAAAAGGTTTTTAACATCTAAAGAGACAAGTGTAGCATTTGGTGGTAAGGATGTGTTTTTTAGGTAGTTGGGGAAATCTATGGAATTTTTGGTAGAATATTCACTTTCAAACTCAGTGACCTATTTAAGAATAGTATTTAGCCAGGAGGAAAGTTGATAACAGGGCGCATTTATGAAAGAAACCACTGGTCTAATTGGAGTACCCTCCTTGCGAATTTATGGTAAACTATATAACAGTGGTGTTCATTGGATAAAGCTTTTGTTTTGTTATGTTAAAATATTCAAGCGCTGCAATGGTCTTATCCAAAACTTGTTTCCCATTAGTATAAAAGGAATTAGTTGGATCCCTTGACAAAGATTGGAATTCGTCGGTATTTAAGAACTCCAATACTTTTTCAGTGTCATCAAGGCTTTTCATTATAACAAGACAGGAGCCTTTACCAGCCTTAGTAATCAAATGTTCATTATCTTTTATTTTTGCTTTCAAACTGTTAAGGTTAGCTTTCGTTTTTATTATTAATCTCACTATTAGAGTTTAAGAAAGTTATTATTTTTGCCCTTAGAAAGTTTTTGTTGTTAAACTCCACAAAAGAGTACAAATGTGTTAAGGTTAAGTACAAATACTTTAGCCTGGAATTCACTGAATTGAGAGTTCTATAATGAGCCTTTATTTTTTTTTAATCCAGGTGGATTTGACAGACTTTTTAAATGACCACTATCCCAAGCTGCTCTTACTAAAGAATTAGATATAATAAGGGAAATTGCCTTAAACAATGGTTTCTCAATGAAAACATTCAGCAAACGTTTTTATAAATTTATGAACAAATAAAAACTTACATAATAATCTAATTAATACAAACAAATTCAGAGTTTTAGCATATTTTGGAAATATATACTTACATTTAGCTAAATTTTTAAAGTCATTTAGTATCTCCATATCATTTAAAACAAACAATACTTTAAAACAACACATAGTTAGAATCAAAGACAAAAAGGGTAGTATTGAGAAATCTGGAGTTTATTTCCATCATTGTGGAGAGTGTCCTGCTGTTTACGTGGGACAATCGGGTAGGAAAATTTCGACAAGGATCCAGTAAGACCTCAGCTTGGTTACAAAACATCAAAATACAGATATTTCTAATACAAAATCTGCCTTTGTGAATTATTTGTTATCCTCAAAACATCGGTTTTTCCTATCTGAAAATGTAAATATAATTCATGAATGCGATAAAGGTAAGAAGCTAGATCTTTTGGAAAAGATGGACATAACGAAAGCTAAAAAGAGCCCCGTCCTTACCTCTGTTAATGAAATGTTTAATTTTGAGCCTCATTTGATTTTAACAATATTTCAAAAGAATATGTTCTCATTTTGTATAAACTTCAAGATTTTCCTGTCATTTTCACCAATTCTTCTTTTTTTTATTAATGTAGCATGTCCTGTACGACAGTTAGTCAAGTTCATCCTGAACAATCTTTTCTTTTTTCGTTTTGACCTATCGCCTCTCATCAAATAAATTTACATCGACCTCTTTAATCGGTCACTTAAGCGTTATGTTTGTTTTATGTGCTTTGTAAAATGTGTTTTGTGTATGGTAAAGATATATTATTCAATTGTATTTTACTGTTGTGATGTATATTCATTTTAGGGCTGATGATGCCCGTTAGGGCGAAACATGTAACTTATTCCCAACTTATTTCTGACTGAGACCTAGACTTTCTGTATATTTTTTAATCGAATAAGACTTATGACCATGTTACAATACTAATCGCTGAAAAATCGAAAAATGTTTAATACAAGCGAAAAATCAAAAATCACCCCCTTACATATTGTCGAATAAAACATCCATCCGAGCGAAATGCCGGCTGCGTAATGTGCCGCGTACGTGCTCTAGAATAAAATATCAAATCAAGTAAACCGAGACCACTCACCGATTTATTTGCGGTTCATCAACTCCCTTTTTGCCAAGATAACTTACAGCCACTGATCACTGCATTCATTTCGCAACACAGGGAATTGTGAAACTACTTCGCTTGAAGAGAGCCTTAATGACTGATTCGACCGACACCGAGCGCGTAAAAAAACTCTTTTAAAACTTTCGCCATCTGCAAAATCGTTTTCTGCATGACCAATACTTAACTTTGAGCTATGTGCGAATGTAAATGGTTTAAACTTTTTGATGGCCGTTTAGCTTTAATTTTGTACAATACAAGGGTTAATAGTTCTGTTAAAATAAACGAAATCCAATACAAATTGACGAATCTATTGTAGATTTTTGAAACCAACCGATTCTTATATATTTTGAAGCGCTCTTTCCGATGTAATAAGTGCCCAAATTTGGGAAAATGTGTACGGATGTTTTTAACATAATTAATATCTCCGAAAGAGGCGCTTATATTAAAAATTTGCTCAACCACAAACGAGAAATTCCCACTCACAACACGTGTGTTAAAAAATATTTTTTAATACATTTTCAACACGACAATCTTGGGTCAGAGTTACAGCTGGCGTAACGGGTGACAATTTTTTCAACACTAGTGTTAAAGCCATTTTTTCCACACTAGTGTTGAAATGTACAAAATATAAACTCATGTACAAATTTTCCCGTAAGACTGGTGGTGTTTTCGAAAAATTTTAGCGGAAATAACACGTCGTCTAGGAAACATGGTGTTTCCACTTACCTGGTTAGGTGTGGTTACATACCTAACCAAAAAATTAAATCTCGACAATATGAAACCTGCTTTTGAGAGACGCTAGAGTCCCTAGAAACTGATTTTTTTTTTAAGTATCTTTCAAACATTCTTGAAAAGTTGTCAATATGAATAATCGCCTTGGGCTAGTTCAAGAAGAGGAAATTGATGAAAATATAATTGGAAGCGAATCAAGAAAAACCGTTAAATCCAAGAAGAGCATCTGGAGTCAGTTTATGTCATTCTGCGATGAAAAAAACTATACGTTTGACCAAGATACTCCAGTATCCCAACTAGCAATGATTTTGAAAAGCTGGGCCTACAATATGCGAATATATGAACGGGGAGGAATATAAAGAAGGCACGGTAAAAATTATTTGGAATGTGACGGCGAAATTATTGATGGAAAGGTATTTCAATGAATACAAAATTAAAATAAATCCCTTCGAGCAGATCGAATTCAAATCGGCCCGAGACGCAAAAAATGCCAAAAGGAGACATTTGCAAGGTATTGAAGGCAAACGCAGAGAATCGGCCGTTTTTTTAACATAAATATTAAAAATGTCAAAATTTCATTCAAAAGTGTAAATACTCTCAAGAGACATTTAGTAAGGACAAAGGACACAACCGATAAATTGTCCAGATCTGGGGTTTATGCACTAAATTGTGGCAAATGTTCCACGACCTATGTGGGACAAACAGGTCGAAAAATTTCCACAAGGGTGAGAGAACATTTAAGCCTTGTCAACAAATTCAGAGATACGGATGTAACTGAGACTGTTTCAGCTTTTGCCAATCATTTGTTGCAGTCAGGTCATGAATTTTCCATTTCTGACGTTAATGTTTTACATGAATGTCCGAAGGGGAAAAAGCTTGACCTTCTAGAAAGAATGGAAATAACCAAAGCTATAAATAGTCCTATTCTCACTTGCGTTAACGATGTTTTTAATTTTGAACCAACCCTAATATTTAACAATTTAATGTAATAATAATTGTAGGCAAGCTTCATTTCATTCACTAATTCATAGAGTGAGAGTTTTTGGTTCTTTTCTTCGACTAGTCCAGTGGTCTGTGGGTGGTTGCTTCGGCTTCTCACTCGGGTGGTCTGGGTTTGATCCCGTCTAGAGACATGAATCTTTTTTTAATACTTTTTTAATATTTTATTTTGTTTATTCACGTGAGACTTAACCTTATTTTAATGTCCATCAAATATGTATAAGTAGTTGTTTGTTTTGTTGTGCTTTAGTGTGTTTTATTCTATTTCTAAGTTATTGTTTTAGGATTTGTGAGTGTGATTATTTACTAAGGTTCTCTCTGTTGTTTGTAGGTCTGATGATGCTCGAAAGGGCGAAACACGTGTCATGTTTGTTGTGAATTGTAAAATTATAATTTAATGAGACCGAGACTTGGTGTCTTTTTCTATGTTTGTTATTAAAACTAGGTCTCTTTGAGCAATATGGACAATTTCTTCGATTTTTATGGTATAGTAAGTACAGGTAACAGAGGTAATTTGTTTTTAAATATTCGATTAGTATATAGGTCTTGTCACGAAAGTGTAAATTGTCACTCGGATAAGATTTTAAACGATCGAAGATACAATTTTGTACGATTCACGTGTGATACATCGTTATTAAAGCTAGCGACAAGGTCTAGCCAAGTTTAAAGTAAGATGAAAAGATACCTACGTATTAGAAGAACCTGCCTGCACGTCCGACTTAAAAAAATGTGTTATGTATAGGCAATTTAAATTACATTTCGTTTAAAAATGGGTTCGAAAGGGTTCACGCGCTGCAGAAATACAAAGACACGAGTACGATTTACCATTTCAAATTTTGCAGTTACGTAGACAAAGGATCAATGCAAGGCGGTGAAGAGACATTTGGTGGAAAAAAAGTTATATCCGACGGCATTTGCGACAAAAAGTGGTCGGAAAATTGTCGAAAATGGACAAATCTACTTCTATTTTATAATTCTAGATTAGATTTTTTAATAAAAAATCGCATTTAGCGGCCAACTATACATATTTCCGTATTGAAATCACATTGAAGCTAATACATATCTCTTATAGTTTTAACATAATATTGCAGCGGCGGAAGGCTTGAAAATGATCCATAATAATGGGTGCAGTTTCCCCTTAAGAAACTTTTCTGGTTACACAACTCTCGTAGAATATTAACACAAAATAAAAACGAGTCAAGCAGTAAATTAGACTTCAAAGATCAATGCCACGACAGTCGAAAAATAAATCTTTATCTCCAGGTAGCAGCAGGTACCTAAACAGCTAAGCAATTATATCCCAAAAATCGTATTATTACCATAATTCAAATCCTCTCATATTTTGAAAAACGTTAATTTTTGATACATGTTACTTTATACAAAAAATATGCAGAATTTAGTATAAAATTCAAAAATATTAAAAATGTGGTATTTTATATTAAAAAAAGAAAGTTGTTTTTTTTTGAGACACTCTGTATACATTAAAATATTAGCATATGAAAAACCAGATCGGATCAAATAACTCTTGTTTGGAACAATTTTTTTCAAATTTCAAGAATAGTCAAGATGTTTTTACATAAAGAGTTATCTGGATCATCCTGTATAAATAACGTATATATAATTCTAAACAATGTGACTCTGTTGTGTTTTTCAGCATATTAAGCGTCATTAAAACTTTTAATATACAGTAAAATGGTAATACAAGGACCCTTACGTTTTCATTTTCTACCATTTCCCACAGAGAATCGCTCTCAGGCAAACCTTGTCATGCATTCGACAGGAACAGGCTTATTTTCCCTCGTTCGTTTTGTTGCCACAAACTCAAAAATTAATCATCTGGTGATATTCGCGTCCTCTTCTGTGTTAGCGTTTTATTACTTTTGTACCAGCGTTTGTTTAATGTTTGGTTTAGCTCGTCATCAGTATATTTCAGGGCGTATTACGAGCATGTTTGGTATAAAGGAACTCACCGTTAAAGAGGGTGTAATTTTAAAATTTTCAATTCTGTATATTAGTATGTGCGGATATTTACAAATTACTTTTTTGCCAGCTTTTCAACTTTCCCATTATTAAAAAAATTGATACGAAATTAGCTCCTAATAATTATCATATATTAACTAACTTAAAGCAACGCAACTAAAATTCCAAAATATATCAAGTAGAAACAGTATCCAAAGCTACAACAATCGTAATATTTCTCTCTAAACAGGATTTTTTTATATATTAATATTTCCAACCTACGCGAGGCAAACACTAATCCAAACAACGAATTCCATGGAATTCGAATACCAACAGTCGTGAGGTGTTTAGAAGAACGGCAATTGCACCACAACGTTGCCATCTTATTCCTTTAAAGGGTTATGGATGTTCAGGTCTTTTTGAGGGGAGTAAAATTCATATTTAGTTATATATCCATAAAATTTCCATTTCTACTAAAAAGAAGCGTATTTTTGAGAGGATTTGTCAAATAAATATGAAAAATTTTCACCTTACATACGGGATATTCTTTATATTTTAAAGATATGTGTATTTAAATTTTAAAATCTATATACAGGATTTTTCTAAATAGGTGTCCGATATTTCACGGACTGGTTCCTCAAATATTTTTAAGGTAAAAAGTGTATACGTGTGGTCTAAAATGCTTCGTTTTCGAGATTCAGGGTGTCAAAGTTAAATTTTTATTTTTTTTGTCTGCATAATTTCCTAAATAATTCCGATGGGTGGATGGATGAAAATTGGTATTTGGAGGTTTTTTGACATTAGAAATTTGAATTTGATTTTAATTTAGCTCTTCTTTGTGTAGTGGCGCCGCCTACATGTCTTGTCTTGTATTACATTTTTTGTCAAAAAAATGAATTTCCCAATTATTTTTACGTAAAAAAGCTATTCTCATTAAAATCTTTACTGTTTCTCGAGATTTATGATTTCTATAACAATTATATGAAACAATATTATGCAGTAACAATTTTTTTAATCATCATAAACATTTCAGACAATGATTTGTAGAAAACAACATACGATAATAAAATACAACAAACAGTAAAACACTAGATTTTTTAATCACAACAATTGTTGGACATGGCCACCTCCTGCCAAAATGCATGCATCCAACCTTCTTCTTATCGAATCGTGAAAAATTCCCGGTGTATTTCTAATTGTTTGACAAAAAGCTATTATGCGATTCCTTAGTTGTTCTTCATTTTGAATCTGGGTTTGGTAAACGAGATTCTTGAAATAACCCCAAAGGAAATAATCTGGGCAGTTAAGGTCTAGTGACTTAGGGGGTCATGCATGCTAAATGCTAAAATGTGCTGGTGCCCCGTCATGCATATACCACGTTTGATTTCGAAGTTAAAGTGGCACATTTTCAAGCAAAACGGGCAAATCTTCTTCAAGAAATGGGCGATACCTACCACTCTTTTAATCTCCCACAACTCCAGCCCACACGTTAACGGAAAACTGTTCTTGAAAATGCCATTCTTTCTCCATTGCATGGGGGTTTTCCTCTCACCATAAATGGTTATTATGAAAATTGCGAATAGCATTGCGTGAGAAATTTGCTTCGTCCGTGAACAAGATTTGATTACCAAATAGAGGATTTTCAGTCAGGCATTGCAGAAACCAATGACAGAAGTCGATACGATTTGGAAAGTCACGAGGGAGAAGTGCCTGAATCCTCTGAATGTGATTAGGGATAAAGCAAATTATCGACTAAAATTCTCCAAACCAGAACATGCGGAATGTTTAATGTTAGATATATTTTGCTGGTACCAGATGTTCTTCTAATAGATTAAGAACTGCTTCCTCGGTTTCTGGAATTCTTACCGTCCGATGTGCACCGGAGAGGTAATCGGTTGTCTTAAAAGTTTGTGCTTCTCTCAACTTAATATTTTTGTGATGCATTATGGATATAAAGTCCTACATTTTGCCATTCAATGTTACATGCATTGATTATTTCAAATACAAATAACTCAAAAACAGTTGCTGCTAGTGACTTTTAATAAAAATTACCTCTTTCACGTAAAAATTATTGAGAAATTCCTTTTTGACCAAACAAAGCATTTTAGACCATACGTTTATAAGAACTTTTTACCTTAGAAATACTTGAGGAATCACCTTGTCATATATCGGACAGTTATTCAGAAACATCCTGTATACATAACACAAAATCATTCTCATAATGCTTTCCAAACGTAAGTTAGATATATAGGTAAACTTTTATACGTGTGTAATACATTTTAACGGAGAATTCATGTATGGAAAAAAATAGAGTGCATTTCATTTTAAAAAAATCGGTAGATTCACAATATTTCTTGTTCATTTTCCACTACTTAAAATAAACAGTCTAAATCGCATATGATTATCTGGTAACAACTTTACACAAATCTTATAAGCTGTAATTTATTTCATTTTTTTTAAGTTATTAATCAATTTTGTTTATTTTTTTATTTATTTCTTGTTAAATAAATTTTCTGAAAAGTATAAACCATGTCAAGAATTACTAAGCCTAGAAATACAAAATACATACTAGAATACATTTGATAAAAACAAAAATTTAAACATATTTTAAAATATGAAACTGGAAGCTTAGAAATGCAAAAATACGTTGAAATACATTTGATAAACAAACTTTATTCATGTTTTATTATTCATATGGTAACTCAATAAATATAACTAATTGCCAAAATAACAGAATAAAAGCAGTGGTCAATAAGATAGCGACTTAACTTTTTTCTAAATTTCCTTTGAGGTTTTGTTGTTTTAATTTCATTAGGCAGTTTAATACATACATAACTGCAAAAACAAAATGGGCTGTTTTTATACTTTGATAAATGAAAATTAAGAATCAATATATTGTTGCTTTGTCTTATTTCATAATTGTATTGCCTAGATACAACTGGAAATTGCGAGAGGCAGACGCGAAAAAGCTTAAATCAGTAGGCTTATCTTTTGAAATAATGAATTATAATAAGTACAGGAATTGCCTAACGTATTGTTATCATTGTATTTATTTTAGAACCAGAAAAATCTATGAACAAACCGAACAAATTTGTATTTTGGCCTATTTGCAGTATATTGGTTCATTCAACATGAAAGGACGTTACAAGTAATTCTCACTACTACTGGAAAATATCCACTCTATGTACAGTTCAAATACACATTTATTTTTATCCTATGTACAATAAAAAAAAATTCACTTAGCAAAAGTTTTACAAGTTCTTGTCGGCCCAGAGGGATATCAATCAGTTTCCTTTTCGCGAAATAGTTGGACCGATGCTGTTCTCGTTTTCATGAATAAGGTGATCAGTGGTTGTAAGTTATCTTTCTGAAGAGAAGTTAATGAACGCGACTAGTGGTCCCGTTTTTACTTCATTTGTTATTTCTGGCTTTGACACGTGCCCTTTATGTGCCACGTAAGAATTTGTTTTGCATTAGAAGACTAATTATAGTTTTTTCTTCGCCTGATTTTAAACAAAATGCTTGTTTTGAAGTAGCTATAAGGTTGTTAAAAAAAGTTTTGTTTTGTAAACTGCTGGATAGAGTAAACGAACATGCGAATTTTTAGGTAAAATTTCAATCCAATTTTCTTTATAACAGTAAATATTGTTTTTTATTTCTAAATCTAAGAAAAATAAATGAATAGCAACGTCTGAAACACTTGACTGGACATTGTGTTTTTCTTTCGCACCCTGTTCAATTCCATGGCTGGGCAGTTTCTCTTTTGTATATGTTTCTCATATCTATCTGCTATAATAAATCATTTCACATTTTTCTGTACGAACAGCATGCGGAGGGTTTGCATTTAATTAAATCATCATTGCAGACACTTTTATTTATTTGTTATTAACTTTTTTTCAATTAAATAATGAAATTTGCTGACCTTATAATAAAGTTTATACTTACCTGCTGCGAATCGTTTTCCGATTTAGTTAAAACTAATGATTATGACGTTGTCATAGTTACCGAAACATGGCTCACTGAATACCTTAATGGCGAGAGTAGCTATACCTGGCTATATTTTTTATAGCATAGACAGATGGGGTCGAGGGGGCGATATCTGCGCTTATGTCAAAAAATCTTCTAAGTCACAAAAACTCACAAACTTAGTTTGTAATGAATCCTCAGTTGGAAAATCTTTTTATAAAAATCCATCTGCCCTCTAAATATTTTGTTGTTGGAGCTTTTTATCGAAATCCAAATCTTAATATTAATACCGTGATTCAAGATTTCGATAATATTCCATTGCATTTGCCTACTATTTGATCACATCTTTTGCCTTAGTGATCTAAAACCGATTTTGTTTTCAGAATGTTTTAAGTCTTGTGATCTTTCACAAATTTGGAATGAACCCATGAGAATAACAAAAACTAGTAGTACCTTAATTGACCCATATTCGTAAGTAATCCTGAATTCAGTGTTCAGATCTCGTGAAGTAAAGATCCCTGAAGATGCCTCGTGCAATCGAAGGCGAAACGTCGGATAGTAATTCTAATTTTACACGGTCTAATCCCAATCCATATATTTTAAATCAAAACTAGTCTGATTTGTCAAAAATAGCTGGCCATTTTCAAAGCTTACATGCAACATCTTTAAAAGCGGAGAAAACGTCCTAGTTTATGTCTTGTATTGCATTCTTTTAGGAAATGGTAAATTTCAACCCTCCCTTTCTACCCCTCAACTTTATTAAAGTTCCTATTAAATATCAAATACGTTCTTAATTTTTCCTTAACCTCTTACTTTTGACAGGAGAGTATGTATTCCTGTGTATTAAACCCTCTTGACAACGGACACTCTGAACAACGGACACGGACAGTAAAATTTGGAACATTTTTAATAAAAACAGTAAAATTTACCTCTTCAAAACGGACAGATGTTCAGGTAATTTTTGAAAAATCCACATTTAATGCCAGTATTGTATTTATTAGTTTTGATGTTACTCTGGTGCGATCAAAATAAAAGAAAGTTTTTGAGTCTTCAAGAAAAAGTTCAAATGATCCGTAGTAAGTACTCGGAAAAAAACAAACTTAACATGAAAGAGAAAAAGAATTTTGCGAAAACTGAGGGTGCTGACATAGACCAAATTGTCTACGACTGGTTTTGTAAAGTACGCTCTAAAAACATTCCAATATCTGGTACAATAATAAAGGAAAAAGCATAAGAAAATGCGAAGAATCTAGAAGTTGATGGTTTTAAAGGATGAAATGGATGGTTGTACAAGTTCTGTCAACGTCATAATATCTCTTTCAAATCCATCTGTGGCGAAGCAGCGGCTGTAGACTTGGTAACTGATTGGCGGATGAAATTATGTGCTATTATCAAAAACTCTGAACTGGGACTCTTTTTTCGCGCCTTGCCAAATAAAACGTTTTCTTTAAAAGGCGAAACATGTGCTGGCGGGAAAGGGTCCAAGGAGAGACTCACTATTTTACTTTTCTCCGCTAAGAATGGAGAAAAAAAAATGCACTGGTGATTGGAAAAAGTAAAAAACCCCGTTGTTTTAAAGGATCGAGCGTGAAAAAATTGCTACTTGAATGGTACTATAACAAGAAAGCATGGATGACAAGGGATATAATGTCGAATTGGTTGATAAAATTTGACCGAAAAGTACAAAGACAAAACCGAAGTACTTATATTTTTGGATAATGCTGCATCTCATCCAAAACTGGAGTTGAAAAATGTTAAAATAATGTTTTTACCGCCCAATACGACATCACATTGCCAGCTATAGGACCAGGGCGTGATTCAAAATTTTAAAAACCACTACAGAAACTTTTTAATCAAGCGACTTTTGTCATCCATGGAGTATTCTGAATCTACCGAACTATTGGAGAAATCCATAAATGTTGTAAGTGCCTTGATTTGTATTGTTGCTGCATGAAAAAAATCCAAGACGATGGTAACTGCTTCCGCAAAGCTGGATTCGACGAAATTCTCGAGGAAAACGTTGACTACAATAGTGAAGATGATGTGCTATTATCGGAATTATGGAGAAACATCAATGTATTCTCTTGCGACTTAACTGCATATTTAGAAATTGATTAAAGTTTATAAGATTGCATGAAGTGATGATGAAGAAATAATTTCTTCCAATATTAAGAACATTAAGGAAGCATATAAAATGTTAAGGGATATTGAAAACTTTTATATGTTATCTGGAGATTCTGTTTTATGGGAGAAACTTTCAGTAGTTGCGTCTAAAATGGAATCTCAAATTATTAAAAATAAATTAACTAGTTTAAGACAAACAACATTTGATAATTTTTTTAAATAGAAACTTTTTAATAAATAGAACTGTATATGTAGGTAGTATAATATTTTGTATTAGTAAATAATTACGAAATTGTAGTGGCGGATTCATGGTTTAAAACTATTTTTTGGGTTTTTCCGCCTTAGAAAATTGAAAAAAATAAATAAAAAATAAAATATAGTTACCCTATAAATTGAATAGATAGTCTTGAGTTCTGGGTCCACTACGAAGGTACCCGAGGAACGACACTGAAAAATCCCTGCTTTCTGGACGTTTCGAGGGAAAGTCTACCCCCGTCTTCAGCAAACCTACAAATAAAATACTAAAAGCAGAATATGTCTTATGTTTCGTATCAGAAATATAACCAGAATGGCTAATCTCTGACAAAATGTCAGTAATGTCAGTTTAAAGGTGTTATTTTTAATTGTTAGAATAAGGTGCGAAATAGGTGTACCTAGAGTATGTTCATTTTAATTTATTGTATTTTGAGGTGTCCTTTTTTTACTTCAGTATTTAGCAAATTTAACCAAGTGTTATTAAAACTAACGGAACAAGATGCTACACAATTATCTTTAGTTAATAATATTAAGGCACTTTCTTTTATTTTACGTTTTTTGGAACATGGTTCTTTTGCTAAAATACTAGAAGCATTCCAATTAATTTTATGATTGTTATCTAGTGCATGTTGGCAAATGTTTGATTTTTGAAATTCCCTATTTTTTATGTATGTTTGGTGTTCTTTAATTCTTTTGGCTAATGGCCTAGAGGTTTCACCTATGTAAAATTTATTGCATTGACACGGAATTTTATAAATAACATTTTTTGTATTTTCTTGTTCATTGCTAGGTTTTGTTTTTGTAAGTTTACTTCTAAGTGTATTTTGTGTTTTAAAGATCGTTCTGATGTTAAAACGTTTACCTATTCGTTTTATTTTATCTGATAAATTAGGTATGTATGGTATAAAGAGGTTTGTAATTGGTCTATTTTGGATTTTTTTGTTTTTTGGATTCTCAAATTCATAAAAACATTTTTCAACGAAATCATTAGGATAATTATTTTGATTTAAAACATCTTTTATAAAATTTTTTTCTTTAATAAAATTTTGTTCTTTGCAAATTATTTTTGCTCTATCATATAGACTTTTTACAACTCCCTTTTTAACCATGATTGGATGGTTTGAGTAAAAATTTAAGTATCTGTTTGTGAAACAGTTACTTAAATTTTTACTCAAAAAATCATGGTTAAAAAGGGAGTTGTAAAAAATATGATAGAGCAAAAATAATTTGCAAAGAACAAAATTTTATTAAAGAAAAAAATTTTATAAAAGATGTTTTAAATCAAAATAATTATCCTAATGATTTCGTTGAAAAATGTTTTTATGAATTTGAGAATCCAAAAAACAAAAAAATCCAAAATAGACCAATTACAAACCTCTTTATACCATACATACCTAATTTATCAGATAAAATAAAACGAATAGGTAAACGTTTTAACATCAGAACGATCTTTAAAACACAAAATACACTTAGAAGTAAACTTACAAAAACAAAACCTAGCAATGAACAAGAAAATACAAAAAATGTTATTTATAAAATTCCGTGTCAATGCAATAAATTTTACATAGGTGAAACCTCTAGGCCATTAGCCAAAAGAATTAAAGAACACCAAACATACATAAAAAATAGGGAATTTCAAAAATCAAACATTTGCCAACATGCACTAGATAACAATCATAAAATTAATTGGAATGCTTCTAGTATTTTAGCAAAAGAAACATGTTCCAAAAAACGTAAAATAAAAGAAAGTGCCTTAATATTATTAACTAAAGATAATTGTGTAGCATCTTGTTCCGTTAGTTTTAATAACACTTGGTTAAATTTGCTAAATACTGAAGTAAAAAAAGGACACCTCAAAATACAATAAATTAAAATGAACATACTCTAGGTACACCTATTTCGCACCTTATTCTAACAATTAAAAATAACACCTTTAAACTGACATTCACGGACATTTTGTCAGAGATTAGCCATTCTGGTTATATTTCTGATACGAAACATAAGACATATTCTGCTTTTAGTATTTTATTTGTAGGTTTGCTGAAGACGGCGGTAGACTTTCCCTCGAAACGTCCAGAAAGCAGGCATTTTTCAGTGTCGTTCCTCGGGTACCTTCGTAGTGGACCCAGAACTCAAGACTATCTATTCAATTTATAGGGTAACTATATTTTATTTTTTATTCATTTTTTTCAATTTTCTAAGGCGGAAAAACCCAAAAAATAATTTTGTATTAGGTAGTACATTTTTATTGTATGCATATATGTATGTAAAAGATGTTGTTGTATACGTAGTAACAATTGTATTAATAATTTGTACTAAACATATTATTTTTTTACTTAAAAATATAATATTTTTTTAAATTAAATTTCATTAGTATTAAGTTTGTTTACTTCCCACAGCGGACACCTCTATACAACGGACAGTTTCTGTGGCATGGCTACTGTCCGTTGTTGAGACGTTTCACTCTATATGCATTTAAATATACTTACTTTTGACGATTTTTTGGGCACCTGAATAAAGTCTTTCCTCCACTATCTTTGTTAGAACATAACAAGTAAAGACATATACAACCAGGCATTTTCGCTGCAGCAAAGTAAAATGTCTCTATACGTAGGTATAATGATATTGTACACACGATTAAATATATTTTTTTTAGATTCTCGTATAATTACAAATAAAGATAAATTAAAAACATCCAAACTCTGACAGAAACACCCGTACTACACAGCAGTTGGAACACACCGAGACGGCCGTGAAACTTTATAACCATCGTTCCCCGTACGTGTTGCCAAGCGGCCTGCCGCTCGACTCCCCACTACTTTTGCTATTGCTCTACTTTTCGGTATATATATATATATATATATATATATATATATATATATATATATATATATATATATAAATCACCTTGTTTTTCAATTTCTATGGCTTCTCGGATTTGGAATAGAAATTGAAAAGCGTCGCAGTCACCAACACTTCAGTCTCTATTCGGACGCGAGAAAGAAAGCTTCGAAAATGCCAAATGTGATTTTGGCGAAACGTTAGCAAAACTGTTCTTTTCAGAACGACAGTAGTGAACGGATGTACACCCGGAATGAAAACACATTGTATTTTTCCATCCGTGAAGGAGTAAAAATCAACATATATATATATATATATATATATATATATATATATATATATATATATATATATATATATATATATATATATATATATATATATATATATATATATATATATATATATATATATATATATATATATATATATATATATATATATATATATATATATATATATATATATATATATATATATATATATATATATATATATATATATATATATATATATATATATATATATATATATATATATATATATATATATATATATATATATATATATATATATATATATATATATATATATATATATATATATATATATATAATTTTCACTAACCCTCTAAAGGCTCAAACGGATATCTTACAAATTTCTGAAAACAAGGCGTCTATGTTAAATTGTATATTCTGAGCATTGATTATTGAGCTTGCAGGCGAGAGGAGTTGAAAAATGTCAGGGATGAAAATCGATGTTTTAATTTTTTTTTACCGATAACGAAAATGAAAATAGCCAGGGAATTCTATGTAACATTTGGAAATATTCAAGAGGTAGACATGGTTTAACTAGTCCGAAAATACATTAATCTTCGCCCATGTAACATCGAGCATGGTAGGTTTTTATCCAATTTCGAAATGGTGTGTGTATGAAGCAACCGGTTGGCATTCATTCTTGCCAAAACAAATTGCTTTGTATCCCAATATACGGGGGCATTGCTTCCGAAGATCATCTATGTCTCTATTGGCATATTCAGGAGCTGACATTCTAACAGTAAAGCGTCATGGTGGCTGGCGATTCGACACGGTTGCGGAAAGCTACGTTAAATATTCTGTAGAATATAAAAAGACAAATAACATCCAAAATTCTGGGTCAAACGGGAGAAACTTTGGACGAGACCCGAAAAAAAAATGAAAACAATATATTGACCACAAATTTAGCAAACGTGGCTGTTTCGTTAGAAATTTATTTGAGAGATTGCACTTATAATATTTATAATAAATAATTTTACATGTTTTCTATAATACAAATTTTAAATTAAAATGGAATAAAGAAGAATCTTTTGAGGTAAGCTCATTGTTTCCTAGTGTACCCATACCACTAGCTTTAGAGTACCTAAAGGAACTACTTGAATTCAATAATTTGAAGAAAGAAATTATTAATGAATATTTGCTTCTCACAAAATTATGTATAAATCAAAATTTTTTTCAGTTAAATTATAAATATTATAAACAACTTAAAGGACTGCGATGGGCAATTGCTTATCTCAATTCGTTGCAAATTTGTTTGAATGAAGAAGAAGAGATTAAAACGCATCTTCTGGAAACGTTTTTCCTTTAAATACATCAAAATTGTAGAGCTCGAGGAATTTAGAATCATTTAATTTGATCGATTATTTCATAAAAGAGGCGTCTGTATGATGTTTGAACATCTCCGACCTTGTCTGCTCGAAGACTCTTGGCTTGTGGCTCTACATTTAACGTCATCGTTTTCTCCCAAAATAGATCAAAGTCGTGTCTTTTTTGGCTTAACATGGACTTAAAATCATCCACTTTTTTTTAGGCAAAAAGCAATATCATTTGTTTTAGTTATATATATAATATGTTCAACAAATAATTAAAATTAAAATCTCATTTCAAACAGTCCAAATACCCCCTCGAACTATTTATTGCTTTTGAGTCCCACGTTTCGTTATTTTCTATTATATTCTCAAATAGTTCAATCAGTGATTCACGATTTTCAGATACTGTCAACACAAGTCTTCCATTATAGTTCCACCTAGTAGGAGCTACTTTGGGCAATCGTTTGTGGACAATGGAGTCCAAAGTTAGTGTACGTTTTGTTGACTTGGAAAAAAAGCAGCCATGCCACTTAAAGTAACGAAAAAAACTTTACACTCTTTAATGTGATTGATGGACTGGGATAAAACTAAATTTAATTTATGAGCATAACAATGGACAAACACAGCACTTGGGAAAGTTTCTCGAACCTTAGCTTGCAGACGCCCTAATTGTCCTGCCATCACTGCAGCTCCATCATAGCTTTGAGCAACTAATTTTTTCTCTCTATTAATTTCTTTAGTAACGTTATAAACTACGGTACATAATGCATCTGCTGTTACAGCTTTATGGAAATTGTTTAAATAGGAAAAACCAGTTTTATTCCAGAGACCTTTTTCATTTTCAAAAAGTAAACATGGCCAACAAAACAATTTACTTATATTTTCACACCCTGTTAGCCATTTAAATTGTTCGTATTGTTTTTCCGGATAAAAATGTCTAATACAGTTTTTCATTTTTGTGGTTAAATTTGTCATAGGCGGTTTTGCCCTTCCTTTGGAATTTATTTGAAGCCTATCAGCGAAGTTTAATGCTGAAAATCCCTTTATTATTAAGACACACACTATACATTCACACACGCTCTTCTTACTAAATTCTCCAACATTTTCAACGTTATTACCGACAGCCGAAGGTGACGGTATTTGCATATCCACGTCCGTATTATTGCCTTCTATATCGCACCATGCACGACGCGACGTACGTATCACACAACACACGGATAGCCGTTCAAACAGAGAACCTACTCCAAGGATAGCTTCCGCCCCCACTTAAAGCATGCGAATTAAATGCAAAAATTTCAAACAGCCGGTGGGAAGTTCAATAACCTCTGGCTCGATTCACAGGAAATCAAGCATACAGGACTTGGCTGCAGAAAAGCTAGCGGCTCGGTTTTATTCGACTTCTATTGTGGGTCGGTTGGAGTCAAGGCCGCAGTTATTATGGGTTTGATAATTAAAATAATATTTTAGCATTTTTAAACAATAAATCTTCTTCTATTTATTTTACGTACGAAAAAGAGAAGAATGGGCAATTACCTGTTCTAAACACGTTAGTTATTAGAAATAACGATAAATTAGAATTTGATGTTTATAGCAAAATTTACTAATACTGATTATAACATCTGACTCATTTTATTGCCGTCAACACAAAATGGCAGCATTTCATTTCGTCACTCACAGGTTAGTCAGTTTTCCATAAAGTAAAAAACGTTTTAAAAATGAAATGAATCGAATTAAAAATATAGCTAAAAATAATGGCTATAATGATAATTTTGTACATAAATTAGTAAATAGACATAAACATAAGAAAATGTTAAAAGATGCCACTAATCTTCAAGTACTTGAAGCGCCCAATAAGTTCATAGCAATCCCATATGATCCCGATATACGAGAGGACTAAAAAAAGTACTTAAAAACGTAGATTTTAGAGTAGTCTACAAATCGGAGAACAGTTTGAAAAATCTCCTTGGAAACCCTAAAAGCAAAGTCGACTTAAAGGAGAGGAGTGGCATCTATGAAAGTAGCTGTAATAACTGCGATCTAAAATATGTTTGGCAAACGTCATAAATATTCGCTATAAAGAACACATGGCACATTTAAGATACGGAAGAACAGAAAAGTCAAGCGTTGCCCAACAGGCTTTGGAAAACAATCACCAAATAGAATTACATAATCTTAAGTTGATTATAAATATATCTAATAATGGATGCATTTGAGAGTATAGAAATAGTTAAATGTGGTAAGAAAGCACTAAATAAAGACAAAGGGTCTATTCCCTATAGTCTCATCTATTGTTTACTTGACAACAGTGCAGTCGGGTGCAACCAAGTGTGACCACATTTACCTATAAATAGTCTCGGTTAGGATAAGTTACTTTAGTTTATATCATTTGCTGATGATGATACATTTGTTAGCGAAACGCACGTCCAGAACGTAACAAGTTGTGGTGTAGTGTGATTAGAACTCTTGTATTTTAATCTAAAAAAAAAATGAATGAGGGAAAATACGTGCGGTAATAAAAAGGAGTGTGGTAATGAAGCTCTTAACTCACGCAAAATGCGTGGCTTAAGAGCTTCTTAACACACGGACCTAGATAAAATATCAAATATTCTACAAATTTAATTTTGCAATTTTTATGCATCCAGAAAAGCAAATAATTGAATGCATATCTCAAGATGCAGAGGGGTAGTCATATTTCTTATAAAAAAAAAACGTGAAATATATACAGACGTAAATTTAAAAGTAGGCTCAATTCCGAATTTAGACAACCAAATAAATTGCTCCGGGCGAAGATAAATATGCTCAAAAGACATCCTTTTTACCGCAATCGTTGCTTAGCTCTATATCATGCTTCTGGAAACTTCTTCGCGGCCAGTGATAAAATATCAAATAGATTCTAAGAATATTTTGAAAATATGGAGCCGCGCGTTTCCGACTTTAAATAAATATATGTAGGACATATAAAAGTTTTACTCACAATTTATGAATAATATGGGGCCATTACTCAGCCGAAATTGGAAAAGAGGGTCGAACACATATTGGGTCAGTCATTTCATTTGTGAAATCTGTGCGATATCTCAGGAAGGTATTTTGAGTTTATCGTAAATAAAATTTTCGTTTGCGAAAGCTATTATAATATCTCAAATTTTTGGACGAATTTCACAGAAATCGTATAAGAGAGGTAGGTGGATATAAATTGAATTTACTTAAACAAAATTCTTTTATGGCTTTTTCGCAACTAGATAAAAGTTAAATTACCCACGTTTCCCCACGCCTCGAATATTATGTTAAATTGTTGCTCAGCAAAACATTAGTCATATTAAAAAAGTCTCACAGTGACTCACAGCTTAAATGATGCAGTCGAGATTAAAAAAAAAAACTAATTTCTCAGTGGCTCAACATTTATTTTTTAAAAACGACACTGAAATTAAGTTAATATGAGTCTTTTGAAATCATATAAATTAATTTCTCGCATTAATTACACAGGGTAACAAAATGAAAACAAAAATTTGGTGCCGGAAATCTAACATCTGATTTTAGATGCTTTTAATGCCATGATTGAAATTAAAATTAAACTACTTTCGTAGCAGCCTTTACTTGACCACTTTACACACTGTTTTTTTTACGTTATGGACTCTTTAGTACAGTAAAATACATTTCCAAACTAGAAAAAGAATATTTGTAGAAAACGAAATTTTTCGTTTCAAGAAGGGGCGTGTGTTTCGCATGGGTCGTATAATTGCCAATTGGTCATTTTTACTCCATTATGATCAAATTATTATGCCCTACCTTAGCCATATTTCCGTCTTTATTACAAAACTATTATTTTGGTTAGCAATGTTAGCTAATTAGGCAGGGATATTAACGAATATCACAGCATTATACGTGCTACTTGGGATCTCTTAAAGAGTTATCGAGACGTCCATGATACCCAAAGTCTAATCTCCAAGAGATATCGACCCATACCATTTTGGGTGCAAGTTTGAGACGAACTTTTAACTGTTGTTGTCGTGTACGCAAATTTTGATTACACATACTCACAACACACACACAGAGAACCACTCTACAGAAATTACATTTTTTACTAAAAAAATGTGTTTCTTTTTGTTCCAGAACCTTTAATACATCAAAAAACGCAACTTATTTTAATCGAAAATATTTTTTATTAAAACCCTTCCACTATATTATTATATTCTACATAATAACATAGTATATTACTTAATACAATATAAGGGCTGCTTTAGGAGGATGATCATATTTTAATAACTTTTATGTTATAAAAAGCTGCGTATAAAAAGGAAGGAATTCTGTGGTAATAAAAGAACTCAATTTTGTAGGAAGTTTCCGATTTAATTCTACTCTGCCATTAAAAGTGGTAATATAATCGAGATAAAAATATCTTAATAAAGAAAATTTAAGTCGTAAGAAAAAATATTGTCCTTTGTGTAATCACAAAATGTGAGAAAGGGATATTTAAGCATAGTCCAGAACTTTGGAAATAATTATAAGCTGTTTTATTCTTTAGATTTTTAATTCTGCAGAATTCCTTGTTTGATAATGAAATAAAATAAATTATATCCTAGAGGTATCTCAAACACACAAGAGATTTTTCACGATTTAAGAGCGCGTTTTAAACCCTAACACTGGAACCCGTGGTGGAAGATAGATCAAAATACAAGAGTTCTAAGCACACCACACCACAACTTGTAACGTTCTGGACGCGCGTTTGGCTAACAAAGTTAGCATCATCAGCAGATGATAAAAACTTAGTTTATATCATCTGCTGATGATGCTAACTTGGTCAGCGAAACGCGCGTCCAGAACGTAACAAGTTGTGGTGTAGTCTGGTTAGAACTCTTGTATTTTGATCGTGCTTTAAACATTTACTAAAATATATAATATGACAAATGCCAACAAAATGTCCGGAAAAATCGAAAAAATGTTGGGCAAGTATTTTCTTAATAAGAGCAAGAGGACCACGAATTCTTTTATTCAAAGGAAATACATGCGGAACAATTTTTAAAGTTTTCCCGAAAAGATTTTTTGCACGCGTTATATTCTGTTAAAATATTTCCCGAATAAATATTGGAAATATAACTCGAAAATATTTATTTTAACTAATAAATTTACAATAAAATTATTTAAAGTAACTTCCGCTGTTTGCTATGGTTTGTAATTAAGGAGCGAGTGTGTGTTGTCATGGTAAGGTTTGAAGTGACATGCACCATTTAAAATAGCCATTCCAAAACTATATTTGCATTTTTCCTATGAGCATGTAGAAAGTACGCACTTTCCGCACGTATGTTGTATTATTAGTTGAGGAGAGGTCTAAAGACCTGATTGGTAGGCCAATAAGACCCTTTAGCCTTTCCGCACGAATGTTAGTGGGGAAAATTAGTTTTTGCCGCACTTGTGGGGAAAGTAATTAACTTTCGGCACTAGTGCTTGAAAAAGTCAAATTATTTTTCCTCAGCTGTTGTTGTTTCAATAATAGTATTAATAGACAAGTCTCGGTTGCCATGACACCAAAAAGCAATAACAACAATGTATGCGTTTGGTGCGTGATTTATTTTGCGTAGTTATTTTGTAATTTTGTGCTATTAAAAGACGGTTTTCCCACTCAACATGCAAAATGTAATTCCTGAAGGTATTTTGGAAGAAACAGCAGGAGTGAGCTTACAGGTATTGCCCGAAAAATCTCGTGCGAGAAGAAAGAGGTAAAGTCTCTTAAAGAACAAGTATTTCTAGCCTATTTTGGCGAAAAATCTAAAACTTGCAAATCTTCTACGCTATGGTCAATTTTTTCAATAGGGGAGACTGTTGTATACTGGGACAATATTTTTTAAATGAACATAAAAATTATATTTTAGTAGTATTTTGGGATTTTTTGTGTTAATTACATTTGAAACACAATAGTACTTCCAAAAATAAATTTTATTATGAATACAGTAAAATGCTGAACCAAAAAAGGCATTGTCCCACTACACGCCCGAGTCCCACTATACAACAACCCCTTGTTTTATAGTGGGACCTGAATGTGTACATACTGGGACAACCTGATAATAATAATGTTTAATTGAAATAAAATACGTATAACTCAGTAACAAAGACATATTTTATTTATAACTCATCAAAAATATGAAAGCATTACTTTTTAAGTTTGTTGGTAACTAATATAATATATGTAAAACAAACAAAACTAATTGAAAAACAAATTTAAATGAACAAGAAAATTATTCTATGTTAAAAGAAGAAAAGTCATAATCAAAACACCATATATTGGCTGCTCGTTCGGTCCCCCCTGATATAAAAGTAACAGGAAGTTTAATAACAATATCATCCTTTAAAACTAAATCGTCGTTTTGTTTTCTGGGAAGAAAAATTTATAATTGGCAGTCTTTTTTAGGAAATTGACAAGATATTCGTTTGCTTCAATTTTTTCTAGTTGACCAACGTAATATTTTATTCTCTTTTTCAAAGGATATTTTACAAGGACAAAATCAGTAGGCTTTACTTCCAAATCTGCTTCTCCTTCAAATTCATCCGAAATATCAGAACTGTCATCACACAAATCTTTTATGGATACGTCACTGTCACTAGAGTCTATAAATAAATTCTTTGTAACAGCCTTCAACTTTGCACTCTTTTGTATTCTTTGTGTATTTTTCGCTATTTTTTCTTCTTCTTTTCGCTTTTTTTCTTCAATTACTGGCGTGTCAGTTAGAATCATTGATGTGATTTTTTTTCTTTTCTGATTTAACTTTCTAGCTGCTGCTTTTAAATGTGGTCTTATAGATTCCGGAGTAACGATATTCTTTTTAGGCATTATTTCCTTTTCTGGTTTGGTTCTGGAACAGCCTGGCTGAGTGGTGTCTAAAACATTTTAAGCCAAATCACCTGCATCAGGATCATCCATAGAACTTTCAGCAAGAGATTGTGTACAGTTCGTGACCGACGAACACAAATAGTCTGATTCCTGAAATATCTCTGAATTTAAAGGGTAAATCCCTGTGTGTTGAAATCCTTTAATTATGTTGCTTGGTGTAAAAGCTAACCCATAAGATTTTCCAACTATTTCTGCTATATTGTACAAAGTTACTGGAACACCAGGATGATTTATCAGCGATTCGTCCATAGCTTTATTATAGTATCCTTTAAATGGGCCGAAACAAGACAAGTCAAGAGGCTGAAGTTTGTGATTACAATGTGGCGGTAATGTAACCAATATGATGCCGTTTATTTTACAATATTGTAGCACCCTAACATCTGTATGACTTTCATGATTATCTAATATTAATAATATCTTGTTGTTTGTATTACAATGTACTGCATCTGTTACGTGTTTCAAATATTCCAAAAAGTTGGTTCCAGTCATCCAACCACTTGGATGTGCTGCTCCTTTTGAGCCAGGTGGTGCACCATTAAGCATGTGCGGTTTAAAGTTTTTTCTCGGAAAAACGAAAAACGGCGGTACATATGTACCATTAGCAGAGATAGTGGCACACATTGTTACTAAAACTCCTCTCTCGGCGCTCGTTACCTTACCTACTTGCTTTTGACCACACGGAGCTATTATTTTTGAGGGTCTGTGTACAGTTGTTACAGCGGTTTCATCGCAGTTAAATATATGGTTAGAATTAAAACCATATTTTTCAAATACATTAAGAAGGTTAGTAAAAAATAAACCAACATTATGTTTGTTGAAACTTGTTGCACGGCTTAAGCTTGTGGCTTCAGGGATTCGTAAACTTATATTGTGTCTAGCTCGAAAAAGCTTCATCCATTCTTCTCCGGCACACTTATTTTTGTTCCAAGATTCAGGAATTAATTTTTCATTCGAGATAGCAAATCTATAGGCAAACAAACGGGTTTCTTTAGCTGATAATCCGTAACACATATTTGCGGCAGTAATCAAGTATTCACTAAGCAACTGTTCTTCGTCATCCGAAAATATTTGGGAAAATCCATGATGCCTCTCAAAGCTAAAACTTACTTTCTGTTCCTCATTGGTATTTCGATATTTTGCAATATATCTCTGTAAGGCAGATTTGGATACTTCAAATTGACCGGCGGCCTCCCTGATTTTAATATTTTGGTTAATAACAGCTAAAACAGCTCTCTTCATTTTGTCTGCATTTTCCGCATGAGCTTGTTTACTCTCTTTGTAAGATTTGTTGTTTTTTCGGGGTCTTTTTTTATCGCTCATTTTCTGTAATCAAAACAAAAACAGTTACCCACGTATTATGTATCAACTTTATGCCAATTTAAGTTTTAAATGTTGTGGTAATTCTAACTAAAAATATATATTTTATTATCTTCTTCCATGCTTTCAAACACGTAACGTGAGATAATAAAAAGCAAATTCAGCATTTTTACTATAAAAATAAAAATCCATTAATACACACTTATAAACCGTCGGGTGTATAGTGGGACAGACCCAGTATGCACCATATGCTTTTGTCCCACTATACAACACTAGACTTATTTTAGGTTATGCCTCAATTTTTTTAACAAAAATGTAATTACAAGCAATATATGTCCAAACTTACCTTTAAAACACTTTGGGCACTATGTATACGAATATTCACAAACTAATTTTAATAAACAAGGGTAATATTCTACCCGATTTCAACAGGAAACTAAAAACTCTATGACTGCAAATTCACGTGTTCGCCGGTTTCAGACATACTGAACAATTTGCTGATAAATATTTATAGCTACCAATATAGGGCAGTGCATGAATATATTCCTGTATTTAATTCGGAATTTTACTTCGTTTAGTTTGCGGGAAATTTAAATTGTCCCAGTATGGAACCTGTCCCAGTATACAACAGTCTCCCCTACTCAAATTGATCATCAAAACCAACAAAGATGTGCATATAGGTAAATACTCAAAATTAACAGCATTTAAAAAAAAAATCCGAGGCACCTGATGATGTCTATTCCTGATACAAAAACTCATATTTCCAGAACATTTGTAATCAGTGGAGGTGTAGCTTACCTTAAGTTTTATAAGAAATATGTAGCTCTACGTCCTTCAAACACATCTTATCGTCGTTTTTTGTAAACAAGGAAATATGCACAATACAATGTATGGGTATTAATACATTTGGGAAGATGCCATTCGATATTGCCGGATTTCTGGGATTGTCGGATCCAGAAGAAAATATATACTTAAGAGGCATACAGTTGGACGTCCACTTCCGCCACAATGTTATTTGAAAGATTCAGAAGAAAATATAAAACAAATTGCATAAAATTTTTGGAAATCCACTACCGTGGCAGAAGGCTATTTGAAAGATTCAATAGAAAACAAAAAAAAATTGCAAATAAAATTTTTAAACAATCCGACAAACTACACATTCAAAATAAACGTTAAAAAAGCTCCAATTTGGTATGTATTCACAAAAATGTTTTCGGCTATAGTCTTTTTATTATTTATGGAGTTTTCGACGTACCCCTCGGCGACGGTTGCCGATCCCGGGGACGGTTGCCGATTTCCATCCTCCAAGCCTTTTTAAACCATCCACAGATACACCAGCATCAGCTAATAAAGAGGCAGATGTTTGTCGAAAACAATGTCCAGTAGGGTTAACGTGGGTAATTGGAAACAGGGGGTAATTGAAAACGGAAAATTTTACCGCGAAAATAACACACTTGGCAACAAGGTAAACACATGGGATTACGCCACCATCTTAGTTCATTTGGCCGCAGTTAGTCCATTTATTTACATGTCATATGAGTATGATGATTATTTATAATTAATAGTTAATTATAGAATGAATGTTTTGGTTGAAATGTAATTTTTAATTACTAATATATTACTAAAATAAGAGGTTGCTTCAGGTGTTTCCAATTACCCCTTTAAATTTTAACAAGGGGCAAGTGGAAACACGCATTGAGGGTAAGTGAAAACAGGGTGAGGTAAATGGAAACCAGAAATGTTTTATGTTTTCACACATCATTTTGTTACAGGTTTTTCATTTTAAAGATGCCGAGAAAGTACGTACGAAAGACAGATCCACCAACATACTCCTTGGAAGACTTGGCAAATGCAGTGGCACACGTTCGAGAAAAAAAATCATACAGGGAAGCTGGCGCGTTCTACAATATTCCGCATTGTGTTATTTATAACAAAATTGAAGGTAGAAAAATATCGCTTGGTGGAATCTATAACAGTCCTTGCGTGTGTCTCAGCAGATGGCAAATATTTGCCTCCTCTCATAATTTTTAAAAGAGCTGCCGTCCAGGCCAGATGGGCATCCTCAGCGGCTCTACCAGGAACTCTTTATGGTGTTAGCAAAAATGGTTGGATGGAGCAGCCGCAATTTTATTATTGGCTGGTTAGTGGATTTATACAGCATGTACAGAAAATCCGGGAGGAACAAAATTTACCAAATCAAAAAGCTGCTCTCCTGTATGATGGTCACCGGAGTCATATAAGCATTCGCATAACTGAAGAGGCAATAAAACACAACATTGATCTTATAAAGTTCCCTAGTCACCTGACTGATAAATTACAAGCACTTGATTGATGTGTTTTCAAACCAATAAAATACAAATGGGATCGCAAGTTGGTTGAATATGGAAAACAGAGGATGGGAAAAGGCACCGGGCGCCTACCCAAGGACAAATTTGCGGAACTTCTAAGTGAAACTTGACAAAAAGCCATGCTCTCACAAAATATTATAAGTGGTTTTGAGAATACGGGTGTGTATCCTGTAAATAGAGAAAAATTTCCTGAATCCGAATTTAACCCAGAAGAGCTCAAATATTATAAAGAAAAAATACTGCCAGACCGCACACTTGCTGAAAATACTTTGGTTGGGAATCAGATAGATGCCAGTGAAGTTCTTAATGGATCAGCGATAAATGAAATGGAAGCATCATTATCATCATCTAATATTGGGGTACATCAAACACATATAGTTAAATCTGCCACACCAGTAAATGAAATAGAACCTGCACCATCCACCAGTAGGGTACACCAAACATCTATATCTACATTTGCCACTACATCAGTTGCACAATTAAATATGCCCATTATTTCTCCAACAAAAGAAGAACTGCAACGTATATTTAATATACAGTAAGAATAAGTAAAAATAAATATTTACGGAGAGACAGAAGACAATACTATAGCTAACCAAGAGGTATCCTCCGAGAAAAAAGTTATACCCCGTCTAAAACAACTAGCCTATGGGGAAGTATTAACTATTAACGAAGTTTTAAATAGAATGAAAGAGCAGGAGAATTTTCGAAATGAGAAGGAAAAAGGCAAGGCAAGGAAATTACAACGAAATGACGGGTCAGTGAAAACCTCAGTAACAACTAAGAATGATATTCAAATAAACACTATTTCAGAGAAACCTGGAAATATAACAAAGAAACGTAGAATATCCTCATCATCATCAGATACGAGTGATGCAAAAATTGCATATGCTGAGAGTGAGGACAGTCCATGGAATGAAGAAATACAAGGAGAACTACAAGCTGTAGAAATGCGACACCTAGAGAAGAGAAAATTTGTATTAGTTGAGTTTAAAGGTGGAAAAAGGTTAACAACAACATTCAGATATCTTTGTGTGATTGAGGACATAGACTGGGAAGATGACGAGATCAAGGTAATAGCTCTTAAATGTATGGTCAGCACTTGCAAACAATTTGCCATTAACGACGCCGGTATCAGTTTTATCAAATTTGAACAAATTATTGGAATAGCACCTGAACCAAACATTTTTATGAAAAGCGAAAGAATGTATTATGTAAGTTTCCGGATAAACTGGATATTTTTGAACGGCTATAGGCATCTACATTTAATAGTTATAATGTTTAAAATTTATTTGTTAGACTGCATTTTCGTAATATACAATTGAAATTATGAGTTTTTTTTTTATGGGAGTAATTGGATACATGAGCTTTTTAGACAATGCTAACTTACTCAAACTTTAGAATGCTACAAATGTATTATTTTACCATAGTCTGATTTTTATTATGTTTAACGAGATAAAAATCTTTGTTTCCTTTTACCTCTAATTTAAGATTTTTAGATTTCAGTAAAGTTAAGAGTTTTGATACCCGAATTTTTAACAATGAAATTTCTATCAATTTTGTTTTTGGTACTTTTAATATTATTCATAATTGAGTGCTCCAAATCAGTTACATCTTCCATTGACTTATATTCTTCGTTTCTTCTCTTCAGCAGGGCTATTACCTCGTGAAATTTGCTAATGTCGACATTATTTTTAACGTTGAGCATAGTCTCCTAGACTTCCTCGTCAAAAACACAGGTGGCGCATCTTCGTTGAAATTTTTTTCAATTGTTTATTATTGTTATTCATGCCTGCTATTAAATTATGCATTTAATTTCAGAAAATAGTCATTTATTTGCGTATTTCTGAGAAATAGTGCATACTATTATATTATATTATTGAAAAGGTAAAAAAAGACATATTTTATAGTTTATAAATATACAGGGTGTTCTATTTAAAAAAATAAAGTAGGGTCCGATAACTTTTTGACATGACCCTGCATACTAATTCCGAAGGCAGAATTGGGTTCTATGGGAAACGTTATATAAGAAACAGTTTTCACATTTTCGATAACACAGGGTAACAAAATCAAAACAAAAATTTGGTGCCGGAAATCTAACATCTGATTTTAGATGTTTTTAATGTGCTGATTCCAAAAATGATACCAGATTTTTTCTGTCAGTTCTAGTTTTTGAGATACAGGTTACAGGTTAATTGATATTTTTGGAAATGGAAATTTCTCAGAATCTGATTAACCAAATGGATACCTGGAATTGTCCCTGACCCAATGTACTAGGAACTACTCAATACACTGCTCTTAATTACTTTTATACTTGTAATTGCCTATGACCCGATCCTTCTATACCTGCTTGGCTGTACTCGATTTAGTATATTACCGAGTTTTCCCAAGTAAAGTTGTGCTATCATTTTGTGTAAATTTTGGTCCTTTTTATTATTAAGACACTAAACTGAAACAATGGTATCCACAAGCAGACGTACGTGCGCAAATCATCCCGATGTTTTTTGTTATGTGTGTGGTGAATACACTTTGAAAGAGAGCAGAAAAACGATTTCTGACTTTGTGAAAAGAGCTTATCTTGCCTATTTTGGCGTTCATTTAGGAGATCAAGATAAATCTTGGGCCCCACATTTCATATGTAAAACATGTGTTGAACATTTGCGACAGTGGACAACTTGAAACAGGAAGTGCCTAAAGTTTGGTGTACCAATGGTTTGGAGAGAACTGCGAAACCATCATGACGACTGCTATTTTTGTCTCGTTAATATTAAAGGCATAAATAGAAACAATAGACACAAATGGACATATCCTGATCTAGATTCTGCAAGAAGGCCTGTAGCGCATTCGGAAGAAATACCCATTCCATCATTCAGCAGTCTACCTGAACTGACAGAAGATGATACAGAAACATCAACGTCCAATCAAAAAACGACAGCGAATTTGAAAACAGATTTTATAAACGATTTTATAAGAGACTTGAATCTTATAAAGGAATCCGCTGAATTACTAGCATCCAGATTAAAAAAAAAATCTGTCCAAGTACTAATATTACATTTTATTGTAAAAGAGATAAGGATCTGCTGCCGTCTTTTTATTGACAGCTCAAAACGTAGTTTAAAATGTGTTCTTTTACATAACGGTAAGAAATATGGGTCAATTCCTATTGGTCATTTTACTACCATGAAGGAAGAATATGAAACAATTGCGAATGGTGAACTTCCTTCTTGGACAGCAGAGTGGTTATATAAAATATTCTTGTTTTTTGTGCCTCTGTGACAGCAGAGCTAAAAATGAGCACTGGGTTAACAAAATTGGCCTTCAAGAGATGTCATGATTCAAGGAAAACAAAACGTAATCAACGAACTTTTGGTTTCAAGAGAAAAAATGTTTCTTCCGCCCTTGCATATCAAGCTAGGCCTAATGAAGTAATTTGTGAAGGCTTTAAATCGAGTTGGAAATTGTTTTGGGTACGTAAATTTCCTGGCATTAGCACGGAAAAACTAAAAGTTGGTATATTTGATGGTCCTCAAATAAGGCAACTTGTTAAACACTCACAATTCACCACATCAATGAACGAGACTGAATCTAACGCTTGGTGTTCATTAGTTCAAGTAGTAAAATTTTTTTGGCAATCATAAAGCAGAGAATTACGTAGAACTAGTTGAAACTTCAAATTTTAATATTCTCGGCTGTAACATGAGTATAAAAGTTCACTACCTCCACAGCCACCTAGATCGTTTTCCAGGAAACTTAGGTGATTGTAGTGAAGAACTGGGGGAAAGATTCCATCAGGATATTAAAACTATGGAAGATCGTTATCAAGGACGATGGGATAGCCACATGATGGCGGACTACTGCTGGAGCCTTCAGCGAGACTGCACTAGTAAACTCCATTCTAGAAAGTTGCATAAAAGAAAATTTTTATGTGATTAGTGACTAATGTAATTATGTAAATTAAGTTTTTGCAATAAATACTTAAATCCATGTGTCTTTGTCTTTTTAACTGGCAATAGTAATATTATATATTATAACAGTTATAACTCACAATATATACACATTTTTTTTTTAAAGAACTAGATCTGATAGACAAAATCTGAGAACTGTTTTACATTCTGCATCCAAAAATTACCCAGGAACAGTTGAAAAATCGCAGGCACCAAAATGTGTGTTGGCCTGTGTAATTTATCTAATAGTTGAGATACGAGTGGTGCCTGAAAATGCAACAATTTCAATTTAGCCCTGTATCTTAAAAACTAAAATGGCTATGAAAATTTTGTTAACGTCTTGTTTAGTTTTACGAAAAAGTAGCACGCTGTCGCGAAAACCTCAACTTTCTATTGTAACGTGATAATTTCGGACTTATAGCATGCTAATAATAATATTAAACTATTTAAATAATTATATAATAAACAAATTTTTAGATAATAATACTACTAAATATTAATCATTTTTGAATTTAAAATTTTGCTTTCCTATCACGTTTGTCTTTTAAAACTACGAAAACTTCTTTTAATGCACTATGGATTTAATATGTTAATGATTATTCTTGTGCGATTCTGCCGTTTCGATTTTTAGAGAACAGAATTTTGGATTCAGTTAGTGCGAACTGAAATAAAACAAGTATATTAGAATTACACTGTATAGGTCCGCGCAACTGATCGATGTGTCACGACATCTCCAGGTCTCGTTTATCAATAGCCTGGCTTACGGTTCGATTATCGATTTTTCTGTCGTTAATTTTGGAAAGGTACCGCGGTGGAAGTGGACGGTCGGGGCAGTTTCCTCGGTCTCCTGCACACATCGCAGTATTCTATCAGGCGCATTTGGTCGTATCGTAGGTTCCTACAAAAGAGGGCGCTACATTGTCAATTTTGGGAAAGAATTATTCAGATGAGTCGGATGCATTATGGCAGGTCTAGATTTTGTTATTATTTTCGAGGGCTTACAATGGTGTAATTTGGGGTCCTTTTGGAATGCCCAAGTATAGTTTTGTGAGTGATTTTTTATGATAAGTTTTCCGGTAATATTGCCCTCCGTGATGCCGACGTATTTCTAGTCATTTCTAGTTTTATCGACCGGTTCCTGTGGTTACAACAGCAATCTGTGACCGTAGTTGCCGGATCATGAATAAGTTTCCGATCCCGTGACTGCAGAATTTTTATATCGGATGTGACATTTTACCTGACTGTGGCTCTGAAACAATGAATTTTATATATTGTTTCTATTTCTCGGATTTGACCTTTGGATATTTAATTGACGGATATTTGCTGTGCTTTTGGTGTTAAGTATGACTGGTTGCTTATTGATAAAGAATTGAAGTCTTAACTAGGATTTTATGAGTGGAATCGTGGCAACATGGCGAGACATTTTGGACCTGTTGCTCCAAAAATTTGTTCCTGCTTGGTGAGTCTCAAGTCAGCAGTGTGGTCCGCGGTCCATTTTCTGATGCCCTTCATCATAATTTTCAAGTAGAGCCTGGCTTGATCGTATTTACGAGATTTATTGATGAGCATCTATTGCGACATAGTTCCTGTTTGGATTTGAAAGTTCTAAAGTTGTTATTCGGGCACTTTGGGGTTTTTTTTGGACAGAGGAAGTTCGCACCCACGAGGGAGAATTGTGAAAATGGCCGCCACACTCTAAAATCCTCGTTCCACCATCTTTAGAGGATATCCTCCTGCTGACTTGCCATATTGGCACCTGGAATAGCAGATTCCGGTGAGTTTTTGTATATTTGATTATTTAATAATATGATAATGCCCGTGTATGGTTCTTAGTGGCCATTTCCATGACCATACGCCATTTTGTTGAACATCTTCGGTCTGGGTTGACATTTTATTTCTTTAAATTTAGAGTCAAGACTTCGTAAGAAGCCCACTGCACTTGTCCAGACCATCGACAACCACTCGTTGATTCCGTTTTTAGCATTAGGCAACTGCTAGACCCAGACTCCATTTTGGTTAGAAAACCCTCAGAAGGAGGTAATATTATTTTATTTGCATATTTTATTTAATTTTTGTTTACATTTTGGGCTATATTTGGATATGGTTTAATGTTTGCTAAGGGATGTTTTCTCTTTAGGGTTTTTTTTTTTGGTTTGGATATTATTCCAAGGGATTTCCGTCACGACGACGATCAAGTCCTGGAATTTGGATTTTTCTTTGGATCAGTTAATGGGATTGCCAACTTGCCTGACCAGGCAAGAGACTCACTTTCAGCATCGGAGCTGGTGCTGCTCCCACCTGTACACGCCTGAGTCCAGGTGACATTTCTTCGCCTGAAGGTCTGAACAGCTAACGGCCACAGCTATTGGAGGACGTCCAGATAAGTAACCGTAGCAAATAATTAAAATTTCAACTATTATATCTTTTGCAAGCTAAATTCCTCGATACAGTCAATTAGCCAATTTATTAATTTGTTCTTCATATTTACAAATTCAAATTTAAATTAATTTTTCTCACTAAAAATCAAAATCTATTTACTAATTTTAAACTAAACTTTTTACCTTATTATTGAGCTGACTGGCTTATCGAGTGGCCTTTAATAACTTGTTTTGATTCTATTTATAATTTTTGATGTATTTCACTGACTTGTATTTGATTTTGCACTCACGATTTATGGCGTCATAATATCGACCGTGGTACTATATTTTTATATATTCCTGCATACTGTTGACCATTGTCATATTTATATTTTTTTTATTATTCATTTTCTTGTGTACAATATCGATTTCTCTTAAGCTGCAGGTAATTTTAATAATTAAGATTAGAAGCTTAGTACATATTATAGCTGTATCGCTGTTGGCCCGCGTTTGGACCATACCTACATATACTATTATTGTACTTGAAATAACTTTTGAAAAAAAAACAAAAAGAACAACTTATTTGATATTAGTATATGATTTCAAACAAAATTTTGCGTTTTACTGCTGCTACCTACCTACAAGTGAGACCCTCATATCTTAATTAATTATTTGGTATTCTGTGAAGGTAAGCTCATTGGTATAAGATAATATTTTGGTTTTTCGTTGCTTGGAATCGCTAGAGTTGTGCAACACTGGGCGATAATTCGTAATTATTATCGGCCTAGTACTTCATTAATTTATTTGATAAAGTAGAGTAATAATTAATTACGTGGCGCAAAATATTTAGATCTTAACCCAGCCCTTCTCCACTGTTGCTGTCGGCCTCTACTATTATTCTCCCCAGCTTGTTCCAACTCTTAGGGTCTCCAACGCCTTGATGAATTCGAAATTCAGTATACTTTATTGATCATTAAATAAATATCCGGTAAGTGAAAATTTTTGTGCCATACTATCTATAAAAATAACGGAGAAATCCCGCAAAAGTACCCAAAATGGGACAGCCTGGACTTTTTGTCACTTAAAAAAAGAACGGTAACGATAGAAATGTTTCATTGTAAAATGCAGAAGGGAAATACTCGTATCCTAAAATCATATTAACCACTTTCTTACCCACTTTTCCGTGACGAAAATTATAATATTACTTTTTAATACGTTTTCGATTGTTTTCATGGATATAACAGTAAATAAACTACATGCCGAAATTACTTTATATATCCGAGATTTAATAAACAATATTAAGTATACACCTGAGCTTTTATTTAGACCCGCCGGCAAAAGAGAGAAATGAATTTACCTTTTGTGTTTAAATGTTTGTAATTTAAGTTCGTTGTTGCGAAATCGTTGCTCTAAATTATATTAAAGGCAATGGAGAGATTCAAACTAAGGTGACTTTTCGTAAGGACGTCCTTATTTCCAGTCTAAAATTATGCCAGAAACAAAAACCTATCCATCAATTTGACTTACCACACAAAAAAAAATTCGATAAATTTCATTTACTCAGAACTTCCCTCGTTATGAGACTTTCCTTTTATTAAAAATACTCAAGTGTGACCCAATTTAGTTCCTCACATAACCATTTAGTAATTTTGAATAAGAAAATGTTCAAACGTTGATTCTTTTAATTCGTACCACAATTTTATTAATTTATCTCTAATTCGCTTATACAAAATTTAAAATTAATCTGTTTTTTAAATATTTTAACAGGCCGCCATCTAGGATTCACAATACTTGATTTTCTGCAAAATTAGAGGTAATTTGCATAACTAGTTTTACGGTGATAATTTTTTTAACACATTTTATCAGGCCGCCATTTTATATATATATATATATATATATATATATATATATATATATATATATATATATATATATATATATATATATATATATATATATATATATATATATATATATATATATATATATATATATATATATATATATATATATATATATATATATATATATATATAAAAAACTATATATATATATATATATATATATATATATATATATATATATATATATATATATACACTGGGGAACAAAAAAAAAAACTTTTTTCTGCGGCATTAGTTTTTGTAGTAAATTTAGTGACATTAAACACAATAAGTCCTAACTACATATTTTGTTTGTTTAAATTGACTCTACTTTCGTTTACAGTTAGCGATAATGCCTTTTATTCTATGCAACAAAAAGTGTTTATTTGTTGCCTTCGCGGCGACTTTACTTATCGCATCTAAGCGGGCCATGAAATAAAATCGAGTGCACATATGTTTTTTGACAGTGACATTTCAGTCAGTTTAAAATTATTTTATTAGATATCAAGTGCTTTTTTGTCACTGTCTGAATTTTTTAAAAGAACGTATTTTTAATTGCTACTATATCAGTTTGTTCATTAAGTCGTTTAAGTTGGTGTTAAATTTAAAAATAACAATGAATTCTTCACGCAAGAGTTGTGTGAACCATCCCGACAAATTTTGCTACATATGTGGAAAATTCTGTCAAGAAAAACAGCAAAGAAACATTAACGGTTTTGTAAAACAAGCATACCAAGCATATTTTGGCAAGTATCTTGGACAGCAGGATAAATGGTGGGTGCCTCATAAAGTTTGTAAATCTTGTGTAGAGTCACTTCGCTACTGGACCCAAGGGGGACGCAAAGGACTTCCATTTGGGGTGCCGATGACGTGGTGTGAGCCATCAAATCATGTTGATGATTGTTACTTTTGTGCCGTGAATATAAAAGGTATGAATAAATATAAAAAGCGTACTTGGGTTTTTCCAAATATACAGTCGGCTAAATCACCAGTGTTGCATAGTGACTCATTGCCAGTGCCGATATTTAGTACCTTGTCAAACGTTACTTGTGATGATGTCGAAATGATGGACATTCAAAGTGACAGCGACAGTGAAAGTGAATTCGAATATTATAGTGCAACTGCAACGGTGAGGGGTTTTTCACAAGGAGAGTTAAATGACTTGATTCGAGATTTAAATTTGTCTAAGAAATCAGCAGAGCTTCTTGCATCAAGACTTAAAGGAAAACAGTGCCTACAGCCTGAGGTAAACATAACATCTTATCGAACGAGAGAGAAAAACATTCTTCCGTATTTTACCGAGGAAAATAGTTTAGTATATTGTAACGATGTTTCCGGACTTCTACATTTAATGGATCTTTCCGAATACCGACCAGAAGATTGGCGGCTTTTTATAGACAGTTCTAAAAGAAGTCTAAAATGTGTTTTACTGCACAATGGAAATAGATTAGCTTCAATCCCGATAGGTCACTCTACCAAACTTAAAGAGGAATACCAAAACATTAAACTGGTTTTAGAGAAAATTTTGTTTGTACAACATCAGTGGTCTGTATGTGTGGATTTAAAAATGGTGAACTTTTTATTAGGTCAACAAGGTGGGTATACTAAATACCCCTGTTTTCTCTGTTTATGGGATAGTCGGGCAAAGCAAGAGCACTGGACTAGAAAGGACTGGCCGTCGAGAGAAAATATGACTGTTGGGAATGCCAATATTATTCACGAACCCCTAATTAGCCGGGAAAAAATCATTCTTCCGCCACTTCATATTAAACTTGGGCTCATGAAACAGTTCGTTAAAGCTCTGGATAAAAATGGTGATTGTTTTAAATATATTTGTCAAACATTTCCAAGCCTTAGCATAGAGAAATTAAAAGCAGGTATCTTTGATGGTCCCCAAATCCGCAATCTTATAAAAGACAAGAACTTTTTAAATCACATGAATGAGGTCGAAGCAGAAGCATGGAAAAGCTTTGTATCTGTTGTCAAAAACTTTTTGGGTAATCACAAGGCAGCAGAATATTGCGAAATTGTCACACAGATGTTAAAAACTTTTGAAAAACTAGGAGCTAACATGAGTATAAAAATTCATTTCTTGCATAGCCATTTGGATCGATTCCCGGATAACTTGGGCGATTACAGCGAAGAACAAGGAGAGCGGTTCCATCAGGATATAAAAATAATGGAAGAAAGATACCAAGGCCGGTGGGATCGTCATATGATGGCGGATTACTGCTGGACGTTACAAAGGGATTGCCCAGAACAAAGATACAAGAGACGGTCATATACCAAACGTTTCAACTAACTTTTTTTAGTATTTCAGTTTTATTGGCTTAGTTTTAATTTAATATAACATAATAAAATAGCTGGTGGCATTCAAAATATAGATATTCAATATAAATAATTTTAATTTTTTTTTGTTTTAATTTATATGACACTTTTTTTTATCTCAGAAACTAGAGTCAATTAAGATTTTTTCCCATACTCCTCGTATTTGGGGCAACACAATTACTCAAAATCGACTTTCAGAACCCGCGCCGCAGAATCACTGTTCCCTTGTGTTATCTATATATATATATATATATATATATATATATATATATATATATATATATATATATATATATATATATATATATATATATATATATATATATATATATTCTCTATATAGGGATCTCGACTCCTATTATACCTACAGCAAAGGTTAGGTGGGGAAAGTTTTAGAGGAACTTATTGCATTCGGTATCTGGCTTCAGATTTACGATCGATCAATAAGTTTGGGAAATATCGGCGAAAAACCGAAAATGGCGGATTTCGTTTTTCGCCAGTTTATCCAGAACGGTAAATTTGACAGCTGTTAAAATGTGACATTATTCGGACACATTTTTAAGACAAATAAGATGGCGTATACGACACGTCTTCATTGGTTTTTGTTAACCCGCAACCCGCCTCAACTTTTATTTTTCTTATGACCGCCATGTTGGATTTTTCGCTTTTTGGAAAGAGCCTAAAATTTCCAGTCTAGTTATATTTTACAAGTGCATTAAAGATTTTACTGTCATCAAAATATCACACTTCGTAAATTAGGTTTCAATGTTTTTAAAGGAGGCCATGATTTATTTGTCACAAGATTACATTAATAAGTAAGTAATGTATTGAACGCATTGAATTTTCAATACAACATGAACGTAAATAAGGAGCTTTAACTACTTAGTAAGTGGGTAACATTAATTTACAAATCTGCAAAATGACGTCCATTTGCATCGAGACATTTTTGACAATTGGTGACTGTCTTTCGTACAACCCTGGTAAGTGTATTTCGATTAATATTTCTAAATGTGTCCAGAACTCTCTGTCTCAGGATTTCTATGGTCACGGGGGGATCAAATTCATAGATTTCATTCTTCATGTGACCCCAGAGGTAGAAATCCAAGGGCGACAGGTCAGGGGATCTAGGAGGCCAAGATATTGGACCATTTAAAGAAATTATTCTTTCGTCAAACTGCTCTCTTAAGAAGTTTCTGACTTAAATGGTATTCAGAGCCGGACATCCGTCTTGTTGAAACCAAGTTCTTCTTAATTCATCTTCCGTTAGAATAGCTCGTAAGGCTGGTACAACCTGGTTTCACAAAAGCTCTAGGTACCTCTGCCAGTTTAGGTTGTAGTCAAACAAAAATGGTCCAATAAGTCGACTTCCTGAAATGATTAATAATTTATAAATAGTTGCCCAACAGTCAAGGGCGGCAGGGTCGGCCGGGTGGTACTAGAAACTATAAATTATAAAGGAAAAATTATCTTTGTTAAAAAGTAGATATTTTCTTTCCAAAAATAATTATCGAAACATCCCGTAATGAATGAGCTTGTATACAGTTGAAACCTATTCAGCTTTATTATGAAAAAGAAAAATATATTTGGTTAGCGGGAAGTAATAGCCGTAATAAATTATTTTGTTGGTATTGCATATTAATTTCGTAAATACTAAATCAATTTATTTTAGTGATATAATAATCTTAAAGAAGTACACCGTTCCTTAATAAAACATAAAATATCAAAAGAACAAACCCCTTGCGCTTTAAAATTTAAACTATTCGGAAATACAGCTGAACGCCTTTCTATAAATCATAATGAAGATCGAAAAATAATTCGACATTTGATTAATATGGTATTTTTTTCATAACGCAAGAACTAGGCTTCCCGGGTAATAATAAATCATTAAATTCAGACAATCAAAATAATTTTAGAGAATTAGCTAAATCTGCAGAAAATTTAGATAAAGTGTTAATAAATTTATAGAACCCAATTCTATTTTTATAGGTTCTTCGAAACTACAATACAAAATGATTGAATAAAAATGTAATACAATATCAAAAAAGTAAGTTGACTGACTAGAGTAGAACGTTTTACTTTTTTTTTATTAGATGAGACTCTTTTAGTATCATTAAAGAACTAAACGAAAAAAAAAGATTATTATTTGACCATCATTTGGTTAAAAAAGATTGGTTAGATTAACTTACCAATGATCCCACACCAAACGTTACTTCCAAATCTGATCTGTAGACGTCTCTCTGCCACTTCGTGAGGATTTTGCACAGCCCAATGACGACGGTTGTGCCTATTAAAGGCTCCACAATTCGTGAACCTGGTCTCATCGGACCACAAGACATGATTTATAAAATTAGGATTTTCATTACATCTCCTAGTATACCACTCACACAACTGTAGTCGTCTTGGAAAATCAGTTTCCTTAAGTCCTGTTCTACAGTTCTTACCTATGCACTAGGGTTTTCGTTGATAGCTTGTAAAATGTTTCTGTCTCGATTTTCATTGTTATTATTGTATCCGCTTCTAGGTTGTTCGGAGGCACCATGGTTAATTAAATTAACCACGATTTTCTTGAATTGGGTTTTATGAGGCTGTCGTCGTTCAGGGTACATCTCCAAATACCTTGCTGAGGTAACGTCGGCGTTTCTGTTTGATTGAAAGTACAGAGCTAACATGTCAACCTTTTCTTCACTTGAATCTGCCGGCCATTTTCTATTGTTTTGACAATTTATGTGTCAGATTTATGATTTTATTGGGATAAAAGCGTACCTACTACTTATTAAAACACAGTACACAACAAAGTATCAAACTTTCAACTATTTAACTTAACGTCAAAGTCAAAATCCAATTTTGTTACAGATAAATCATGGCCTCCTTGGAAAAGCATTGACAGTTAACATTACTTTAAATCACGGCCTACTTAGAAAAAACTGAAACCTAACTTTACGAAGTGTAATATTTCGATGATACTAAAATCTTTAATTCCCTTGTGAGATATCACTAGACTGGAAATTTTAGGCTCTTTCCAAAAATCGAAAAATCCAATATGGCGGCCATAAGAAAGATGAAAGTTGAGGCGGGTTGCGGCTTAACAAAAAACAATGAAGACGTGTCGTATACGCCATCTTATTTGTCTTAAAAATGTGTCCTTAATTCTTTTTGGCAGCTGTCAAATTTACCGTTCTGGATATACCGGCCAAAAACGAAATCCGCCATTTTCGGCTTTTTCCGATATTTCCAAAAACAATTGATCGATCGTGAATCTGAAGCCGGATATAGAATGTAATAAGTTTCCTCTAAAACTTTTATCATTTAACCTTTGCTGTAGGTATAATAGGAGCCGAGATCCCTGTATAGAGAAGCGAATCTGGCACACTATATATATATATATATATATATATATATATATATATAAAAGCGAATCTGGGACACACTATATATATATATATATATATATATATATATATATATATATATATATATATATACAGTGTGTATCAGCCAAATGGAATAAATTCAATAATAAATAAATGGGGGCGTGTTCGGAAAAACGCATTGAGAGTTTTTTAACTCATTTTCTCCAATAAAAACTTTTTAAAGGGTGTGTCCTGTAACAGTGGTCAATGCCAAAAAATGCAAACCTATTATTTAATTTTTGATTCTTTAGTGTAAACATATTTTATGTTCAATGTCCTATACCTATCTTCAACTATTTCTATTAAGTGTTTTCAAATTTATTTTTATTTTATTTATTTCGAATCTATTATTATTCATGAAAGTGGCTCTGGTTACTGAACTATTTATTTCATTACAAAAATTCCAAACACACTCGAAAAATCCATATTATGTAAGCAAAAACCATTTTAGCGTTCCTTTTTATTGATATGGAACAAAAAGAGCCAGTTTTGAAAGTTTTGTTTACTTTTGTGTAAAATGGCGGACAGTTTGTCAGTGTCAGTGTCATAGTCTTTTGAAAAAACAATGAAGTGTCGTATACGCCATCTTATTTGGTTATGAGATAAAACGATGTGTCCGAAAAATAATTTGTATCACATTTTGGCAGCTGTCAAATTTGATACGTATTATGGATATACCGGCCAAAAACGAAATCCGCCATTTTCGGCTTTTTTCCGATATTTAGAAACAATTGATCGATATTTTGTTTTCGAATCTGTAAATCGTCAAAATTGCCTCACTGGATATAGAATGTTTGGGCAGGAATTGTTAGGGATCAATAAGTTTTTCAAAACTTTTCCTGCTCCAAAATAATGTTAACTTTGACTTTGCTCCGGATCCAGCAAACCCACAAGTTCCAGCGAATATGATATGGTTTCAGCCGATGATCCCTGTATAATGAGTACCTCAACGGAATATTTCCAAATCGGTGGATAGGGAGACACACTTAGCTGACTTAAGAAGACGAATATTGCGATATATATATATATATTAGGAATTTGCCATATATATATATATATATATATATATATATATATATATATATATATATATATATATATATATATATATATCTCCTAAAGATATATAAATAAGAAAGTATATATATATATATATTTATTCCATTTGGCTGTTACACACTGTATATCAAAATGTTACCAGTAGGTCATCATCATAAGACTGTAACGTTCCGTTACTCGTTGTTTCATTGAAGCAATCAGAAATATCTGTTTCAAATTAAATCTTTAGTATTCGTCAGAATTGGCGAGCGTTCTATCGACTCACAGGTGGCGCCACCAAATTTTTTCTTTAAAATGCTGATTTCTCTTTATTTTTTTAAGCGAATATTTCGAATTTTAGAAATAGCGAGTAATGATTTCACATATAAGTTTTGTCGTAATAGAAATTCGAGTTTTATACGTGAGTTAGTGGAACCGCGATTCTATTGTCTCATAGATGCCGCAGGGTTTTTCCTTTAAAGATGTATTAATTCTAAATATTTTCCTGTTTAAAATATTTTTCCGACGACAGTTTAATATTAACTTTGGTCTTTTGTTAATAATTGTTATTATTAAAAAAGTTGAAAGTTATTAAAATGTATGAACAAAAATAACCTACTGAATGACTCTCAGCATCGTTTTAAGGAATCACATACCACTGAAAGTGCTCTATATGAATTTCAAACGACAATAGTTAATGCTGTTGATAAAAATCTCTATGTGTCAGGCCTGTTTGCGGATTTTTCTCGTGCGTTTGAAGCGGTTAACCACAACATTCTCTTGTTTAAACTAGAATATACAGTATGTTCTAGTTAAGGGGGGGCTAAAAGTAATTCTTTACTAATAGAGCAAGGAGTGCCACAGGGCTCGGTTCTTGGGTCATTGCTCTATTTAATTTATTCTAATGATTTGATATTTCATTTGGAGCAAACTTCATCAGGTGTAACAGTTGTGTCATATGCCGATGATACCAATATTGTTATTGTGCTCATTCGTTTAAAACTACTGCTAAGATGGTTTATAAAAATGCCATATTTTGGTTTAAAAAAATTGTCTAAATTTTAGCGTAAACAAAACTAAGTTTATTATGTTTTCAAACATTAAGCAAAACCACTTGCACTATTTGCAAATTGACAATAATTGTCTCATAGAATCATCTAACTCATGTGTAATGCTGGGACAAATTTTGACGAAAACTTATGATGGCTGGATCACGTTGAAAACCTCTCAGTTAACCTAAGGCAGAATTGCTGTGCACTAAAAGCTTTATCTAATTACTGCAGTCCAAATGTTCTTTTATCGATATATTATGGAAACGTACACACTCGTCTATCCTATGGCATAATGAATTGGAGAGCAGATTCGGACGTGCAAAGTTTTATTGTAGAAGTATGCAATTCGAATTATATTTGGACTTTCTTGCAGAGAATCTTGCCGAGAATATTTCAAGAAATATAAAATTTTAACTGTTGCAAAAATTTACGTTTTAAAAATTTGTATATTTATTTATGAGAATAAGGACCTCTTCCAATCGAATCGCATTTTACATAATCATAATACTAGAAATAAAGAATTATTATTACCTGCTTCTTATAAGACAACGTTTTTTAACAAAACATAGCATATAAAGGTTGCATTTTTTAATATACAAAGTAATGATGTAAAACAAGCTGCTACTTTAAGAATTTTTAAAAGTAAACTAAAAAGTCTTTTTATTAAAATGAAATACTATACTATGTGCAAGAGTTCCTGAGTCAAATATTTTGTGCTGAATGTTTTGTTTTTTTGTAATTTTTATTTTAGAGTTTGACATGTATATATTACTTTATATAAATTAGTTTAATAATATAATTATTGGTTTGACGTTTTCTCCAATGACTTATATATTTTGTATTTACACTAGTTAAATTGAACAAATGAAATTATTATTATTATTATTGGATATAATATGTCATTCAGGTGGTATCTTAGGTTTTTTCATAATTTCGATATATAGGTACAGTCGGTAACAGCTGAAAGGTTGTTTTATTGCCTATACACCTTTGGGGCTGGGTAGACCTTTCAGCCCATTATTCCATATTTACATGGATATCTTTGGTCATCTTTTTATTGATTTACGGAATGAAGTGAATTGACACCATTTAGGTAATTTTTTTATATAATTCTCGTTTTCATTATTTTTTTTATAGTATGAAATGTTGACTTTTCATAACCTCGTCTTAAAATGTATTTGATTCTAAAGTCCTCTTTTTGGTTTTTTTAGGCAACGCTATTGTTACTACTATCACTACTACACTAATTATTACTGGCCGACAAAAAAATTTTTTTTCGTTGTAACACAAATCAGAATAGCATAATCTAATAGAATGGACCTATCCAAATACGAAAATGACAAATAGAAAGTTGTAGCACTTAGGGTTTTCTTGTTAGAGTTGTAGAACCATATCGAATGTTACGATACTTAATATCTATAGAAAAAATGATTTCAGAAAATTCTTAACCCTGTTTATTGACTATGTTTAGAGCTTTTGCCTATTAAACATACCATACATCTAAGAGAAAAGTAAACGAGAAAAATATTAAATGAAAACACTGGTTAAACTTTATTTTTTCCGTTTATGAGGTATCCTATCTTTTCTCTTCAAAAATCAACAGTAGTCACCCATCATGGCTAGATCCCATCGTCCTTGGTACCGAATTTCCATTGTTCTGATACCTTGGTGAAACCTTTCACCCTGCTCGTCACTAACAGCTCCCAAATTTTTAGAAACAAATGAGAGATGGGAATGGAGGAAGTGAATTTTTAATGATATTCTGGCACCAAGCGCTTTATAGGCATCTAAGAGTTCATTAACTAATTGTTCATAATTTTCATCTATATTGTTGCCTAAAAATCCTCTTACTACATTAACAAACGAATTCCATTCTCTGAGTTCCTGCCGGGTAAGCTTTTCCGTAAAATTGATATCGACCAACAATTTTCTGATATGTGGCCCAATAAAAATGCCTTCTTTTAATTTGGCATCACTTAACTGGGGCAAGACTTCTCTTAGGTATTTAAATCCATCATCATCTTTATTCAAAGCCTTCACAAAGATTTTCTTTAGCACAAGTTTAATGTGAAGAGGAGGCAAAAGGACATTTTTGGGATCAACAAGAGGTATAAATTTAACATTTTGAGATCCCGGTTGAAATTCGTTTCTTTCTGGCCAAGTTTTTGTTACATAATGCTGATTTGTTGCACGACTGTCCCATAAATAAAAAAAACCGCAATATTTTGTAAATCCTCCCTGAAGTCCCCACATATCTGCCATTTATACCTATTGTAGTTTATTTTATCCAAAATCGTGCGCTTATTTTTATAATTTTCTTTCATTGTAACTCAATGAACAACTGGTATACAGGGCTTTATATTTTCATTATGCAATAACACAGCTTTTAAGCTATATTTAGATGAGTCTATGAGTAAGCGCCACTCATGGGGAGAAGGTTCAATATCAAGTTCCTGCATTACACTGTCTATATCAGTACACGCGCACAACGAATTTTTCATACTGTAGAATTCAGAAAATATAGCATTTCTTTTTCTGAAATTCGTAATTTTTGTTTCTTTGGCCAATAGATTCCATTTCTTAAGACGGGAACTTTAAAGTTCTGACTGTTGCTTGGATAACCCCAAATCACATCCTAATTCATTTAATTCACTTTGAACAATGAAACGTGGCTCGCCGGAACTGGGACCTGTGGTAAAAGTGGGATCGGTGCACTGTTCTTCCGAGCTGCCTGATGGTGCGTTATCTCCATTATCTCCCAAATCAATAGCTTGCCAATTTCAAGGTGCAATCGGCACTAGAAAATGTGTATTATGAGGAACAGGTCGTATGACAGATTGCAAATTTGGATAGGCTATATTGTGCTTTCCCTTTTTGGAATAACCTTCAACAAGGTCAGGCAAAAATAACAATCGTCAGAATGATTGGTGGGTTCTCACCGTACCATTGGAACTGCAAAAGGCATACTTTTTCTCTTTTCCTGATTTTTGTTTAATATCTTATTAAGCCGCCATTTTGTTTCGCCATCTTGAATATCGGATTCGCTCCAAAAATTTTCCAGTTGATTTTTACGTAATATTTGTTTTTTTGTGGAAAATTTCTATTAAATTGTATAAATTAAGAACTAATACTTATTAGAATGTTTGCATGTTCAACTAAACAAAATAAAACAAATGTCTATAGCTCCGCCATCTTAATCGTATTTCAAAAATCTTGAATAGAAAGTTTGTTACTCTTTATTTGGAAATTCGAAATTAAAATCATTTTGAGATATGCATTCTTGAAAAACGTTCGCTTAGATTATTATATAACTGCGTAAAAAAGGAGCTAACTTTTTAAAGTCAAAAATTAATACATATAGCAGCTCCTTTTTAGATATTGAGTTATTATATAAAATGCTAAACAAAATAAAATGCTACTTACGTAAACTCTCCTAAAGTTCACGTTAAACCCATGCCTAGTTTTTGTAATAATATAGGAGTTAGAATCTTCTCAAAATCCATTAATCTATTTTCTAACTTCACGAGAGTACTTAAGAGCAACTAGAAACCTAAATATGATTCAATGAAAATATTAAAAATATTTACTGTTTATTATTTATAAAAATGTATAATTTATAGAGATTTCAATAAGTGAATAAGGCTTATAATAAAAATTGACAGTTTAGAGTATTAGAGAAATATAGTTACCCCCTTTTCCCCTACGTCGGCGTCGATTACACGTTAACAATTTGTTATTGCTTTCGATTCTCTCTTTTTTTTAAGAGAACGGTCTTCTTTTTTATTATGTATTCTACGAGGGCCTTTCAACAAAGACTAGGATTAGTACTAGCAAAGTTTTTTATTAATCCTAAACAACAATACTTTTATCATGCTCTATATAGTTCCCCTGTAATGCAATAACCTTATCCCAACGGTGCTGTCGTTGTTCAAAGACATGGCGGAAGCCATTTTTGAGAGCTTCTTCAAAACCGCCACAGCATCCAATTCTGTTTCAAATCGTCTTCCTTTGAGGTCTTTTTTTGCTTAAGGAAACAGATAAAAGTCGCATGGGGCTATGTCTGGACTATATCGAGGATCCTGTACAAACCTGATATTTTTAGTGTTCAAAAACTCTGTCACTATATTCGGTATGGGAGAGCGAGCGTTATCATGATAAAGTTTCCACTTTCCGATCAGCTCAGGTCGTTTTTTGGGGATGTAATCTTTCATCAATTGGATCAAAACTTGTTCTGGCAGTTACTGAACTACCATGTGAGACCATGTGCGTATACACCATGTCTTTGTTATCAAAAAAATGTTATGAACATAGCTTTAGCGGCAGATTTTTGCGCACGTGCTTTTTTTGGAGGTGGTCCTCCTTTTTCGACCCACTGCGTATTCTGTTGCTTCATAATGGAAAACAAGCAGATCTCACAATAGGCAATTCCCCAAAAACCGTATTAATCATCGAAAAAGTTTCCGTTGCTGTGTTCTTTCAATTCAACAATCGCGATTCTTAGAGGCGCAGTAACAATATCTCAACTCTAGAGCAGCGTCAAAATCAAATAAATAAGTTATGACAACTGACATTTCGCAAAATAAAAGAAGCCTACTTGGATGATATTTTCGGATTTTTTGTGGTATGTAGCTCGTTGCACTGGACCGTAAAAAATTCAGTCCTAGTCTTTGTTGAAAGGCCCTCGTATTTCCATACTTGTTGCAAATATTGTGTTAAAGGTAAATTATTTCCATTCATTGAATCTTAAGCATGCTTTTCGTTTTAGACAGCTGCAAAAACGTTTTTCTTTTATTTTTGTGATTTGTTCATATTTTGGTTGCTAGTTAAAATTTTTTTCTGAAAATACAGATGTTTTTTCAATAAAAAAAAAATAGAATTTTATAGAAATAAAAGCAGTAATATACTTATACGCACCAAATATCCCATGTTACCTACCGGATTGTGAATTCAACAGGGGAATTCCAATAGAGAAAAGGAATCTATAGTCAAAAGCTTGTATCCACTTATTGATGAAATTCTAAAAGAGAATTGTGAAAATATAGACGTGGTTCAGGTGATGAACTTAACTCATTTGAAAAAATTTTATATGTTGCGTTTAACTGTTTTTTGTTAATTTAACTTCTGTAATTTCTATGTTAACTTTTTTTCTTATTAAGTAGGCATGAAGCATGCCCTTTTGTTAAAAGAAAACATTTAATTGAGCATGCTTTGTATTTCTATATTTTATATTTTTGTTAAACAGTTTAGATCTCAATGATTACTTTTATTTCTTATTGTGTAAGTATGCTTTTGTATTTTCCGTTGTAATGTATGTTCTTGTAGGTGTGATGATGCTAGGTCGAAGAATGTCATCAATGTTTATTTTATGAACTTATTTTTGACTGAGACCTAGTCCTTGTGTATTTGCTTGTTATGTAAAACTAGCCCAGTCTTATCGGAAATTTCAAATTGCTTTTTCTTCTTTCGTAAAAGATAAGTATTTTAATCGTTAAAAAATCACCTTCCCAGTTTTTTTCAGATATTTATATTTATATTGGGATGAAATTCCAATATTTTGGTAAAAATCCAGTACGGCGGAACAAAATGGCGGCTTAACAAAATATTTAAAAAATCAATTTGGAAAAACTACTTAGTCGCTATAATTCAAATTTTGTGCAAAAACATTTGATATAGAAATGAACTGACAAAATTGTGGTATGAATTCAAGATGCCGGAATAAAAAGGCAGATGGCAGGATTTTACAGATCTTCACGTTTTAGCATCTACAGATGCCAAAAATATGTATGATTGTAAAAGCAAACAAATTTTTACAAAAACTACCATTATATTTACTAACAACCCGTAACTTCTGTAGCTTCTTCCGACATTCTATCTTGAATGAATGAACTTAAAGGCTAAGGGAATATTTATGTAACTAGGTATAATACAACAATTTGGAAATTTTAAAAATATAAAAGTCTGGGAATTTTTAAATACTGGCCATAAACCTAAACTACCTAAAATTATTAAAATATATTTATTTACCAGGGGTGAATTGTTGAGTTCTACCTGATAACAAAAAACTTCCAAGTTTGAGCTTATTTATTTCTAGAGATCCCAGTAAATGCAGTTTATGACCGTATTTTCTTTCTATAAAATTTTGAAATTTTTATCAAAGGTATCAATGGTCTCAATTAAGTGGTTTGCGTAATTGCATTCGGTTTTTTCCTTGATGAAACGTTTAGAGTGATCGACTATTTACCCATATAAGTTTTGTCACAATTTAGTTGGTATGCACCTGTTTGTTCATATTTATCAGATTTTGTTCTATTATTTTTAGTAAACTAATTTAAAGAATTATTGGATTTCTATGCTATTCTAATATCTAAACCGCTTAGAAATTAGTAGGGTAGTAGATATGACGTTGTTCGAGTAACACGTGTGATTTACGGCTCAAATATAAAGTAGTAAATGAAATATATTTTTACGTTTAACGAGTGCCTGTAAATTTGTCAAGTTGTTTACAGTGCAGTTATGACCAGAAGAGGGCAAAAAGTGAATTCGGGCCCTGCCGATCTTCCCGTTGCTAGTAGCAATATATCAACTCATGTTGACAAATTAGAAGAAAACCTGCAATCAGGTCTTAAAGACCTAAGAGAACAACTTTTAGGTAACGGAGGCACACAACAATCACAGGAATATATAACAGAATTCCTGAATAAAATTACTCTTTTTGAGAAAAAATTGTTAACCTCAATAGCGGAATTAAAAAAAGATATACAGACGGTAGAAAGCCAATTAGTAGACCATAAACAGGACAATATGTTGAATAGCATTGTTATCAATGGAATTTCTGAAAAAAATGATTTCGCTTATAACAAAGAAACGGTCAAAATTGTTAAATCTCACTTAAAAATTGATATAACGACAAGCGATATCGACTTTAGCTATCGTTTAGGTACGGCGGCAGTTCCGGGAAAAAAAAGACCTCTGTTCGTTTCGTGAATCGGTGGGTGCGCGATCAAGTTTTTGGTGCAAAAAAACGTCTAAAGGGCAGTTTTATTGTCATCATTGAGCAACTTGCTAGTAAAAACATGTTATTATACAAAAAAGTTCGTGCTGTTGTAGGTGTAAAAAACTGTTGGACATCAAGAGGTAAAATATTTGTTTGCATTGAAAATAATAAAAAACAAATCCTTGATATCTTTGATCTAGACAAACTTCTTACTAAAAAATAGACCTTTTAATGAAATAAATAATGTTATATTATCGTACTACTTAAGGGCAGAGTCTACTGAAATAACTCTACAAGTTTTCTTGAATTCATTACACATTGTTTTGTTTAAGGTACTTAAATAGAATTTATTTCTAAGTTTTTTTTTTTAGTTTTTGTTGGCGGCACAAACAATATATAAATAAGTAGATAATCTTTCAAATTATTAAACACATTTGTAAAATAAAAACATTGTTATTTTTTCAAGTCAAAACATATTAAAATTTTAGTATTGGTTAATATATGTAAATTTCGTTTTTTTTTTCTTCTGTAGGTTATGTTTTCATTTGTACTTAATTCTGATGGTTAATAAAAAAAATATGAAAAAACAGCTTAAAAAAGCACATGTTAACGTTCGGTCTCTGGTAGCTCATTTTGATGCTTTTAGGAATGTAGTTTTATGTAACAGCTATGATATTGGAGTAAGCGAAACTTGGCTTAATAGTTCTATATCAAATGAAAGAGTTCATATACTAGGTTATGTCTTTGTCCGTTGCGATAGAGCTTTGATGAGAAAACATTAAGTTTACAAAAATTATTTCACCCAAAAATATAGAGCAACTTTGGTTGAAGTTACAAATGTATCATAGGGAAATCATAATTGGTGTTGTTTACAAACCCCCAAACTTATCATATACCGATTTTTTAAAATGATTTTGAAAGCTTTGTATCATCTGTTTTACCAATGGCTCGTACATTTTATTGCATTGGAGATTTCAATATAAATTTATTTAATTTCGAAAACGCTGACGCTAAATGTGCTACAGAACTTTTCGAGGGCTTAGGGCTAAAACAAATTTTAAACGAACCAACTCGTATCTCACATACTACATCGACCTTAATTGATTACATCTTAACAACGGACGAGGAGACAATTATAGCAGCAGGAACATCCCACGTAGAAGAGGTAAGCGACCATGAATTAGTGTACTTTATAAGTAACATTGAAACCTCCAGCGTGCCAGCTTTTAGAACCGCTCGTAATTTTAAAAATTTTGAACAGTTTGACTATGGCCTTGAGTCTATTCCTTGGGATAATATTTATCATTTACAGAATGCGGACCGAAAGATTGAATTTCTTAACACAAATTTACAGACTTTATTAGATATTTACGCTCCGTTCAAAAGTTATCGCATCTCGAAACCACATGCGCCTTGGCTCACCGACACTATTCGTGAAATGATAAAGGATAGGGATAAAATATTAGCTAAAAAAAATATCATAATGCAGCTGATTGGAATCTATATAAACAGATGAGAAATATGATTACTAATGCCGTTCGTAGGGAAAAAAGAGTATATTTTGATCAGCAGGCAATGAAAACCCAAAAAGATATCTGGTCTTCTTTAAAGTTATTGAATTTTACTAAAAAATAAAATAACCAAATATCTGATGAACTAATTGATGTCAATCGAATAAATGATTACTTTCTTAATTGTATTCAAAAACTTCCTGTTGACCAGGAATTACTTTTATATTATAAAAATAACAAAAAAGAATCAGTAAAAAACATCTTCAGCTTTTCTGAGGTCTCTGATATTGAAGTTTTAAAGATTATATTTAATATTAAAACTACAGCTACGGGAGTAGATGCTATAAACATATTAACAATAAATTTATGTCTACCATATTTGTTGCCACATATAACGCATATTATCAACTTTTGTTTAAGACACTCGGTTTTCCCATCGTAGTGGAAAAAAGCCTGCGTCATTCCCCTGCCCAAGACTCCTAATTCCTCAACATATAATAATCTCAGGCCAATCAGCATTTTACCGACGTTTTCGAAATTACTGGAAAAAGTAATGGAAATGCAATTGCAAAAGCATTTGAATATTAACAATATTCTTCCAACTACTCAGTCTGGTTTTAGGTCGGGGCATGGCTGTGTTACAACATTGTCAGAAATCGCAGATAATATTTTTAGCGCTATAGATAAAAGCAAGCTGACAGTTTTGATATTGTTGGACTACACCAAAGCCTTTGACACTCTGAGCCATGAAATTCTTAACTCCATTAAATTTCGACAGGACTTCCACAAGGCCCTCTTCTCTTTTCTGTGTATATTTCCAATTTTCCTTCAGTGTTTCTCTCTTGTGCCCAGCATTATTATGCCGACGACACTCAAATATATATGTCATTTAATTTTCAAGAAAGTCAGCAGGCGGTGTCTGCAATAAACTATGATTTGGAAAACTTATATGCGTTCCCCAACAAACATTGTTTGCAATTAAATTCGGCAAAATTGGCTGTGATGGTGTTCGGTAGGGAGATGGATAGGAGAAATTTTGTGGCATCCTTTAAAGACAAAATTGTAATTACAGACAAACCTATCACATTTTATGAACGTTATAAAAATCTTGGCCTCATTATGGACCAATACCTGCGATTTTCTCAGCACATTAGTAAATGCTTACAAAAAAGTTACATTCATTTAAAATTAATATATCAACACAGAGCTGTATTAAATAGAAAAACTAAATCTATGCTTTGTGAATTTTTGGTCCTATCTCATCTTAATTTTTGTGACACCGTATATGATTCCTGTCTAAAAAGCACAGATATAAGAAGAATACAAAGACTTCAAAATAGTTGTTTGCGCCTGATTTACGGCATAAGAAAGTACGACCATATTAGCCACACTTTTAACCTCAACAATTGGCTTAATATGAAAAAAAGGAGGCAACTTCATTCTTTAATGCTTTTCTATTCCGTTTTAACAAGTAAAATACCTTCTTACTTATATAATAAAATTCGATATCGAACGGATGTTCATAACTTGAATATTCGATTTAAAGGTACACTAACCCCACCTCTCCACTCAACAGAAATGTGTAGGAGATCTTTTCTTATCAAATTGCAAATGTAATGAATAAGCTCACTAATAATTTTAAAAATATAAAATCCAAAGCTGCATTTAAACAATATGTGTTTAAAAAGCTATTTTCTGAATAATACTTATATAATTACAAATTGATGTTAACCTGTATATTTCACAATTTGTACAATGTTTATGACTGACATATTCTGTGTGAATAACCAATGCTTTAGTGTAACTTGAATTGCATTTAATTTTTTTTATACATTTTTTGCGTTTATCTACTAGATTAGGGTTAGGTGTAAGAACAGGCATTTATTCCTTCCAGAATAAATGAACTGAATCTCGCCCTTTCTGTACTTTATTTGTATTATTTATGTATATTTTAAAATAAAAGCCCTGTATTATTATTATTATTATTATTTACCCATTTTAAACAAACAAAAGTATGCTTTATTGTCGCAGGATAATTGTTACAATTTTATGGACAAGGCGAAATTTACCTTAAAACAAAAAAAAAACAAAAACAATGAAAAAATGAAATATTGATCAAAAAAATCATATTTTTCGATAGGTCCATGCAAATACATAAATTGTAAATATATCGTAAAGCGGTCAATGAATCCAGGTGACCTAACAAAAGGAAATATGCGAGGTGAATAATTTCGATGACATTGAAACTAAAATTACGCTACCTTAAACTCTATCTTGTTATCGTTATACAGGCAAAATAAGTGAAGTTAAAAAAAAAGTGTACTGAACTAATATAGTAATTAAAGTGTGTTAGAAAAAAAAATGTATAGCTTTAATCTGATAATTAATGTTAACAGACAGTATATTCCTTATAAAATATTTTCAAATGCCTTGCAGCAACATTATTTAAGTCAACAAGCAAATAAAAAATATTTTAATGACATTATTCATTATAAAAATCAATAACGCAGTAAAAAGGTCTTTCAATGAGGTACGCTTTGGTTTTTTTCGGAAAAGTGCAAACTTAGGGATTATTTTTAAATGTTTTGGAAGATGATTGTAAAGTTTTATGGTATTGTAAATAATTGATTTTTTTATAAATTCTGTGGAAGGAATATGAAGGGATATGCCATGCCTAGAGTTTCTGGTAGGATATACGTGTTGTGGACTTTCCGGGAAGCATATTCAGCAACAGTAGACGTGCTAGAAAACTCAACACTCAACATCGCTTCGGCTATGCTCGGATTTTAAGCAGTGGGTACACACGCTCTAGAGTCAAGCAACCAAGGAATCCCTGGAACGGCAGACAGACTAATTATGTATGCATTTTTTGTTGTTATGTTACTGTGTTAGCCGTGTACTGTATATTGGAAGCAATAATTTATTAGTATTATTTGGAAATGGAACTATTGCCAAAGAATTGTAGCTACTAGAAAATAAATACAAATACTATAAGATCTAATTTGTATTTAAAAACTGACGTAGGGGTAAGTATGTTTTAGTATTAAATAAGAATAAGATACTTAATAGCTTCGCAAAACTAGGAGCATGGAAAGTAAGGATAGACATCATTGCTCAGTGGCACTTAGTGCCTATTCAAATTTCACTGGCAAGTTTGCAAAGCTGCAGGTATTTGAATTGTAGCAATTGTTTAATCTAAATAAAATCTGTAAGTTAGAATTGTCAAACCCAAATAAACGCTCGATACGATTTAACTTTTCAGTCCGATCTGTTTTTATTTATATTTATTCATACGGAATTAAGGGGATAGAACCAAATTAAAAAAAATATACTTAAATAGTCAAATGAAAATGTATGGTACAGGGTGTTCCAGCGAGGACTGAACAGGGACCTATTTTCGACCTTCCTTGTATTTTGGAAAAATTCAAAATAGCCAATCGATGTATTTTTCTTGTAGAATCCAAAAATGTCATCGAAAAAATATTTGAACCAGAAACAAAAGAGTTACGCTATGCATCAGGTGTTTTTTAAATGGAATGTATCGTTTTTTATACGATTTTTGGAAAGAGTGATTTTTTTTATGTCCGTTCCGATTAAAAGATTTGATTTTGCGATAGCTGTTTATATTAAATTTTAATGTTTTACAAACTAAAATTTTAGCTTCACCTGTTTAAAATATACGATAGGTTGGTATAGGTGATCAAGGTAAAATGATGTTTGAATGCTTTGTCAATAAAAATTGACATTATTTTAATTATTGTCGAAGTCTTCACCTAAAAAATATATATTTGACTCTGATCGAAATGAAATACTCTTTGGACGAGAGACTACAGATTGTTATGCTATTTTACAAGTGCCAAGAAAATGCAAGAGAAGCAAGAAGAAGATTTATTGCAAATTTTCATAGAAATATATCCATCAATACAATTCTAAGGATAAAAAACCTATTTGAGGAAAATAAAACTTTACATGATAGAAAAAGAAATATACAAAGAAGAAGAAATCGAGACCAGGCCATTATAAATTATTTTCAAGTTAATCCAACCAAATCTATTTCGGATGCAGTTCGAGTAGTTCAGTACGGTGGCGGTGTAAGGCGCAGAAGAGTTACCCGAGGGACTGTTCACAGGACTCTGGAAATTCATAAATTTAGGCCTTTTCGTATCCTTCCACTTCAGCACCTAACACCGGCACAAAAAGAACTTCGCTTCCAATTTGTTTCTCAAATGGTAATTCGGCAAGAAAGCGAAGACCCTGATTTATTCAAAAATATTGTATGGACCGACGAAGCTACTTTCACAACATCGGGAGTATTCAACAGACATAATAGTCACCACTGGGCCGTTGAAAATCCAAAAAAGTTCCAGACTATTAAATTTCAAGGGAGGAATTCTATTCATGTTTGGTGTGGGATAAAAAACAATAAAATTTTAGGACCAATATTTTTTAACGGGACTTTAAATGGGCACAGATATTATGAGTTTTTAGAAAACGAAATTGAAAATTTTTTGGAAGACTTACCATTAGCAGAATATCAGAATTTAATTTGGCAACATGATGGGGCGCCTCCTCATGCCGTGCATGATGTGGTTCAATTTTTAAATCGGCGCCATAACGAATGGATAGGGCGAAATGGAACATATGTTTGGCCGCCCAATATCCCCGACCTCTCAGTTTTGGATACATTTCTTTGGGGCCATTTGAAGAACGTCGTATACAGACAACGAAACGAAAATATTCAAGAGATCATGGGAAAAATTGTCGATGAAATAAACCGCCTTAACCAGGAAAATCATATTGTAACAGCAAGTTTAGAAAGGCTACAAAGGGGTTATCGATGTTGTTTCGAGAAAAACGGCGGTCACATTGAAAACTTATGTTATTAGTAGTTTTATTTTATTATTTAATAATTATTTTTTATTGAATTTCTTTTTCTATCATGTAAAGTTTTATTTTCCTCAAATAGGTTTTTTATCCTTAGAATTGTATTGATGGATATATTTCTATGAAAATTTGCAATAAATCTTCTTCTTGCTTCTCTTGCATTTTCTTGGCAGTTGTAAAATAGCATAACAATCTGTAGTCTCTCGTCCAAGGAGTATTTCATTTCGATCAGAGTCAAATATATATTTTTTAGGTGAAGACTTCGACAATAATTAAAATAATGTCAATTTATTGACAAAGCATTCAAACGTCATTTTACCTTGATCACCTATACCAACCTATCGTATATTTTAAACAGGTGAAGCTATTTTTTATATAATTTTAGTTTGTAAAACATTAAAATGTAATATAAACAGCTATCGCAAAATCAAATCTTTTAATCGGAACGGACATAAAAAAAATCACTCTTTCCAAAAATCGTATAAAAAACGATACATTCCATTTAAAAAACACCTGATGCATAGCGTAACTCTTCTTTTGTTTCTGGTTCAAATATTTTTTCGATGACATTTTTGGATTCTACAAGAAAAAATAAATCGATTGGCTATTTTGAATTTTTCCAAAATACAAGGAAGGTCGAAAATAGGTCCCTGTTCAGTCCTCGCTGGAACACCCTGTACATAGGCTACCAAAAATATATTACATTTTCGTGCTGCCTCTTTTCAGTTTACACTGCTCGTCGATTGAAGCGTTCTCATTTATCAAGCTTAGTAGAGTAGTACCTTTTACCAAGCACCATGCTATAATTTATATACCTTGATAGTTGATCACGTACGAGCTTACTTTGAAAATATAATAGTTTTATGTTTGTAGTCTGTACATAGTGCAGAGGGTGGCTCAAATATAGCTACAATAGTTACTCCATTTAAAATCTCAATTAATCTGAATCACTTCCAAATATGTGCTTTCAATTTACATAATTTTTATATTAAATTAATATTCAGTATAGTATTTTAAAATTTATCTGTGTATCCCCAAAAATATAGGGTGCTCCGAATAAAATAATTTGTAATGAAATTTGACTTATTTTTTGGGGATTATACCTAACTAGGTACTTAATTTTGATGATAATCATGTTGATAATATACAGGGTGACGCAAAAATTTGCAATATGCTCCATTTAAATTTCAATTTTGATTGATTTTCGAATATTAATTTTTATGGCAAATTAATATTTTTATGTTGATCACATACAGAGTAAACCAAAAAATAAACCGACTTTTCTTAAAAATTTTATTAATTCTTTAGTTTGTTATCCTAATTATTTGCTACTACATAGCAATTCTTGAAAGAAAAGGTTTAAAATAATATAATAAGACATTAGACTTTTATATTTATTAGATCGCTTTATTCTTAGATTAGATTAGAATTTATGTTTAAATGGGTTGAACCAAATCCACAGAAGATAATGGATTTATTTATTTTGGCAGCCGAAAATCACCATTGCACAGTGGGCTCCGGAATAACAATTTTGGTCAAAAAGATAAAAAATATTGTTTGTTCAAAATAAACTTTAGAATGTGATAAAATGCACTAGTATAAGACACAAACGCTATTTGGTGTGAAAAGAAACACCATCAAAAAATTATACAGGGTGGAGGAAAGACTGGAAGGCTTATTTCTAATTTGCATGTATGAGTATTTTAGGAATGAGCGTTAAAACATGTGTGTGGCCTAAGAATTTGCAAAAAAGGGTAGGACCATAGAAAATTAACTAAATGACACCCCCCCCCCCCCGATTGTAACGCCAAAATATTCTTTTGTTTGATTTAAATTTTTTACAGTAAAAAATAGGCCACAAAAATTAGTTAAACTCTATTAAGCAAGTAAAATAATGATTAACAAAAAAAATTTAGTTGAACTTATTAAGTAAGTAAGATAATTATTAACAATACTATTCCTCTTCGGAATCGGATGATTCACTTTGTGCCAATGATGAACTATCGTCCTTAAGCAGATGCAAAGCTTCAGAAAAAAAAATATGTTTATTTTTCTTGGGTAAACTTCTTAATCCAGATATAAATGGATCAGAAGAGATTAGGAATCTGTTTAAGAGATCTTGGTTGGTATCAATTCTGGACGTTTTTCTGGAAAAATGCTCTTTGTAGTGCTTAAGATCTTTGTTACGTGATTCCTGCGCTTCTTCTGATAAGATCCCTATAGGAAGTATTGCCGTCGAAATTATTGATGCACTATGAATTAAGACTTTATGCACGCTGCTCGGCATATAGTAAAATGGATATTTATTTACCAGCAAATTAGCAGTTTCTTCCGCATATTCCTGAAATTTACTTTCGTTTATCGCAAAACCTGATGACATGACTTGTAATATACCAGAGCAACGTCTGATGCATTCGTCGTCTATTTCTAATATCTTGGAGGTAACTAATGGATCAGCAAAAAATCTTCTACTGGTATTGCCATCATTACTTGTTCCACTTCCACCTGCTTTCACTTTATCGATAATCAAACCCATTTCGGTTCTAAATTTAAGCTGAATATTTTTCTTTCTTTCTTTTACACTGTTCTTTTCCTCTTGCGATCTAGCCTGCCATTTTTTGATATCTAGTCTGTAAGCCAAATGTAAAAAATATTCCATGAAGCGTATCCACGCATGGAGAGTCGATAATCCATAATCAAGGGCCTCGTTGTTAATTGGTCTAGTTTTTACATTTTGTATATTGTTCATTATTTTAGGTGTTGCTTCACAGATGTTACAGGCTTGGCTTGAAGATGTCTCTGTCATAACACTACAGATCTTCCCGTCAATCATCCTCATTTTCATTTGGTGTTTGATAGATAAAAATTGACCGTTATGATTCATCTCTGTAGGTTTTAGTTCATCAATTTCTTTTTTTACAGAGGCTGCTTCTTGTAATGTGAAAGCAGTAGTTTCTTTCTGAAAATAAAAGTGAAGTGGCCTACAATACCTCGTTGACGATGGTCTAGGGTTCTGCCAATAAATTATTTTTTGAGTCTGATCGATTTTTGAGTAAGAAAATAATTGCAAAGGTGCAAGTGAAGTTAAAAAAATATTTCAATCTGAAGCATTTTTAGTTTCAATAAACTGCTTGTATTCACTGTGACCTGTGCTACCGTCACACCCCCATTTTGTGATTAAAATTAAGTCAAGAGGTCCAGATGTATTTTCGAAAACTTCTGATTGAAATAAAATAATTCGGGAAACAGTATGGTCCGAAAGCCCTTGTAACTTAATTTTTGCAGATAACTCTGTTACCAAAATGTTATCAGGAGATGGATAACAGCATAATTTTGCCTGCAAAATTTTTTTGTATGAAGGATAAACATCAAAGTTTCTTTTTTTTCCTTCTCTTCTGATGGTTAAATAGTCACTTTTTGATAACTTAGTCTCAATAATCAAGCTAAGTGCTTCTTCACTTGTGTATGGTATAATTGGCTTTGATTTCTGTATATTCCAATTGCTTATTATTTTTGAGGCTCTAGTAGGAGAGGTTTCGAGACTCTCTTTAAGCAGTTTGACTTCATCTCTTTTTCCGTCTTTTTTTAAACTTAGCTTTGTTGCCCCAATTAACTGATTTTGCTCGCAACTTGTTGCTAATTCCTTAATTTTTCTTCTTCTAGTTCTTTCACTACTCGAGGAAAATGACTTTTCGGGTCTTCCCAGCAAGTTTGTTGGCGTTTGCATGTTATCCATTTGCGGGAATAGAAGAACAGTACTATTTATCCATTTAGCGTTTTGTTTTAAAAACCTACTCTTCGTACGATTACTTTTTTTCCACCTGATAGCTGGTCGCAAATTTCATTAATTTTTCTTTTTGTAGACTCTTCAAACTTGGGGCTTTTGATATTCATTATATTTAAGATCTCGCGGCATACTTGCAGATTTTTATCTTTACGATTACCGTTTTTATCAATCCAGAAATTAAACACATCTATTCTTTTAAGATTCATGTTTTCACTTGCTCTGGATTACTCTGTAATAGAAGAATTCAGTTAGCAAATGAAAAATGTAAAATTTTTTTATTTATTTTTCTCATTAAGGTATCTATTTCTAGTCTCATGAACAGTTTTAATCCAGATTTTATTCAAACAAGAGTTTTGCAGTTTTCAAATCATCTCTCTTTAATTTGCAAACATCCTGTATATCTAAAAATGCTTAACCTTAGGAAAACTTCACCTAATAGACTTTGGTTTGCATCGTACCTTCTCAATAAAACAAGAAACTTTCGTTTCTAGTATAGGTATAAGTAAAAAATCCATAATGTTATTTTTATTATTTTTTTTTAAATACAACATACATCAAAAAATTAAAAATTTTGCCTGGAGACGAAGTGGGGCAAAAGTTTTTAAAATATTTTTTTTCTACAGACACTACTATATCTAAAACCGAATAAACTGGAAAAACGGAGAATGACAGAAAGCAAAATTTCAATGTAAGAAAGTGTTTTTGAAAAAATAATAATACATCTTGCGCATGTAAGCAGTAAATAAGCTCTGCGGCCACATACCAAATTAAATTTTAACAAAAAAAACGTTTTTAAATTTTACTTACCTTTCTCTAATTAATCCGTATAGTTAACAAACTGTAGGCACTGTAACTACTTTCTACAAAACAATTCAAAATCAGATAAAAAAATCTTTTAAAAATACATTTTATTCAAGTTTCAAACACCTTGACATCTAACTTCTGACTGACAGCATACAGTGCAACTTTTGTTTATGCATTTATTTTTCTAGGCCTACTAGATTGTTTGCTTTAGAAAAATGCTTACTGGAAGGATATTATAAATAGTTTATTTTAAATCAGTTATGACCAAAATTATGATGCGAGAATCCACAGTGCATTGGTTTGGATATCCGAAATAAAACTCAGATTTTCAGTATTTATATAGTATACGACTACTTACCTGTCGGAAATAGACGGAATTTTCCAACTTTATCAACAACATATTAATTCTGTAGTGAATTTCGCAAGTTTGGTCTAATTCAATCAACTTTGCATCTCTTACGGTTTTTGAAAGTCAATGTGACTCCATAGAATTTGGAGAACCCTGTACCGCAGGGGTGCTCAAACGGTCGATCGCGAGTGCTTTTTGAGTAGATCTCGAGAAGAAAAATTTTTTTAATAAGTAGATACTTAACTAAACTACAAAAATTTATTACGTAACAAAATAACACTCTGCTAGCGGCAAAAGGCGGCTTTATCAAAGGAACGCGCGGTACTTGTCAAAGAAAAGCCGCGTTTTTTATTCTTGCCGCTTTTCTAGAAATTTCGGGCGGCGCGTTTGACGGGAACATTCGAGACTTTCGTTCACGCCGATATAAATGTTGCGCCTGCAGGAATTGGAGTCATTCTGAATTGCAACTTGAAGGCAATACTACGTCGATACAAAGTTTATTATTAAATAGTACAAAATGAGTGCAGCGAAGAAATCTAAAATGTATCATTTTAATAACGATTGGGAGGAAGAATTGTTATTTTGTATGGTGAAGGATAAGTGCATTTGTCTTATTTGTCTTGCGTCAGTTGCAGTACCTAAGCATGGTAGCTTAGAGAGGCATCATAAAAGGGTTCATAAAAACTATGAAAAGGATTTTCCACCACAGAGTGAATTAAGAAAACGAAAAGTACGTGATTTGATATCTGGTTTGAAAAAAGAACAAACCATGTTCACAAGACCAGCCAAATAATCAAAAGCTGCTACGATCGCGTCATTTAAAATTTCTCATATATTGGCGAAACACAAGAAACCATTCGAAGATGGATCGGTTGTGAAGGAAGCATTTATTGAAGCGGGTGAGACTTTATTTGGAGATTTTAAAAATAAAACAGAAATTATGTCTGCTGTTAGAGAACTTCAGTTATCTCGTCCTACTATCACAAGGGGTATTAAAGTCATGAGTCAGGACATGGCAGATAAACTAAAAAATGATATCATGTAATGGACATACTTTTCTTTACAGTTCGACGAATCCTCCGATATGACAGACACTGCCCAGGCTGACAGACAATCATTCCTCTAAAGGGGAACACCCGTGGCGAAGATATATATGACGTTTTCTTCAATTTTGTAAAAAACTACAAGCTACCAATATATAAATTAGTGTGCATTACAACCGATGGAGCACCAGCAATGACTGGAAAGATTTCCCTTCATTTTTTTCAATCCTTTGCATTATACATCAACAAGTTTTGTGTTTAAAAGTTTTAAACACGGAGAAAATTATAAGCATTGCAACAAAAATTGTGAATTCCATCCGTGCACGTAGCTTGCAACCGCGGCTCTTTAAGTTGCAGTTCGAAGATAGGGAGTCAGCTGAACACACTGATTTAGTTCTTCACACGGACGTCAGGTGGTTGAGTCGCGGAAAATTCCTAGAAAGGTTTCAAGAATTATTGCCCGAAATAACAGCTTTTCTAGGCGAATGAGGTAGTGACACTCAGATGTTGAAAAACGAAAAATGGCTGACTGATTTGGCATTTTTAACTGACATCACAATGCACTTAAACACCATTAACTTGGCGCTTCAAGGTAAAGGAAAAACTGTTATTGAGATGATTAGCGCAGTAAACGCATTCAAAAGTTAATTGCAACTTATGATAGATCAACTGAAAAGAAAGAATCTGAAACATTTTCCTTCTTTGAAAGCAAGGATTCCTCAGTTGAATTATGATACGTTTAAGGCTGAATTATCAAATATTTTGGGACCATTCGAGATGCGTTTTTATGATTATAGTAAATTGGCAAATGTAGCATCATTTATGAGTTATCCTTTTTCATGTAAAAACATTGAGGAATTAGCTACTGAAATAGCAAGTCAGTTTAATATGAACTTATGTTCTGTTGAAAATGAGTTGGTGCAGATTATATCAGATATACATCCCAAACCTGTACATCTGATACAAATTTCTGGTGTTTTATATTTGAAGATAAATATCCGAATCTAAGGCAAATCGCCCTTCAACTGACAGCAATGTTTGGGTCAACTTACTTGTGCGAGTCTGCATTTTCTGAAATGAAGATAATTAAGTCAAAATATCGCAATCAACTAACTGATGATCATGTCATCCTGCTTACGATTAGCACTCATTGGTTACGTACCATCTTATGAAAAGTATGCTGAGGACATGCAGTGCCACGCTCCAACATCCAAAGTCACTCCTTAGTTAAGTTTAACACCATATGTAACTCTTTTGTTTTGTAACAACCAATAAACACGCAATTTTGAATAACTATGAGTTTTTTCATTGATATTGTAGAGAAGAACCTAACTAAACCTAACCCAAACCTTGACTAAAACAATGTATATTGTGCGGGAAGCTAATATCTATATATGCTACGGTACATCCTACCTAGGTAGGTAGGGTGTATGTATCGTGTATGTACGACAACCCTGCATCACACATACTTGCAGCCTCTCAGAGTCTATCTTAAGTAGTCTAAAAATATTGAGGTAGATCGCCAGCAGTTCAAGTTTGAGCACCCCTGCTATACCGTATATGTAGAATATCTATTCGTTTCAGCAGAAATGAATAAGCGAGCTAGAAAGCTTAAAGAAATACTCCATATTGTAAAAACATGGTTGGACACCGGTAATAAACAAGGATGAAACGTGTTTAAAAGAATTTATAAATGTTACAGGAAAACAAGAACTAATGTTGCAATGGCAAAAAAAAAACACGAAATAGAAATTGCTTAGAAGAATTAATTATCACTGTAAAAAAATATATTCTAGGTAGTACCTAAATCTACCTCTGCAAACCCACTTTTTCCTGACTGGCCTTGTGTAATAACGTAAGGTTTTTTTGTGTAGATTACTTAAATGAAAACAGGAAGCAAAAAATAAGATTCCAGAATTGTTTAAGCGTTTGCTACTTATTATTTTTGTATTTCTTAATTTTAGTTTTCTGCAGATTTATCTTTAACTTTAATAAATACTGAAATAAAAAGTAGTGATATATCTGATCACTAATACTTGGCTGTTATTATCAGACATAATAGAACCTCATAAAAATTGCTTTAGCAAAATTAATATTATTTTTATTTTTTATTTTAGGCTCGTATTTTCCTACTCTAAATTACCAATTGCGAAATTTTTTATTTAATTTTTGAATTTTAATGTTTTTACGCCAATGGCCTCCACAATATGATGACATCTACCTAAATCTTTCTTCCAAATACCATGAAGTTATGACTTAAATGGCCCTACAATGAATTTCAAAATATTTATTTTAAACCTCTAAAAATATTTAAAAATGATGTTCATTACATCTAAAACTAAAGCCAACACCCAGAGTCATCGATCCAATGCAGGAAGTGTTAATATTTCATGTTTTTTGAAATAGTATTGGCAGTGCGCTGTATTATTTAGATTAAGCAAATGGCGGATTGCTCTTTTTCGAAGCCTAAAAATACTAAGAAATTACTCGGTGGTACAGCAGCCCCAAAAGGGAAGGCCATAGCGGAGATGGGATTCGAATAGAGAGAAATAAGTAAATCTGGCAGAAGATACGTCCAGTTCTTTTGAAACTGATCGAATGGCAAAGCAGGCGGTAGAAAGTTTTTTAGTTAAGGTGTCAATTTGCTTAGACCATTTTAGGTTGTCATTTATATTCAAACCCAGGAATTTAACCGACTCAACGTATTTATTATTGCTGTTAAGTAGCAGAAGTGGTTGTAAAGTCCCATTATAAGATAAAGCCACCGTTGTATCCACATTGAAGCAAAGCAGATTGGAATCGGACCAAGCCTTAATCATAATAAGGTCGTTCGTCGGAAATATTAAGATGTAAAGACGTTGTATCAAAATCACTCCATGTTATGCTTGTGTCGTCAGCAAAGAGAGAGATTTTTCCATTAATTTTTAGGTTGGTGATATCATTAATGTATAACAAAAATATAGGTTGCAGGACCAAACCTTGAGAGACTTCACTTGTAATCAATTTACAATTAAAATCAGAACCATTTGCCCTTACAAATTGTTAGAGCTAGTTCTAGCTCTTATATAGGATATACTTTTGTATGCAGTTGTATTTTCATTAATATTAGATCAAATCATATTTATAGTTTTTTATATAACTTATTATGTAGATGGCTAATACTTAAAAATTCCCAGCTTTTGGTGTTTTGTAAAATTTCCAAATCATTATATAATACCTAGTTATATAGAATATAGACATTCCTTTTTTAACGTTCAAAAACATACTTGGCAAGAAGTTAAAGCTGAATATTGTTTTACTATAATTAGATAAGTAGTTTATACAGGAAAAATAAGAAAATACTCAAACATATTTTTAAGCACTTTTCTTTTCAAAGTAAAGGCTGTATTTCGGTTGTTGAGACTACTTTTAATAACCCTGGCCGACAAGAATTTTCTAACACAGGCCAGCTAATTATTTTCACAAAGGAAATACCCCCCCCTCCCCAATAATAAAGAAAAATATTCGAAAACCCCTAATACATACCATTTTTTAATAGCCTAATTAGAACCTTTTATATTGGCGGGCATTTATTCTAAGGCGGCTAACAACTTTACAACGGAAAAATTACCTAGACTGGGTTGTTTACAACATTAGACATAAAATAAACGTTAAACATCACTCTTCTGTTGAGTTTCGAATAGAGTGGTTCTCTGTGTATGGATAAGCAAGTGTACGTGAAGACGAGAATGTCGAGTCAAACGCGCCGAAGTTGCAAAATGTCTCGTGACAAATTTTGTTATATTTGTGAAGAATTTCTGGTGAAATCACAAGCCAGGCCATTTTCCGAAAATGTAAAAAAGCCTACTTTAAATATTTTGGTGTGTTAATTGGGGATCAAGACAAGAGGTGAGCACCCCATGTGTGCTGTGTTAGTTGTAGTGTATCATTGATGCAGTGGATGAAGGGAAAGAGAAAAAGTATGCCTTTTGCAGTTCCAGTGGTATGGCGAGAACACAGCAATCATTCTGACGATTGTTATTTTTGCCTGAAAAAGACTGAAGGTTATTCCAAAAAGGGGAAAGCACAATTTAGAATGTCCAAATTTGCAATCTGCTATACGACCTGTTCCTCATAATGCAAATTTGCCAGTGCCGATTGCGCCTTTAAATTGGCAAGCTATTGATTTGGGAGAAAATGGAAATAACGCATTATCAGGCATCTCAGAAGAATCGTGCACCGATACCACTTTTATCACAGGTCCCAGTTCCGGCGAGCCACATTTGATTGTTCAAAGTGAATTAAGTGATTTAGTACGTGATTTGAGGTTATCCAAGCAACAGTCAGAACTTCTGGGGAATGGAACCTATTGGCCAAAGAAACAAAAATTACGAATTTCAGAAAAAGAAATGTTATGTTTTCTGAATTCTACAGTACGGAAAATTCGTTGTGCGCGTGTACTGATATAGAAAGTTTAACGCAGGAACTTGATATTGAACATTCTCTCCGTGAGTGGCGCTTATTAATAGACTCATCTAAATATAGCTTAAAAGCTGTGTTATTGCATAATGGAAGTTTAAAACCCTATACCAGTTGCCCATTCAGTTGCAATGAAATTATGCGCACGATTTTGGATAAAATAAACTAAAATAGGTATAAATGGAAGATATGGGGGACTTAGATTTATAGCGATTTTAGTGGGACTTAAGGGGTTATTTACAAAATATTGTTGTTTTCTTTGTTTATGGGACAGTCGCGCAATAAATCAGCATTATGTAACAAAAATTTGGCCAGAAAGAAGCGAATTTCAACCGGGATCTCAAAATGTTAAATTTATATCTCTTGTTGATCACATAAATGCCTTTGCCTCCTCTTCACATTAAATTTGGGCTGATGAAAAACTTTGTGAAGGCCTTGAATAAAGATGGTGACGGATTTAAATACCTTTCTCTCTCTCTATCTTTCTCCAGTTAAGTGATGCCAAATTAAAAGAAGGCATTTTTATTGGGCCACAAATCAGAAAATTGCTGGACGATGTCAATTTTTCGGAAAAGCTTACCAGGCAGGAACTCAGAGCATGGAATTCATTTGTTAATGAAGTAAGAGGATTTTTAGGCAACAATATGGATGAAAATTATGAACAATTAGTTAATGAACTCTTAGATGCCTATAAAGCGCTTGTTGCCAGAATGTCATTAAAAATTCAATTCCTCCATTCCCATCTGTCGTTTTTTTCTTCAAATTTGGGAGCTGTTAGTGACGAGCAGGGTAGAAGGTTTTACCAAGATATCGGAACAATGGAAATTCGGTACCAAGGAAGATGGGATCCAGCCATGATGGGTGACTACTGTTGGTTTTTAAAGAGAGAAGATAAAACTTTAATTCTTTATCTACCAAATATTTTCTTTTTTGTGACCATATTACCATATATTTTCGACTATCCTTTTTCATTGCTTTTCTATTACATGTGCTATACTCTCTGTATAGCACAAAAGATCAACATCTATACGTACATTGCAGGAAACGAGAATATTTATTGAGCATTTACTGTTAAGTAATCTAAATTTGCCGTCTCAGTCAATAGCTCTACTTCGAATTAATTCCATTTGTTAATTACACGTCTCCACGAATATACGTACGTGCATATATGGTTTATTTTACGGAATAATCGCTATTAACTCTCTAATCCCTGAGAAGATAGCGTGCTCTAATTTATTTGTGATATGCTTCTATATTGTCTGAAATTAAATTATTCACTTCGATCAGACCCTTTTAGATGCTCCAATATTATGTTTTTAAATTAAACAGAGGTCGAAGGACCATTTCTGAGGTCATAGCTGGACAATGGCTGATGAAAAATCACTTGCATAAGGTTGGACTCGACAACGATTTACTCTAACTGCGAATGATAATAACTATTTAAATAAAAATTGAAGAAAATATGCGATAAGAAAGGGTTACAATTTAAAATTATTTCTATATATACAATCTACGAAAGAAAAACGTGCCATTCAAAAGTTACATTTTTTCTGACGGAATGTCCTCTATTTTATTGCACATTTCAATTCTCCATAAAAAATTAGGCCAAATTTAATAATCACTATCTATATAGTCAAAAACAGTGTTATCGTGCGGGTTATACGATTTATCAACGACAAACTTTTTAAGTTTGTTTTTCTTTTATTACGTGTAATCATATCCTCCGCATAAAATCCGGAATTAGATAGATCTACGATATTTTCATATAAAAAAGAGGATGAACATATAAATACCAGCAGTTGGAAAAATCTTTGAGCGATGTCACTTCAAAGTCAGATTGAAAAGCCAGTGACAAAATGAGTAATAGAAAACAATTTTCGGGTTTTTTGCATCCACAAGCGAAAAAATCTAATAAAATATTACGAAAATGAAAATTCACCGGCCAACATCCAGGAGACAGTAGCAAAAGCTCTGGGAATCGGTATAAGGACTGTGCAGAAAATTGTGCATGAGAAAAAGCATAATTTACTACCGAAGAAGATTAAGAAATGTACACGAAAAAAACCAAAGACAGAAGACTTAAGTGACAATGTAAAAATGGATGTTCGTAATGCAATTTACGATTTATATAAATCAAAAACTGACATAAAGTTTCAAGTTTTAAAAGAAGTTTTAAAAAATCGAGGCATAATGGAAATTGGACTAAAATCGTTGTCAAAATTAATAAAAATGTTGAGTTTTTTTGTTGCCACATATAGCGTATCCAGTTTTTAAAGAAATACACGGAAAATGTTAATTCAAAATTTAGAAAAGTGGTATTTTTAGACGAGACTTGGATATTTTCTAATAGAAGTGGTTCGAAATCTTGGCAGGACGAGTCTGTAAAAAGGAATGTGGGACGGGAAAACGGTTCATCATTTTGCATGCAGGTTCTTCAGCAGGATTTCTGGCAGGTGCAACTTTACTGTTTTCTTCAATATCCAAAAGTATGGACTACCACGATAATATGAATGTAAACTGTTTGAAAAGTGGTTAAAAGAACAACTGATTCCAAATTTAGATGCTCCATCTTTAACCATTTTGGACAATGCATCTTATCATTCAAGAATCTTAAATAAATAACATACTTCATCCTGGAAGAAAAGTGATATTTATGACTGACTAATAAAACAAAAACAAAATCCTTTACCCAATATGCTGAAACTAGAACTTCTTTTATTGGCAAAGTCTATTAAAAAACCGACAATATATGCCCTAGATGAAATATTACGGGAAAATGGACATGAGGTTTTACGACTGCCGCCATACCATTGCCAGTTTAACGCAATATAATTAATATGGGCTGGGGCAGAATCATAATACGAAAAATACGTGAACGATGGTCTTACATCAGATGAAGTGAAAAGTGTTTGACAAGATTCATTAAATTATATTACGCCGGAGTACTGGAAGAAATCTGTGGAACATACGGAGAAATTAATATGGGATTGGGGGAATCGAGAACGAGTTCTAGATGTCGAAATAGCACCAATGATCATTGCGCCATTTGAGGACGCCTCAGAAGATGAGGACTTTTTAAGTGATGATGATATTTTTTAGTCTATAATATTAAAAAGTTTCTGAAGGATTATATTAGTCTTTGACGTGTATAAATCATAAATTGCAATATGAATATCCATTTTTGCATTGTAACTTAAGTCTTTTGCCTTTGGATTTTTTCGTGTATATTTCTTAATCTTCTTCGGAAGTAAATTATGTTTTTTTTCATGCACAAGTTTCTGTACATTCCTTATACCGATTCTCAGAGCTTTTGCCAGTGGCTCCTGGATATTGGCCAGTGAATTTTAATTCAAAATTTTTTTTATTAGAATTGACACCATTTTATTGCTTACTTTTTTAGTACATTTGTAATTTTGTAGGCAATAAATAAATAATTATAGAATACTTGTAAATTTTTTTATTAATTATAAGACAAAATTTGATATATAAAAATCGGTAAAATCGCTTTACCAGAAACTCGGGGCTAACGAAAAGTACAGGCTATATATATATATATATATATATATATATATATATATATATATATATATATATATATATATATATATATATATATATATATATATATATATATATATATATATATATATATATATATATATATATATATATATATATATATATATATATATATATATATATATATATATATATATATATATATATATATATATATATATATATATATATATATATATATATATATATATATATATATATATATATATATATATATATATATATATATATATATATATATATATATATATATGTATTTTTCGCATGCATGACCATTAATTTTAGACTGAAATTTGAAGAAATCAGACAGACTGACGGACAGACATACCTATAGACAGACGGAATTGAGAAAACATGTTTTCCGGCATCTAGGAAGCCTTAAACGTAAAGATTTGAAAAAATCTCACGAGGGAAGTAATAACTAATTATCTTGTATTTAAACAAAAGTGTATAATATTTTTGCAAAATAATTTTTTATTGTTATCACAATACAAAAAAAACGAGTTTTCTTTGCACAGGGGTGGCTCGCATTTAAATAAATGACACTGTATAAATGGTTTCATTTTTAGGTCAAGCGGGGCTCATAATTTTTGGTGATTGATAAAAAATCTCACTTTCATTAAGTGGCTGTATGAACAAAACATATCCTGATTGTTCCACTAATTCGAACCGCCTTCCGACTTTATTAAGGCGCTTGCCATTTTGTGTATTTTTGTTTTTGCCAACCAAAAAATTTGAAACCAATACATAATTAGCGAATTTTCTTATTTAGTCCCTCGGCATTTAATATATAAAATAGCATTAAGTGGCTATCTTAATATTGCATAATATAATAAAAAAAAACTATTTTCTTTCTCCCTGTATATTTGTAAATAGCCCATCGAGATTTAATATCTCGATAAAAGAATCACACAACATTTTGGTATTCACTGTGTTTTCTAATTTGATCCATAATATTGGTGACCTTTGGACCCGCACGATAAGAGCGCATTCGACTATACCAAGCTTACACGGTATTCGAAATATTTATTTTTTTTATTACGCCTTCAAGACCCCCCAAAAATGTACCTCAGATTTTAAAATGCTGCGATACTGCCAGACCAGAGAAAATTTTTACTGATAACGATTTCCTTAAAAACTCCACTTCAGAAAATCTGCAGCCTGAAAACGTGGAATGAAATCATTACAACCGCTTACGTGTCGGCGCCAAAAAGCTAAACTCTATGCAAAAGAATTCGCCAAAATTTTTACTTTAATTTCCATCAGTACTAGCTTTGCCATACTATGTACACGAAATTATCTTCAGGTTTAAAAAGGTTTGACGTATTCTTTCTTAAAACACTTAATACTATATACGTATCAGATTATTCCAAGTGTTACGTGATAAGGGCAATTTTCCTAACATCTGACAATTTGCTCGCTTAGAGCTTTTTCACCAAAAATGATTCCTCTAACTACAGATCCATATTTCTATTCCTAATTATGAATAAGGCAATGGATTAATACTGATCTTTAAAATTACCTTGAAGATTATAAACTTATTCATGATAGGCAATACGGCTTCCACCACTAAAAATGCAAAATAGATTTTCATACCTTCGTAACCTACAACTGGAATAAGTCCGTCCAACTCCACAGAAAAGCTGACATTATTGCCCTCGACATATCCAAAGCATTTGGTCAATTTTGGCTTCCCGTTTATCATCTTCCACCAAAACTTTGTACTTGGATTGCCAATTTTCCGTTCGTCTGATTTTCTTAAAATCACCACAGTTATTCTGACGATAGTAACGACTTTATCCCTAACCGAGGACCTCACTAAAATGGTAGAAAGGGGAGCAAAAAGCCTTGTCCAGTTTTACGTCACTAAAACAAAATCATGTTTACTATCTCACAAATTATCCCCCAGTATCCACACCATTCTAATGAATAATCAAATGCTTGAAGCCAAAGATTCCTAGCCTAGTCGGTATAACTTTTCAAAAAGATCTTCGCTGGTATGATCACGTCACCTCAATTGCCATAGCAGCCGTAAAGATATAGGTTTTTTATTTCTGGGCTCCAAAATACTTTTATGTTACCAACCTGTTTACCCCTTAACACTTGGCAAATCAGACCCAGCCTTGAGTATTGTTTGCACATATGAATCGGAGTCTCTCTTTTAAACCGTATTATCCGTATGACCTGTAACAGAATAGACTATAACAATGGTAGAGAGTATATATTTTTATATATTCTAAATATAATTCAAGCAATATTTTACTAAAACTGTTGGTTCTCATGTTCACGCTTAAACAGGCTTGATTATTTCACAAGAATTATAAGTACATTTGTGTAATATTAGTTTAGAGAATTTTAAACCCTAAATGAAGTATCATATATATCAAATGCTATATTTTAGAGTATAGACAGATTTATGGATAAGCTTTCTTAAAAAGTTTACAATTTATGCCTTCCTTTTCGAGGGTTAATGATCCCATATGTTCCCTGTTTCATGGTAATTTTTCTTTGGTCTGTTTAATTTAATTTGTTGCAAATATTAATTGAAACATTTTATTTGGTTCGATGCAATGAAAATACAATAGAGTACTTTGTAATAGGAACATTACCGAAAAACCATGTTTTTGGGGCATAATTTTCCCTGCAGAAAAGATAAACTGAAAGGGTTTTTCGTGCCTTTTTTTCGCCATGACTTTTTGGAACCATAATGTGGATAAGTTAGTATAGGCATATATATTAAATTATATACATAATCTTAGAACTAAGAATTGAAGGGAATATTGTTTTAATCGATTTAATCATTTTTTATTATCATGGGTGACACCTCGTGTCTCTAAGACGAAGTTCTGAACTTAAAGTATAGAGTAGGGACTTAAGCTTCACCATTCACAGCTTTATTCGTTTCGTCCTGACTAATAACATCAAAGAGGGGATTGGTCTACATTCATTTAGAATAGCGAAATTAATAACGATTACCTTTAGATAACATTTGGCACTGTTTTTTCTACACCCCTTAATATGCTTCGTATATTACTAAATAATCTAAGGTCTTAATTCTTATTGAACTATTTTTAACTTATAACTGAATACTAAATTAAGTAAATTAGGTTAATTGGTTTCAGTATCATCATATATCATTCATTCTGTAAAAAGAAAATGATGTTTTCAAAAAAATTATTTCGAAAATCCTATAAGTTATGCATTGCAAACCGTCTTATAAATTTTATCTAACGTTTTAGTAGATAATTTAAATATGCACAGTTTTTAACTTACCCTATATTTGTTTGAATAATTTAAAGTCGTTTCAACATAGATATATCCAAACATATCCTTACGAACTAAATTAAATTACCAATCAGCAAGTACAGGCCGCCTCGAATGTGGTAGGCCACCCTGTATAGACTGCAAGTTCTACGTCGAAGTAGGCGAAGCCACATTGTGTTTGGTTGGTCGATGTAACGTTTCGGTCAAAAACCAAACTGATTTGCTTATATAAGGGAATACCTACATGCAAACCAAGCAACTACTATATGCTAGACCTAAAAAACTTCTATGTTCTTTTTAATCACGTGTAGGCAGGTATACTACGGTTGAGTCGAAGACCTATTGCCTATTAGCGTTAGTAGTTGGACGTACCTATATTTTTATTTTTTTTTTATTTCCCGTATAATAATCTTGAATTCGTACCAAAATTTAACCATTTGATTCCTACATAACACCTGATTTTGGTTCAAAATTTGAGATAAATTGGACAAGTAATTTTTTAGTAATATTTTTTTTATTACTTCACTAGGACGCATTCTGTTTTGCCATATTGGACTTTTAATAAAATGTTACCAACTCATCCCCTTATGACCTTTAATTTTTGACCAAAATTTGAAGTCGATCGAATGAGTAATTTTTTAGTGATGCCGCGAAAAGGCAGACCTACAGACAGACCGACGGAATTTAAAAAATATATTTTTCGGCATCTAGGAACCCTGTGAATCGTAAATGACTCTGCAATGACTTTGGATAGTGTCAGATAACGACAATATCTTCACGATATAAAACTAGAAATGACTGCTGCTTTTAGGGACGGTCTTCAAGAAAATAATAGCATTACTTTAACAATAGAATTCATTTTTACTTCCCTCGTAAAAGGAAATACTGTAATCGTCCCTAAAAGTTTTCTCATTTCCGTCGGTCTGTCTGTTCGCTACATAGCTAAAAAACAATTTTTCCCCCTCCCTGTATTGTAAGCAAACTATTTTGACACTGCTTTGACAGACGTAAGTGAAAGTTACTCAACAAGGTATTGGTTGCCCTTAACGACAGGATGAAAGTCAACTTACATCTCCAGGGAAATAATAATCTAAAATTATTATAAGTAGCTTTAATTTTTGATTTCATCAACATATTACAAAAATCCGGTGATATTGATTGAAATGAATATTAATGGTACAATTATTACAATTATTCACATTATTAACAAAATTTGGAAACACGTTTTCTCGTTTCTTCTCGATGTGTATTACACTCCACAGATCCTTCTTTTCTAACCAATGTTTCTGTCACTGTTGAAGCACAGCAAGAGACTTCTGGCTGGGTCTTATTGTATAAAATTTTATTCGCTATTTCCTTTTTATTATTGCGGCTCTCAGCTACGTAACTTTCCGCAATAGTAACGGATTTCTATTCGCCATGTCGCTTGATAGCTAATACATCAACTCCAGTATTTGCTAATAAAGTATACATTTTGAAGTTTTCAAACTTTAGAAATTTCGAAATTTTACTTGGAATTGACGAAAACGTATTTTTCCCGGCAGGCTGGTTTAAGCACTTTCTATTTTGATATCGCATAAAGAAGGGCGGATTAATAGTCGTCATGTGGGATCTTGCATCAATGTACTTTTGAATTATTTTGAAATGACAAACCTATCGTCACTTTTTGTCACTGTAAATGTACGTGGCGTTCCATTTTCGATGTCAAGAATGGTCACAATTATGACTTCTTGACTTATTTTAACATTGGCCATATTCATTTCCCAGAGTTCATTAGAACGGCACGCTCCAGCAACTTCCATTACCATTACAACCTTTATCAATAAGTATATATCATCGGGGACTTCAAGCATGAACTTATTCACATCTTCCCTGCTAAACACATTCGATTTTTTGGGTCTATAACCATAATTTTTTCTTTTCAAAAATGCTCGAAGTTTCGGATACTTAGAAATATCTATATTTTTCTCTATAAAAAGGGTGGATTTCAACATCGAATACTCACACCATAAGCTTGATGGGGACTTTAATATAGTACTTTTTTCGTAAAAATACTCCAACAAGGTTTCTGAGACTGCAGTAACCGTCTTGCTTTGGCACCAATTCTTAAGGGATATATATGCTGCTTCATACTGTAAGAGAATAGACTATAATCACAATATAGAGTATAATTTTTTATATATTCTAAATATAAATCAAGCAATATGTTACTAAAACTGTTGGTTCTCACGTCCACACTTAATCAGGCTTGATTATTTCACAAGAATTATAAGTAAATTTATCTAATATTAGTTTCGAGAATTTAAAACCCTAGATAAGTATCATATAACTCAAATGCTACGATCTAGAGTATAGACAGATTTATGTATGAGCTTTCTTAAAAGGTTACAATTTATGCTTTCCTTTTCGAGGGTTTATGATCCCATATGTTCCCTGTTTCTTGTTACAAATATTAATTGAAACATTTTATTTGGTTGGTAATGATAATAAATGGTCAATTTGCTATGTTAAAAATACAATAGAGTATTTTGTATTAGGAACATTACCGAAAAGCCATGTTTTTGGGGCATAATTTTCCCTGCAGAAAAGATAAACTGAAAGGGTTTTTCGTGCCTTTTTTTCGCCACGACTTTTCGGACCCATAATGTGGATAAGTTAGTATAGGCTTATATATTAAATTATATACATAATCTTAAGACGCAGAATTGAAGGGAATATCTTTTTTTTAATCTATTTATTCACTTTTAATTATTATGGGTGACACCTCGTGTTTCTAGGACGAAGTTCCGAACTTAAAGTTTAGAGTAGGGACTTAAGCTTCACCATTCACAGCTTTATTCGTTTCGTCCTGACTAATAAAATCAAAGAGGGGATTGGTCTAAGGGGTAGATCTAGTAATAGCTGAGCTAACTTTGTATTTTACGGGAAGTTTAAAAGTGTCAGAGTTTTCATTCTTATAGTTGATTCTAAATTCTTCTTTTGTGGTGGTTTATGGGGCTTTACGTATATAGTGGGATATTAAAGTTACAGGATTTTCAAAGATATTTTATTTTCATTCTATGATTTATCTGGGGAGTAACTTATTTACAAGAGTTAAATTTACGCGTTATCTAAAGATTCTTATTTTCTTTTCTTTTGTACTAAGGTTGGGGATTTTAAGGTAATTCCCTCATTTTCTAGATTTAAATACTTTTTTTTTTGTTATTGGGTTTAAGTATTATTTTTGTACAGCATTTCATTTTCTTTATTTTTGTTAATAGATTTTTAAGCTATTTTTAAAAACCAAATCTTTTATTTAAATAAACCACCTGATTTAATAAATATATATTCAAGAAGAAGATACCATCGTTGTTGCAGTTTGCTGTTGTTCGAGTTTATATGGCCGCAGAATTGGTGAGATAAAATTTATAAACAATTTTTACTAACAAATATATTTAATAAAATTGTAAATTATCATTTACGAAGAAGCCTACAGAATACCTTTGATTTTACTTATCATATGTTAGTTAATTTCAGTATTGTGCCCGCTACGTCTCAAATAAATAATTTTAAATATAATAATCAACCGCTCGATAATCCTGCTACAATACCTTTTTTTTCGACTTTTCCGGTAGTAGAGATAAACGAGCAATATTCAAACAATTCGACTTCTTCAAACTTTTCGCTAGGAATTGTCAATTTGACGTTGTTGATAAAATAAAAACTGCTTATGTTGCTCTGGCAACGGATCACGGCTGCTTTCATAATTTAATGAGAATGTTATCGAATATAATGTTAATGAAAATCCAAAAATATATCCAGCATTTTCTTGTAAACATACAATACAGGGAGTGGGAAAAATGTTATATACTATATGGGATGTAAGTACATTAACCAGTCTCGAATTTTTTGCCAACTCGTCCTCGACTGGTAAATGTTACTTACATCCCTTATAGTATAAATAACTATACCCGATTTACTTTAAATTTTGATCAAAAATCAAGATCGTATGGGTAACATTTTCTTAAAATCCTAAAAAAATTATTGCTAGATAGCAACAATTTTTCTCCAATCAATTATTATGTAGGTATAAACTGGCAGAGTTTAGGTACGAATCCAAGATGGCGAAACAAAATGGTGGCTTAATCAAATATTTAAAAATTTAGCTTGAAAAACTACTAAGTGGCCTGATATCAAACTCTTTGTCAAACTAATTGAGGTATAAAGATGAATCAAATTGAGGCACTAATTCAAGACGCCAGAATAAAATAGCGGCGAAATAAAATGTTTGTAATCGTGAAAAAAATCTCTGTCAGGTTTTAGATATCTTCATGTTTTAGCGTCTATATATTTTATTAATTCCGTCGGTCCGTCAGTTAGTCTGTCCCTTTGTCAGTTCGCGGCATAGCTTAAAAGTACTTACCAGATTGACTTCATGTTTATGGTCAAAAATTAAGGATCATATGGGTAAAACGTGAAAATAGTTTGGTAAAAATCCAGTATACCGGAACATGACGGCTACCTAGTGAAACGTAAAAAAAATTGTTTCTAAAAAAGCTAATTATCTAATTTACAAGTGTGACATAGAAATGAACTGGCATCATTTTGTTAATTTTGTTAAAAAATAACTTCTGAAAACTCCTTATTAGATTATCTTCAAATTGTGTGCAGGCATTAAGTGTGATATTGAGATAAACTGCTAAAATTGTGATACGATTTCAAAATTGAGAAACAAAATGGCGTTCAAATAATTTTTTTAGAAAAATCAATGTAAAAAAATCTTATTCGATTGACGTTGAATGCAGAAATATTAAATGTGATATGGGGATAAACAGGTACGAATTCAAAATGACGTAACAAAATGGCGGTGTGTGTCAATGTAAAAACTACCTATTGAATTTATTGTGTACGTGTTATTTGTTCGATGTTATATTATCGTGTACGTGTGTTTGTTCTGTTTTGTTTTCGCTGTGTATTTTTGTTTCGAATTTTTCATTTTCTAAATATGGCTGAATACAAGTGTGACAATTGCCGTAAAGAGTTTTCAGAGAAAGACAAATACAATAAACTTCGTTGTAGTGGCGAGTGTAAACGATCTTTTTGCATGAATTGCACGGGCCTTGATAAGGCTACCACAAAAATCTTGATATTACAAAAATCAACCCACCTCCGATTTTTCTGCGCCCTGTGCGACTCCCCTAGTTTGAAATATCTCAACGATAAAATCACAAAGGTATCTCAAAATTTGATTCCACATGAACTTTTTGATTCAGTCGCAAACCGTGTATCCCAATTGTCAAGTAGTGTACCGACAATTTCTGAAATGTATGACATTTTAGTGAAGAGTGAATCCAGGTGGGATCTCATGGAGAAAAAAATTGACGATATCCATAATCTCTCGAGGGAGTTCTCCGCTTACAAACCAGATATGTTATTAAAGTCTCTAAGGGATATGGAACAGAATATTTTCAATATTTCCCAAATCCTCTTCAACAATGCCGAAGAAGTGATAAAAATCCAAGTACAGGACTCCTCTTCAATTGAATTAAAAGCAGGTATTGCTAACATTAAGAGCAACCTAACTTGTGTAACTGACTTGGTAAAGGAGTTATACTCCAAATATGAAAGCCAACATAAGTGTAAGCATATCAAAAATACATACCCTACCACCATACCCTTGCCTACACCAACTATGGAAACTACCTGCTCCACCGCCTCTACACAAACTGAGGTAACACCTACGGATATTCCCAGTACTACTGAAGGCTCCAGCAAGCTGGCTTGTAATAATACACAACGGTGGCACTATGTAGTCGTAAGAAATCTTCCTGCAGGGTTTACGCCTAACAACATAGTTCACTACGTTAAGGAAAAGCTTGGGACTACAGAGTTTATTCGATGCTACCACCTAATCAATCATATCTCAAATATTGATTTTAAAATTGGAACTCAGTCAAAAAAGTCAGCTGAAAAGCTTTTAGACAGCAATCTATGGCCACATGGCGTAGTAATAAAACGGTCAGCTGTATCCGAACTTACAGAAAAATCTACACCGAACCTCCCACCTCCCTCCACACCGAAAAAACTGCCCACCAACTCGAGCTCCGTCAGTTCACTGGTTGTCTCCTCTCCAATTTCTCAAAAGGGCACTATAATATCTTCTGACAAAGAGGCCATTGCTGCCTGCAAAGCAAATGTCTTGTTGAGCGACAACTGCTACAGTCTTTCCAAGAAAGCTCCTACTGACCAAGAAGCTATTTTTGATCCAATGTCTCCCCCAACAGTGAAGCTTACGCGAACCGAAAAAAGTTCTGATAACCGTTTCCTCATGTCTAGACTAAGAGAACCAGCCATTTTAAAGGCCTTCAAGTTATATCTCGCCTTCCTGCACGACCAACCTGCGCCAATTCACTTTGAAGGGTTTACAAATACAAGCACCAGGCTGTTTTTGGCTTCTGAAGGCATTCCTATAGATTATAGAACCCTACATAAGATATATTTCGATTTTCATGCTGCTTACGGATTTAACGCAGCAGAAGTGGAAGCGGATCTTGCAGCCTATGGATTCTACATATCTTCGGAGAGATCGATCCATCTTCAGAGGACCAGAGAATGCCATAAAAACTATTTTACCAGCAATTCTCCCAAAAAAAATTTTTAGAAAACACGACGTGTCCTGAGGAACTAGATTCCTCAAAACTTCCTGTTGTTACTAGTCTTAATATGGTTCTAATTAATATTGCTTCTCTAAGAAATAAAACTGACGAGTTGTACCTATTTCTGGAAGAATTGGAGTTCCCCCAACTTGTTGCAATTACTGAGCACTGGCTGAATCTAAACGAACCCTTTTATATTGAGAGGTATACCACAATAGCTAGATATGACAGAAAAAACTCAGCTCATGGGGGAACACTGATTCTATCCCTAAATGGAGATTTCATGTCGGTATCTAAATATGATCATTTGTTAGCGGATAGCTCTTTTGAATTCTCTATGGTATATAATCAAAACCTTGATCTTTATGTAATTTGTATTTATAGATCACCAAACTCTGATGTACAATCATTTTTAAATAGCCTGGTAAGTTTGCTAGACAGTCTACCGATTAAAGGTAAAAAAATTCTATGCGGGGACTTTAATATTGACTATGCTACTGTTTGTGCCATCCAGAAATATCTAATTTCTATATTCGACTCTTTCGGTCTTTCAATGCATGTATCCTCGCCAACTAGAATTTCAAAAAACTCTTCTTCTATCATCGATTACATGGCGTCTGATTTTTCTCCATCAGAGGTGCAATCACAGGTCTATAACTCAGGTCTTTCCGATCACGAGGCGGTAATTTCCAGGTTTAGTTTACCTATTAGGCCCTTACCAAGATCTCGCCATCGGGGCAGAATTTTCTCGGCCGCAAATTTCTCAGTATTTCATAATATTTGCTTTAACACCAATTGGAATTTTGAATCTGATAATGTCAACACAAACTTCAGAATTTTTTTAAATAAAACTTTAAGTGCTTTTAACAAGGCCTTCCCGCTTAAGAATATCAAACCTAAGCGGCATAAACCGTGGACCACGAAAGGAATACGAATTTCTGCTAAAAATATGCGCTCGCTCTCATATATAAAAAAATTCACCGACTCCTTTCTTATTCTCGACTATATCTCTAATTATAGGAGGATCTACACTACTCTTATTAAGTCAGCAAAAAAATTACACTACCGAAAACGTCTAACAAACTCTAATAACGTTTCAAAAGAAACCTGGTTCATCATCAATAACCTCAGAAACAAATCAAACCCTGTGACTCAGATCTTGCCAGGGGCTAATGATCTAAATGATTATTTTATTAATGTAAGCAAAAATGTTACCTCTAGTATCTCGCCAAGTTTGGACCCTCTTTCGTTTCTCCCTCCTTCAAAAAATTTAGCTGATAGCTTTTTCTTAAGTCCCGTTAGCAACACTGAACTATTGAAGGTAATAAACAATATCAAAAGTAAATCTTCGTGTAGCACTGATGGCCTATCAATTAGAATATTCCTGAACTTGCCACTCCCAGTCATAGAGGCCCTTACAACTTTAATAAATGAGTCCTTTATAAAAGGTGTATTCCCTGATTGCCTTAAAACAGCTATAATTATTCCACTTCATAAAGGCGGCGAAAAAACTAACTCATGCAATTATCGCCCAATTGCACTACTACCAGTGCTATCAAAAATCATCGAAAGGCTACTGAAGAACCGTCTTATGCCATTTCTCCTGAAACATCAGATAATATCCCCGGAGCAGTTCGGATTTCTACCCAACAAGTGCACCAGTGACGCCATGTTCACGTTGCTTAGAGGCGTCTACTTATCTCTCAATAACAACCACCCAACTGCCTCAGTTTTTTGTGACTATGCGAAAGCCTTTGATTGTGTTAGTCATGAAATTCTGATAAACAAACTAAATTTTTATGGAATTCGTGGTACTTCTTTAAATTGGTTCAAATCTTATCTTGGGAAAAGGCAACAACTTGTAAGGGCTAATGGTTCCGATTCTGATTGTAAGTTGATTACAAGTGGAGTCCCTCAAGGTTCAGTCTTGGGACCTATTCTTTTTTTGTTATACATTAATGATATCACGAACCTTAAAATTAATGGAAGAATCTCCCTTCTTGCTGATGACACAAGCATAACATGGAGTGATTTTGATACAACGTCTTTACACTCTAGTATCTCCAAAGACTTGGTTATAATTAAGGCTTGGTCCGATTCCAATATGCTTTGTTTTAACGTCGATAAAACGGTGGCGTTATCTTATAAGGGAACTTTACAACCACTTCAGGTACATAACAGCAATATTGAATACGTAGAGTCGGTTAAATTCCTGGGTTTAAATATAAATAACAACCTAAAATGGTCTAATCATATTGACACCTTAACTAAAAAACTTTCTACCGCCTGCTTCGCCATTCGATCAGTTTCAAAAGAACTAGACGTTCCTTCTGCCAGACTTACTTATTTCTCTTTATTTGAATCCCACCTCCGCTATGGCCTTCCCTTTTGGGGCTGCTGTACCACAGAGCAATTTCGTAGTATTTTTATGCTTCAAAAGAGAGCCATTCGTTATTTGTTTGGTCTAAATAATAGAGCTCACTGCCAATACTATTTCAAAAAACGTGAAATATTAACACTTCCTGCATTATTTATTTTGGAAACGCTATGTTTGCTGAGAAAACATATAAACACCCTCCCAGAAAGGCCACAACATGTATACCCTACCAGAAACTCTAGGCATGATATTTATCTTCCCATTCCTTCCACAGAATTAATAAAAAAATCAATTATTTACAACGCCATAAAACTTTACAACAATTTGCCAGTACATTTAAAATCTATCCCTATGCTTGCACAATTTCGAAAAAACACCAAAGCATACCTCATTGAGAGACCATTTTACAGCGTTAATGATTTTTTTTTTCAGTGAGTAAGTCTCTTTAAATTGTCACTAAACTCGCTTGTTTACTTAAATCTTTTGTGAGTCATGTCCTAACTCGTAGCATAGAATTTTGTAAATCATTATATAGGGAAAAGAACTGTCGAACATTCACTTAAAACTTAATTATTTTTGTTAGGTATTGGATTAAAAACAATTTAATTCTTTTTGTATACTACATTCTACACTAGTTCAATATACCTTCTGTTTAACATCACAATTATTTGTATAACTATAATAACATAGAGTTTAAGGTCGCATAGTTGCAATTTTGATTTCAATGTCATCGAAATTATTCACCTCGTACATGTGTGTTTGTTTACTTTTATAAGGTTATTAGGATTCATTAAATGTTTTGCGGCAATGTTATGTTATATTCTAACGTGTGTTTTACGATTTGGTAAATTGATAATTTACATTTAAAAAAAAAAGCACTGACCTGTCGAAATTATTTTCGATTAATGTTTTGATATGTCTTATTTTTAGGTATATTTTGCTTTGTCCATAAAATTGTAAAATTTTTCTGCGGCAATAAAGCATACTTTTGTTTGTTTGTTTGTTTGTTATTTTAAATTATATCCAAAAATCAATTTTGGGTATAGAAAATTGGGTCACACTTCTCTATTCCTAATAAATAGAAAGATTCATAATGAAGGAACTTCCGGATAAAGGAAAATTACCGATTTTTTTTATATAAAGAATAGAAACATTTTATAATATTAAATTGAAAATGCCATTGAGATGTCGCAAAAATGTATAAAAAATAAAACTTGTAATAAAACAAACAGCAATTTCAAAGCAGTTCAAAGCAACCTATTATTTTATTTTGCAATGCTATCGTGAAGCAAGTCATGGAAGATAACAGAACATAATTAATTCCCTTTTTGGCTGTTGCTATCTCTGCTTCGCTAAATTTACTTGCCTTGTTTTAGTGGACTTGAAATTCTCGACGGCTATTACAAGAAGATACCAGATATTCACGTTTATTATACTTGAGGTGAAATTACATGAGTACATTTTAGAGATGCATATGTACAATGTGTCTAGGGGTTCGCACAGAAATAAAAATAATTAAAATGTGTGTTCGAAAATCTCTCTTTCTGTTAACTTTCTAGAGTCCTTTTAAAGATTTTTTCTAAAATAAAATATTGCTACATTAAATAATACAATACAAACAAAAGAAAAGTGATTTTATTGCTCTCGTTAACTTATCCAGTGCATTAATTCAACTTCTCGATTAAAAGATATTTCACTTAAAACAATCCAGTCATCAGTACAGTGCAGATATTTTACATATTTAAAACAAAATTATACGAGCAAAAAAGGTTGTATTATAATTGAAAGATTGTTCGACTTACCTGTAAGGAAGATCAATCTCAATTATTCGAGCATCGGAGTTCTTCTATGATAGATATGGTAGGTTTCATATTTTAAGTGAACCACGCACTGTGTTAAGAGTAAACAATTTTTTGCCGTGGCAGCTAATCCTCTGACCCTGGCTCTGATTATTAAGCAGTTCATTTGTGACTGAACTAATCGCACTAGGGTGTAGATTGTGGCGGGAGGGCTCTATCATAGAAGAACCCCGATGCTCGAATAATTGAGATTGATCTTCCTTACAGGTAAGTCGAACAATCTTTCAATTATTCTTCGCATCTCCGTTCTTCTATGATAGATATGGTAGATGTTTAAACATACAATTAGGGCGATTAAATGTAGTGTATAATAACAATCTATTTTTTTTTACAACATAATATAACAATAAGGAAAAAAGAAAAAATAAACACAAAACAAATTATTATAATTTTTGAATAACAAACAATTTACTATAACTAATAATTTGAAAAATTATTCTTAATGCTAAGGCTTGCCTACATAAATAGGTACTTCTTGTATTAGGTAATTAGGAGTTTCAACCTCCTCTAATAACTGATTTTGCAAAATCTTGTTTACTTGTTATCAAGGGTCGATTATAAAAATTTGCAAATACTCTTGAACTTTGCGTCCAACCCGCAGTATTTTTGATTAGATCGATATTTAATCCTGCTCTATAGGCCGCAGAAGTGCTAGCATGTCTAACACTATGACTGGTAAAAATACTTGTGTCTATTCCATTTGCTTGAAGAACTTCCTTTATCCACCTACTTATACTTTGGGTAGAAGCAGGATGATATGGTTTTTTGTGTGTTAATATTAGATAATCCATATCATTTTCCCTAAAAGATTTTGTGACAGATATGTAATACTCTAGAGTTTTTGCCACGCATAATTCAGGTGTGTCAGAAAATTATGGAAATACCATAAAAGGTTGAGATTTATTCGGGCCCGATGTTTTAATTTGGTCTGAAATTTTTATTTCGATTTTGTCATTTTTATACATTATGTTTTTTAGGGATATTTTTGAAATTGTTTGTACCCTGCTAGCAGACGCCAAAGCTAGTAGGGTGACTAGTTTTAAAGTTATATCTTTTATAGTAAAAACCTGTAATGGGTAGATTTTTGCCAAATAGAGTAATACTGGGTGAGGATCCCAAGTTGTTGAGTATTTTGGGATAGAGGGCCTTTTGTTATAAACACCTTTTAAAAAACGTTTAATAGTATTTCCATCGTGTGGACTAAAATTTAATATTAAAGCTAGGGATGATCTATATGTATTAATGGAGGAATAAGAAAGTCCTTCATCAAAACAACTTAAAAGAAAATTTAATACTAAATTTACCTCAAAAATATATGGACTAATTTTATTTTTTAAACAGTAATCCCACCACTTCCTATAACAAGTTGAATATTGTTTTATTGTTTTGTCCCCGATAGAACCTATCATCATAGGAATAACAGACTCGGTTATGCCTCGTTCCTTGAACGAATCCCAGATAATTTTCCCGCCACCAGGGAAAGTGTTTTGTGTAGTGGGTGTTTCTCTCTGGAAGGGGAAAAAATTAAGTAATCATTTGAGGGAAAAATAATTGGTTCTTCTATTAATAATTCATAAACAGACGGAAACCATGACTGAGAAGGCCAATTCGGAACAACCAAGATGCCTGTAGCTTTATCGGTCCGAATTTTTTCAAGAACTTTGTGGATTATAGAAAAGGGGGGGAAAGCGTAAAATGTTAATTTTTGCCAGTTAGTTGTGAATGCATCAACCAATAAAGAATCAGGATCTGGTCGCCAAAAAAAATATTTATTACATTTTTTATTAAGTTTGGATGCAAATAAATCGATTTGTGGTTTACCAAATTGAATAATTATTTGAGTAAATACTTGTTGATTTAATTCATATTCGGTCTCTGTTGACGTAACTCTTGATAGAAAATCCGCCTGTACATTCTCTTTTGTATTTATATATGACGCATAAATAAAGATATTATTGCTCTCACAATAATTCCATAATACCTTAGCGATATTATTAAGTTGTTTATATTTAAGACTACCCATCCTATTAATAGTGGCAATTGCTGTTACATTATCAATTCTAAGTAAAATATTACAATTACGGGCAGTTTTTGAGAATGATTTTACACTATAGTAGGCGGCTTTTAATTCTAAATAGTTAATATGTTTTTTACAATCATCTGTGTTCCAAAACCCTTTTGCTTTTTGACCATTGCAATAGGCACCCCAACCCGTCATGGATGCGTCTGAAAATATTTCCAGAGACAATTGCTTTGTTAAAATGCTTTTTTCCGCATTAGTAATATTCTTTAACCACCAGTCAAATTCTTGATTTAATTCCCGTGGAATAATCATTTTTTTGTTATAGTTCATATTATTACTTCGTAAACTTTTTATTTTAACGATTTCGAATGGTTTTGTGTAGAACCAACCATAATTTATGGCTGGCGAAATAGACACCAATTTCCCCACTAGTGATGCATATGACCTTATTCTTAATATTTTTCTATTTTTCGTTTTATTGAGTAATTTTAAAATTCCTGTAATTTTGTTTTCTGGTAAGCTTATTGTCATTTCATGAGAATCAAATATATAGCCTAAAAACTGAATTTTTTTAACGGGTTGAAGGACGCTTTTCCTAAAATTTATTACCATACCTAACGATTTTAAAAAATTGACTGAAACGTTTATGCTTTTAGAGCATTGTTCAAAGCTTTCCCCAATAATCAAAATATCATCTAGATATATTAATACCTTACACCCCAAAATTCGAAGATGTCTGGCGACTTCTTTCATTAATTTAGTAAAAATGTAAGGTGCTATATTTATACCGAATGGCAAGCAATTAAATTCAAATAATTGATTCTTAAATTTAAATCGTAAATATTTCCTATAATTTTTATGAATTGGCAATAGAAAATAAGCATCTTGCAAATCTAAGTTCGCTAAGTAACAATCTTTCCTTAATAGTTTAATTGTTGTTCTATAATCATCAAGTTTAAAATGATCTGTGGGAATAAAACAATTTAACTTTTTTAAGTTCAATATAAAGCGGTTTTTCCCATTCGGTTTTTTAATAAGAAAATAAGGTGATAAAAACTGATTTTTAGATTTTTTGCATTTTGCAATTGCTCCTTTTTAAGGAGGATAGAAATTTCTTTTTCATATACATTTATATGTTCTTAATATTTTCGCTAGCTTTTTTCATTGCTTGACAAGAATTAACTTTTTCCATAAAACCCGAGCCGAAAAGATAGTCATCTATAGTGCTTTGTTGGGCGGCAACTCTGCTGTCCTGGTTAATAGAGGGATTTACTTCCCATTTCCTCTTCACTGATACTGCGTGATGAACGCTGGCAAAAAGAAGAGATGCGTCAGATAATTTTTGAACTAATTCATCTTCAGTTTTGCCCGAGGTACAAGATATTTTTTCAGTCAAAATTGATCCAATAACCGTCAAACCCGCTCCGAGTTGTGCTTGTAGATTAGTGAAAAAATTATCATTTTTTGTGGCCTGGACTGATAAAATTGATCTTATTTCCTCATTCATTTTTGGTGCTTGGAGGTAAGTACAATTTACTGGTGTCGGGTATTTAGTTAATAATTCCTTTCTAGCTTCGCTTGGAATGCCCTGTGTTAAGTAGTTCGACCACCGTACTACTAGTTCTTCATGTAAAGCTGCCCCTTTTCTATTTTGATTACTGGGGCTTTCGCCCAAAAGCTCAACAATTTTTTTATTATTAACATCGATTTGTTGAGGCATCGCTGATGTACTGGGTAGAGCATCAAGCTCTAAAACTGTATTGTTTTGGGATATCTCTTCATTTTCTTTAGAATGAGAATCTCTACCAGAGCTATAGAATGACTCTGAAAAGAGAAAACATACACTCCAATAATACTTATAGTAAGCAATTATTTCGTAAGATATGTATGCCAAAAAAGAAAATACTTCTTCTTTTCTTTTGTTAAAAATAAGTAAAATTTTACTTCCTATATTATGGTAGTCAAATAAACTATACCGTGCATGTACAAGCAAACAAATGTTTGCGGGCACCGTAGTCAAAACAACTACACCCTGTATATAATAATAGACAAGACATGTTTTCGGGTAAAACAAAATAATTAACGTCCTGCATTAGGTAATAGCAAACAAGTGTTTACGGGTATCGTAGTCAAAACAACTACACCCTGTATAAAATAGCAAACAAACGTTTTGCGGGTATTGTAGTTAAAGCAAACTACACCCTATGTTTTAATACATAATCCTTAATAATCAAGCTAAAAATAATCTCGACTCCGCAATTTGCATTTAAAATTCCAATAGGTACCTAAAACGTTATCTCGAGACACAATATCAATTACACAATAACAATAACAAGGATTTCTTCACGATTTATAGTAGTGTGTATTTACTTAAATTCCAGTTTAATAATTTCAATACAACTGTACAAACACTGCCAAAAATAAAAGTTCGAAATAAAAACTTACCTTGAGAACTATCCGAATCGGAAGATGTTGAATTTAAATCTGTTAGTTCCCTTTCGAGCCTTGCAAATTTCTTTTTTATTCGTAATAACTCTTTAATTGCTTTTCTTTTTTGATTATTCGGCATTTTTACGAGTTAAAACACAAGTTTCACTTTTCACACTGCACGTGAAGGCACTTAAAAATGAACTGCTTAATAATCAGACCCAGGGTCAGGGGATTAGCTGCCACGGCAAAAAATTGTTTACTCTTAACACAGTGCGTGGTTCACTTGAAATATGAAACCTACCATATCTATCATAGAAGAACGGAGATGCGAAGAATAATTTAGATAGCATTAGAGTCGCAGACCCTTGAAAACTCCAGATGATACACAATATTCTTCAGATGGAATGTTGGAAACTGATTGTTATGACATTGTTATTTCTCTAAAACTTTAGCTAAAGCTAAAATTTTAAAAAATAAAAAGAAAAAATTAGTAACATAGAACGGAAACTTTCACGCCCTTGGTCAACTAAGAAATCGTGGTTCTTGAGATTTGAACATGCCAAATTGGAATTACTATCCGACGTTTCGCCTTCGATTGCCCCAGACATCTTCAGGGATTTCCACTTGTGATGCAGACCGTAACCCGTATCTTTAATGACATTTTTTTGTACATTTAAACATTTCAATGTATTCTCTAATTTTTCGTTTATAAAAACCTGGAACCGATGCTAGAACCTTGGTTTCCTTTACATTTATGAAGTGACCAGTGTTATGCTGGTGTTCAGCTACTGCAGATTGAGCAATTTGTTTCTTTTTTTATACATCGTTCATATTCTTGAAGTCTAGTTGATATTGATTGATATTGATAGGACTAAAGAACTTTATTATACTATTATTATATCAAGTACAAGATCAAGAATATTAGGGAATGCTTGCGATCCCCGAAAGATATTGAGCCTTCCCATTATTACAGATGGGACAAATCGTACAAAAATACGAACATTAGAAACATATTATTCATAATGAGTTGAAGGGATGCCTCGCTACTAAGAACACGCGATTAGCACACGAGCTGAATTATTACACAACACTTACTTCGGAAAGAAAAACTAATTAGTTTAGAGGCAAACCATTTTTGAATCTGTATTACAGATGGGACAGGTTTTGCGCCGTGTAACAATTTACATCACAAAATTTTAAAAATTCTGCTAAGTTAAAAACTGACTTGCAGCAATTTTTTGTAGGGCGGTTTATATGGTCAGGCAGGGCTCACTGTAGCCACAACTGTCTTATATGATAAAGAAGGAACAGAAAAAAAAAAATGTTAAAATTTTACAGATGGGACATTACAGACGGGACAATAACTTCCATTTATTTTTTAAAATAAATTAAATAAAAATAAACAGAAAATTTATTACGAAGAAATTTTATTTATCAATTTTAAAGTATAAAAAATCATTAACTATTAAAAAATTATAATTTGTGTAATGAAAACTCTTCAGAGCTTACGACTTTCTTATGGAGCAGCTCGGAAGCAGTAATTCTTTTGAAATGATGGCTTGATTGGATTCCTGGTATAGATTTGGGAGTCTGAGACCATCTCTTCATTAAAACTTCTCGGTCCAAATCGATTTCGGTTGATAGAACAAGAATTACGCTAACTTTTCCAATTTTTTCTTTTGCACATTCGCTAAATTCTGTAGCGTTTGTTACTTTAGAACGCCTACCCTTGACTTCCATCCAGACAACTCTTTTTACCAAACCACCAATCGCATCTACAGCTCCTTTACCATGCGATGACGCAAAAAAGTTCCATTCAACATTAGATAAGAACAAATCGTGTTCAAAATAACAAATGTTTGACATAGTATATTTGTTCTTGAACTGACCAGTACACCCGTCCGAGAATATAATTAAACGTTTCAAATTCATTTTCGATTTACAATGAGCAACAATTTTCTTCAAGAATGTAAAAACACAATATTTGTCATGGGTCAAATCATCACTAACCAGTGCAAAAGAATCAGTCCCTTCACAAGACCATGCCACGGCTGTGAAGATCGTAACTTGATTATGTGCCCAATGTGCGGCTTGAATTTCATCTTGAGAAATCAGCGCATAATTTTCTGCGAAATCCACTTGTAGAACAATTTCTTCATTTGTCAAATTCTGCTTACAATGTTCAAAATAAGCTTCCTGAAAACGTTTGACGTGGCAGTGTGTCTTAAATTTTGGTAATTGAGCTTCAAGATTTGTCAGCGCCATTGATAAAGATCCTGTTGTACTGATATTCTGAACTCGACCATCAACAGTGCGCCATTCATCAAAAGTAACTAAAATATCTTCCATTCTGTCAAAATAGGTAAGCGGGATCAGAGAGTCTTCTAAGCTAGAATCAAATTCCAAGCATTTATTGGTCATACAATGTTCATTTTGCACATCACAGGTGACCTTTTCAAGAAGATCCTTGCCTTTTGTAAGAAAATTAGGAACGGCCTTGCAAATTCCTTTAATCAGGTTGTTAAAATTTGCGTGATATCGACAAACGCAGACGTTATGTGGCATTTGAGATGATAACATAACATATTTAGGTTTCAATGTATAGAATGTGGATCGGCGCATTTTGGCCTGAGGATATTCCTTTTTAAACACTTCAAAAGCTTCCTTAATAGTCATCATCATGTGGCGTTTCTGATAGGTTTCACGTAGCCCAGTGATCGAATTTTTAATGCTTTTACAATCTCTTTTCCCCGGCGCTTGACGACTGATATCATCTCTGCAGAAGAACTGAGATGCACAGGCGACTTCTTCTTCACTTATTAAGTTTCTATTGCTTCTGTCTTCTCGCTTTGAATCTTTCGGGTTATTGTTCATTGAGCCAAATGATTCTTGATATAATTGCTGTACGAGGTAGGAACGTCGTTGGGGACACTCAGGAAGCGCAGACTTAACTTTCTTCATGGCCTTTCCCATCGTTTGACGGCACGTGTAGGGCTGCATTATTTGTTTTTTCATGTCTTCCACATTTTTTCGTTGCGCGGCGTTTAGTTTCATTCTATATTTGCGTTTTCTTTCTTTTTCCTTTTCCCTTTTTTGAATTAATTTACTTTCATTTTCCTTTTTCTTAAGTTCTTGAGCTACCAAATATCTAGCAATCCTATGCCGCTCAGCATCCTGTGTTCGAATAGCCTTTTTCTTTTCAGGATCTTCATTTAATCTCTCTCTGTACCTTCTTACAGCGTTTCTCACGTTTTCTTTCTGTTTAGCTGTTCTCTCAGCCATTATTCTGAAAAAAATTCAGAAAATATTGTATAGGCGCGGACACCGTGGGTGCTTCGAAGCTGACACTCCCTACAAAAAAAATTGTGCAGGATGCCCACAAAATCTACTAAGAGTTATTAAGCGTGTTGTGGTATTTCAGAGTAAAATAATATTTGTCCAATAACTAAAGTGCTCAACATACTAACCGCAACGACCGAAAAAAGTGCTATACCTATTTGAATTGAAATAACAGTGTTCTTTTAATACACTGTAAAAATAATACAGTGCTTTTTATTTTATTATTTATTTATTATTATTTTTTTAAATTTATTATTGAACGTGGATGAAATTTACGAGCCAAAGACGAGGTGAGTAAATCATCCGAGTTGAATAATAAGTAGGCATTATTGCGAATTGAATACTATACTTTATCTACAACAACCTTATTAACTTATATAAAAATATTCAAATTTAAACTATATGCGTCTTTAGTGCTGACGTCATAATTTGACAAACAAAAATAGGAATTGTAAAGTTACTCTAAACTGCCACAACTATTATTTTCATATAAAATGGGTACAATTACTTACTTTTTAACACTTTTATCCATTTAAAAACACTTCTAAAATGCTTAGATAGACACAAATCCAAAACACAACGGCGAAATGAAGTATGGAAGTATCTGTCACTAATGACACGTACTCAAACTAAATTAAATAATTTGGAATGCACGTCAGGCATACTAGTTGTCAACTTTTTTCCAAGGCAATCTTGATTAAGTTTGTCAACAATGGTGCATTCATGGCAGATTCCGATTCGAGGCGAAATATATTACAGACGGGACATTTTAAAACTTAAAAGTGACAGTTTTGAGAATGCCCGGAAAGTGAAATAAAAATTACATCCATTTTTCTGGTATTTATTTTGAGTAAAGAACTAAACAGAAAATTGTGGAAATAAGTATTTCTTTGGATTGAGCTAAAAAAATCTCTAATTTGTATTACAGAATGGAATCAGAGGGGAATCATAAAGAAAAAAAACAGGCAGGTAATAAAATTTTACTTGTACTGCCTTTAAATTTCACAGAAATTCGAAAAAGTCTCCAAACTGTAAGAAAATACCGTCACCTGTCACTGGCATTTAAAAACATACGCTTCCGTGGCCACCTAAGTTTTATCTAAATATGCAGTTTTTGTTGATTAGTTTCTTTACCGCTTAAACATTAAAGATACATGAAATATAATATGTAATTGGTGAAAACTATTATGTAGCAATGAAAGACAATGTTCAAGGAGTTTTCTATGTAAATTACAGGTGATACAGTCAGATCTGATTTTCACGTCATTGGTTGACATCCTGCTTGGAAAGGCTCTATTACACCTTTTCAAACAGAAGGAGTATACATATAAAATTCCTTGATTTTGTGGAGAAGTTTATGTGAAGAAGTGTGTGAGAAACAGGATCCCCAATATCAACTAGACTTAAGAAATATGAAAGATGAATTAAAAAATTTGACTTGAAAATTTGCGCAAAAATTAGATGTGATATAAGAATAAACAAAATCATTTTTGTGTAAATTACGGCTTAATGAAATATTAAAATTTTCTGCATCAAAAACCACTTATTCATTTGACTTTAAATTTTGCACAAAAATTAAGTGTTACACGAGAACAGAGTGGTAAATTTTTAGTGCGAAGCCGATATATCAAAACAAAATGGCGATTTATTACTTAGATATTCGGTAAAATTTCATTTCCTGATAGGGGAGCTTCTTTTTATGAAGGAAAACAATAAAGGGCATAATATATTTTTGTAGACTAAGTAAATAATGTTATACAAATAAATAATAGCAATAATAATAATAATATTAAATTATTAAAAACTTAAAAATCTTAAAATAAATTACATTTTATGGGATTTGTATAAAGGTATCACAAAATAAATTATTTTTACATTGGGATGTATAAAACTGTTTATGTTTCCCTCCTCATATTGTATTTATTACTTAAACAGGGTTTTAAAAACGAGTTTACGTTGCCTTTATTGTATAAAATTTTTCACCACGACACTCCTGGGAGGTAGCTCTACTACAAGTTAGGATATCTATTTACGCAGCGACACGACGATCGACATATAACTTATATAGACATATTAAATATTCTCAAATTAAGAAGAAACATATTAATACCTTACTGAATGTTGTTTTTTCTTGTTTATTAGATATTTTTGAGCAAAAAACTTGCCTTTTATTAAACAATGCAATTATAGGCGCGTTAAATTGAAGTCACTGATAACATACCTCAAAATTAAATTTCTTTTTTTAACATATGAATTAGCGAGATAATGGACAAAAACATTTTTATACCAAAAATTTCGTCGGGTTTAAAAATATTCATGTGTAACATGACTTTTTTAATACGAAATTTATAGCCATATTCAGAACAACATTTTTGAAAGATTTTATCGCATTCTTTCTAACGGAAATAATTAAATTTTGAGATATAGTCAAAACCAGTGTTATCGTGCGGGTCATACGACTTATCAACGACACACTTTTTAAGTTTGTTTTTCTTTTATTACGTGTAATCATAACCTCCGCATAAAATCCGGAAGATGAATTAGATAGACCTATGATATTTTTATATAAAAAAAGAGGATAAACATATAAATACCAGCAGTTGCAAAAATCTTTGAGCGATGTCACTTCAAAGTCAGATTGACAAGTCAGTGACAAAATAAGTAATAAAAAACAAATTTCGGGTTTTTTGCATCTACAAGTGAAAAAAATTGTTTTAAAACTAATAAAATATTACGAAAATGAAAATTCACCGGCCAATGTCCAGGACACAATAGCAAAAGCTCTGGGAATCGGTATAAGGACTGTGCAGAAAATTGTGCATGAAAAAAACCATAATTTACTACCGAAGAAGATTGAGAAATGAACACGAAAAAAGCCAAAGACAGAAGACTTAAGTGACAATGTAAAAATGGATGTTCGTAATGCAATTTACGATTTATACACATCAAAAACTAATATAACCCTTCATGTTTTAAAGGAAGCTTTAAAAAATCGAGTCATATTGGAAATTGGTCTAAAATCGTTGTCAAAATTAATAAAAATGTTGGGTTTTCCATATAAAAAGGACTGTAATCAAAGATTTTTATGCGAGTTGCCACATATAGCAAGTCAGCGTATCCAGTTTTTAAGGAAATACACGGAAAATGTTAATCCAAAATTTGGAAAAGTGGTATTTTTAGACGAGACTTGGATATTTTCTAATGGAAGTGGTTCGAAATCTTGGCAGGACAAGTCTGAAGTTTCAAAAAAGGATGTGGGACGGGAAAACGTTCTTCAACAGGATTTCTCCGGCAAGTTTACTGTTTTCTCTCAACATGCAAAAGTATGGACTACCATGATAATATAAACTGTACACTATCTGAAAAGTAGTTAAAAGAACAACTGATTACAAACCTCTATGCTCCACGTTCTGTGAATTTTAATTTAAAATTTTTTTTATTAGATTTGACACCATTTTTGCTTACTTTTTTTAGTATATTTGTAATTTTCTAGGCAATAAATAAATAATTATATAGAATACTTGTTCCAATTTTAAAGAGTGTTTAAAATAAGTAAATTTTTTTATTAATTTAGTAAGCAAAATTTTATATATAAAAATAAGTTAAATCGCTTTACCAGAAACGAATAATACAGGCTATATATATATATATATATATATATATATATATATATATATACACAGGGTTATTCACGCAACCCGTTCATTAAAAGTTTTTGATGATGCCATTTTGGATAAAAATTTCAAATTTTGAGATTAAGGTAAGGTCAAGGGGTACTTCTTTTTTGAAATATTTTCAACTTCCTGTCACTTCCGGTCTAACCGGAAGTTGGTATCAACTTGCTTATTTTAAATAGAACACCCTTTATTTTATGATATTTTTGGATTCTACGGAGAATTTTAATGCTATTTTATGCAGCATGTCCTATACCTAGGTTCAAGCGCTCTTAAGATTCTTGACCTTGAACCAAAAATCA